>CM029369.1:19330209-19606260 GCA_017165825.1 Hepsetus odoe
TCCCTGCGATGGGCTGGCGACCTGTCCAGGGTGCGTCCCCCGTCCTCGCCCTGTGTGCGCTGGGTTGGACACCGGCACTCCCCCGCGACCCCGTTTGGGACAAGCGGCAGATAATGGATGGATTTCATATATAACTACGTTATTTATGTTTTATACATTTATTGTTTTACAGCATTATTGTTCTTTAGATCAGTATCTAGCCTTACAGTATTTAACCACATTTATTGAGGTATCTGACTTGTAAGTCAGAGAGGGGATATATATATATATATATATATATATATATATATATATATATATATATATATACTTTCTTTCAAATAAAATGCTAAAAGAGAAATAGAGAAATGTGTTGCTACTGGAAAAGGTAAGGTAAGAGTTGGAATAAATTTTACTGCAAATCAAGGTTCTTTCTGATTTTCTGAACATATGCTGCACATCTTACACACCCACAACTCTTATATGGGATTTCAAACTGTTTCATTCTATAATCTTCTACGTGTTCATTCCCTTGCTCCTAAAATGCAGCACTGTTAATTTGTTCATACAGGCATAACTTTCTGTAACTCATCCATTGAGAACACGATTTACTACTGATGCAAGCTGTTACTAGAAAGCGTAGGTGCTAATAGTAAAAACAAGCTTAACTTAAAACAAGCTGCTTTTAGTTTATATCATGCGAATTCCGTTGCATGAAATCATTATGCTATGGATCCCAGGGAACTGCAAACATAATTGAAAGCCATTAAAACTTTTAGTATGACTAGTAAGCAGAAAAAAATGCTTGTGACAGACTAGTGGAATATAAGAGCAGGAGTAGTTGCTTAGAAAGCAGAAAAACATGAGTCTCAAACTTTGAGAACAATAAGAAGGGGCTAGTCTGAAAAAAAGGCATCCAGTGTGAACCTCCCCAACACTCCCATGAAAATGTTACTCAAATATTACCTGATCATCAGGGTGCAGAGTAGCTGATAATCTGCAGTGACAGGTGCATGCTTATGGAGCGACTTTTACAATGCAGCTATTTGGAGATGTACCAGATAACGTGGCTAATTCATTTAGGTAAAGAGTAGATTACCTAATAATCTGGCAACTCTGTATTTGTGCAAGTTAATGTTATATTTAAGATTAAGACAGCAATAACTCTTAGGTGCTTTAAAGTAGTTGTTTGAAGTTCACTAGCTTGTTTGTTTTCTTGCCTATATATCTTCTTGCCTATATGTCTTCCATGGACAAAAGCTTTGACTTGCATTGGTGGTCCCATGGGTGGGCTTCGACTACTGACTACTGTCCCAGCACTGCCTCAGAACTAAAGAAAACCAGTACTACTTCCAATATACAGAATGCAATGTAATAATTAAGAGATCCTTATGCTCCAGCATTGAGGATAGCACCAGCAAAAATATCAAGTCTATTTGATTTAAAAATGGTAGGCTAAAAATTCCTGCATAAGATTTTTCATTCATATCAGTAGTTTTAATCATGTGAATGTTTTCACAATGCTTATATGAAATATACACGGTGTTAAATATGAACATTTTGCGGTAAAATTAAACACATACTCTGATAAATAATTTCTGTTTTATATACAGTGCTGTGCAAATGTTTTAGGCAGGTGTGGAAAAAATGCTGTAAACAAAGAATGCTTTCAGAAATATAAATAATAAGGATTGTTTAATTTTATCAATTTACAAAATGCACAGTGAATGAACAAAAGAAAAATCTAAATCAAATCAATATTTGGTGTTACTACCTTTCGCCTTCAAACCAGCATCAGTTCTTCTAGGTACACTTGCACAAAGTCAGGGATTCTGTAGGATTATAGTCGGTGTATGATCAACCAGTTTTACCAAAAAGGTGCTGATGATCATCAATGTCACACGGAGGAGAAATACAGTCATGTTTGGAACAACCTACCAGCCGAGTTCCTTCAAAAACTGGGGGCAAGTGTACCTAGAAGAACTAATGCTGTTTTGAAGGCAAAGGGTGAAGGCACAGCAAATATTGATTTGATTTAGATTTCTCTTTTGTTCATTCACTGCATTTTGTTGATTGATGAAAATAAATGATTAACACTTCCATTTTTAAAAGCATTCTTTGTTTACAGCATTTTTTCACACCTGCCTAAAACTTTTGCACAGTACTGTATATTGCAAGCAAGCCATACTGTTTAATTATTTAGGCCGCTGATTCTGTTCTGTGTGGACATTTTAACAGGTTTTGTGATTCACCACACCTAAAATAAATGGGTAAAAGGGCATTCTGTTCTCCAGAATGCTGGGATATTGGCCAACTGATTCATAAGAACCTCTTACAGCAAGGTGCTGGCATAACCTTACCTACTTTAACATACTGATAGCTTTCCAGATGTTCTAACTCCTATTTACAGATTCTAAGCCATATTGTGCAGCCTGTGTTTGACTAGGTGAATCAGCATGCTACAGACAGAACAGACAAGACCGAATTTTGTCATTTCACAGGTAAATTTTGACTTTGAGGCTTTCAGGGTCAATTAGGAGGTCCTGTACATTGCATAATACCTGTATTCTGCACCATTATTATGCAATATGCTGCACCTTGAGTAAAGGACATATGCAGGAAAAGGCACACTGAAAACTTAAAGTGAGATGAGGAGGAAGTCTTAAACTTCTTACAGAACAAAACTTGCCTTCCGGTACCATATGGCCTAAAGCATTCTCTGAAGGAAGGTTTCAGAAATGATGATCTATGCTTTTTTGAACACAGTTATTTCATTATTATTTTGCAGGTAATTAATATTTTGTACTGCCATGTCTCCAAACTACAACAAATTGCACCGACCTGCACATGTGGGCTCTAAAATGTATCTGCAAATTAAAATGCTTGTTCTTGAATTAAGGGAGGTTCTTGTGATAGATATAACTCACGAGCACAGCTTTGTGACACATAAGCAATGGATCTGGTTAGTGGGGGGTTGAAGATCAAGTTGAAATGGAGCATTAAAAAAATGACACAGTCCATTTCAGCTCCCAAATCCTTCCCCTGTCCTTTCGCTGAAACATGATTAATGGATGTAATCAAGTGATGTCTCTCCGCCTGCCCGTGCCCTTCATGGCCTCAGCTAATTACACGCAAGCAGCAAACAAGCCCAAATCACAATGGACATTTTATGGAGTGTGGAGGGCTCGTTCATGAGATCTGTTTTCTGTGGAGTCTGCATGAAGCCTTAAGGATGAGTCATTAACCATGAGCATAAAAGCATGCAGCGAGCTGCTGATGACCCCCATCAAGCATGTTCAAAATTGCATCACGATTGTGGACGTTCAACATTTATTCGTTTAAAGAAAATAGCTGACCCAAATAATGTTAACGTTAATGTCAATCTGGAGTTCATTCAAGTAACATGACAGCTACAATAAATGTCTACAAATGCAAGCCATTGTGTGTAGATGACATGAGGAGCTAACATCTTATTAAACACAACTCATACACGAAGTTGTTAAGAACACAGTATCAAACAGCAACATCATTCTTGTCGTACCAAAACTAGGACCTTAGTAAAGCCTGACAGTTTGATTTTACCTTAGCAAAGCTTGACAGTTTGCCATGTACAGTATGTATATTTTTACTGCCAATTAATTTCCATCTCCAGATAGAGCACAGTAGGTACCTTATTAGCAAATGAGCTATCTAAGATGGTCAAGATTTATCTCAGGCTTAATAAGCTTGTTTATATTACACGGTTAAACTGTGCTGTAACATTATCTGTAGTAACCATATTTCAAAAAAAGATGATGAAACTCAGCTAACAAGTTCATGTTCATGAGTTTTGTACTAAACGTAAAGTGAAGAAGATCTAAAAGGAATATCAAAGCTGCTTTGCTTTCTTCTCAGCATCCTGGTCCCATCTTATCCCCAAGTACGCATTGTAAACATTATTCATCAGACCAGGCCACCTGCTTCATGCTATGATGATCACATTTTAGGTGCTGATTGCTACAACTAATCACATGCAGTAAGTGTGTCCTTACACATTTCCATTATAGTCAATATTAACTTTTTCAGCAGTAGCAGACAGGCTAGCTTTTACAGGAAATACCCCACAAGACATGCCCTTTCCGAGATGCTCTGAGCCAGTCTTGCAATCACAGTTTGGCACTTGTCAAAATCAATCTGTAAGCTTGCCTATTTTTTTCTACTTCTAACACATCAACTTCAAGAATGGACTGTTCACTTGCTGCCTAATATATCCCACACCCTGACAGATGGGATTTAGAGAAAAAGAATGACTTTCCTGTCCACTTTTAATGGTTTCAGTGTTGTGGCTGATCGGTGTATATCACAGTGGTATAGAGAGATCACTGATAGCATTACTGTCATTATGTTTGCATACATTAAGCATGTGTATTCAACAGGCTGGCTGGCAAATGGCCCCTGGTCTCCCCCTCATATTCCATATCTGACTCATCACTATCAAAGTCACAGAGGATGCCATCTTTCTCATTTTGAAGGATAACTGCAATGTTGCTTGTCTTGTCTGGGTGGCCACCTAGATCTAACATGTGCAGAACTCACAGTGACACTAAAAGAAAGAGCAGAGCACTAAAAGCAAATGGATGCCTAAATCTGGTCCTGGAGGGCTGGTGTCTAGCACAGTTTGGCTGTTTCCCTGCTCAAACACACCTGTTTACTGCCAGGTTTAGTGTGTTTGAGGAAGGGGATTACCAAGCTGTGCTGAACACCAGCCCACCAGGGTCAAACCTGGGCACCCCTAATGTAGATTCACTACACTAAAATACTTTACTAACATTTTATTTGGAAGTATTGATGCAGCAATCCTCCTCTAATGGTGCAATGAGACAGTAAACAGCTCTGGCCATGATACAGCTTATACTACATTAGCTTCATAGGGCCAGCAATAAATTAAAGAAGCAAAATCCAAACATGTCTTTATGTTTTTGAATTAGATATTTCCCCAAACTATTCCTTTATACCAATAATTATATTTATAAATGGTGGTTAGTATTTCAGCAACGCAATGTGCTACATTCAAAGAGGGAGAAGTTCAATTGAATCAATATAACCTATTAAAGTTTTTTTGTTTGTTCGTTTTTGTAGAAGTGTCAGTAAAGAACCATTATTAGTTCCACAAAGACTATTTGAGCGGAAGGTTATTTAAAGAACCATTTCTGCAATCGTGTTACAAGCATGTTTTTTTAATAAACATTCTAATAATGTGGGTTCTAAACTGATAAAGATTACACATTGAATGAATATCTAAGACAATAATAATTAAGAAACAGGAAGTAGGATGGGTTAAATGCAGAGGTTAACTTCACTACATATTGTTGTGTGTGTGTGTGTGTATGTATGTGTGTGTGTGTGTGTATGTGTATGTATGTAAGTATGTGAGAATTTAATTTCATAATAGAACACATACAGTATACACTCTATCGTATCTTGTACTATGCAATTCTTATATGTTTCTCATCTTTCAGACTTTGACAGTTGGCAAACCCAAGGTGAGAACTGCAGATCCTGTACTGCTCTCAGCCATCATTTAATTGAAGGCTGCAATAAACTTTTACTACATAGGTCTCTTAAACAGTAGAAAAGATCCTGGCACCAACAATAAATTCTTGTCTTATCTACCAAACACATTAGAGATGAAAAAGATCAGATGATATACTGAAGATTCAATTCCTGGAGTGGCTAGAAGTTCTGCAAACATTTTACCAGTAAACATGCAACTTCAACACCAGCCATGCAAGCTTGTGAGGAAGTAATTATGAAATAAATCCCTCTATGAGGCTTCCATTCTCATCATCCCAGAACAGCACGAAACAGCATTGTGCAACGTTCATGTTTCCGAAATTATTATCAGGGTTTAGTGGAATGTTCGACTATACCTTACTGGGAGTGAAATTTAAAAATGCTTCAACAATTATCAGACATTTATTACATTCTGTCATTCAAAAGTTGGGAAGCCCAAGCCTTTGATAATTGATGTGTTCTCTATTATTTAATTTCTTTTTCATTTTTTGTGGAAATTTCAACTCTGTGTTATTTGTTATATGTGCTTCATAAGATCCATCTGTGTGAAGAGAAAAACCAAATAACTTTGGACAGTATAGACAGTCAGCTAATTTGAAGTGAACCCTTCAACTCCATTCTGACATTATGATAAATCCTCTCAGATGCAGACATCTGTCAACATGCCAATTTCTGTCGGGGTCAATTTCCCTCAGGATCAATAAGGTTTTTCTGATTCAGATTTTTTTCTGCTTCTGACGCCACTTATCAGCCCCAGTTGCTTCTTTTCTATAACCAAAGATGAGGTGAAAACCAGTCAATTTCCCAAACTTCTGGGGCCATTTCCCCAGAACATTGGAAAATTAATCTCTGACTTCTCCTTAAGATCCACTGGACTGGTCACTTTACTCTCTTTGGGAATTTGACTGGGTTCATTTATACTTCATACTTCATGTATCTCCCTCATACTTCATCTAGGCAACTAATTACTGAGCTCAATGATGGAAGGACACACATTTAAATTGCAGTCCATTAATCAAAACGTGCATAAAAACTTCAATAACATGTTCATTTAGCAATTTTGCCCCTTAAGAAATAAAAGGATTGACTACTTTATGCTACTTATGATACTACTTTATACATTTACTACATTCAATTTGACAATGATTTTATAAATATGCTGCTACATAAGGCAATTTTGGAAACACTGATAAATTCAGTATCATATTTGACATTTTCTAGATATATTCACGAAACTCATGAAAGTGTTACCAGAATATCATACAAACCTGAAAAGGTTGTTTCAACAAAGTAATGTCAACGTGACAGAAACTACATTTTTCATAATAGAACTTGTTTTAATGGTTCTTTTTTTAAAAATCTAACATGTGTAGCAAATTCCAAACACTGTACTTTTGAGATTTTGTTTCAGACCACTACAATTATAAAGCAATTTCACTGATGCTGCTATAATGGCACAGACAGCGTATTGGCCAAGAGTAGGATTATTAAAACTCAATATCTATGCTTATCAGGTCTCACTTGGTTGAGAGCACAGCCTGAACTCACAAACATATGACTGCTTTTTATATCCTAGCAACATCTATCTAAGTGAAGGGCTCTCTTCCTTCAGTCTATTTGTAATTATTAAAAACATACCTTGGTGTCATTCATCCATACACTACAAGTTTCAGCTCAACTGAAGGATCTTGAGGAGTTTGTATCCTTCACCCTCAGTATTAAAATGCTGACCCATCCGTTCCCCATCACTTAAAGCCACCATCTGCTGGGCCCGCCCCTCGCTCTCTCCATCTGGACAAATGAAACTCCCGTCTGGCGTGCTTTCTGTTTCACAAGCTCTATTTTCTCCCCATCCTCCATTACTGCGAACAAGAGTGATATCATTGCACTCGCTCTCGCACGACACAGCTAAATGATTGTGAGAACGATAGGTGATAACCCATTTCAGTTGGGACACCATGGTTACGGATGATGAAAAACTCCTGTAGGCTTCGAAATTGCCCATTTAACTTTGTGTGTTATATCTAGTAATTACATGAGCTGTCAACAAAGCACGCTGCAAACTGAGTCAGCAACTAAGCCTAAGTTTTAAGCTAGGTATCATCCGGCAAAGGACTGAAAGAGAACATAGTGCAAGCTTCTAATAATGTATTTGCATATAAAGTGATTTCTGATCCTTTACTTCAATGCATACACAGCAACTTTAGCATTTTGTCTCATTCAAAGTCAAACCAATTAAAAATGCTCCTTGGCCATCTAAAGGGGGAAAAAATCCCTTTTGTCATTATCCTGCGCTCTAAAATATTTACACTGATAATGAGCAGCCCTGAACATGTTTCTCAATGGTAAATAGACTGTCAAACATCGTTTCATATTATCTCTCCTATTGAAGTAATCTAACCACGAGGATTTATTAATGTGTGAAGTCTGAAGATAGACACAGTGTTTGCACAAGGAGAGAAGTTGTGTAATTAACCACTGGAGGCTATTTTGTATGACAAAATAGCAGTGGATGGCAGTGTCAGAGTAAATAAGTGGCGAGGAAATATGTGACAACATACATATTAATTTAATGACAATAACTTCCTAATTAAAATTCTGTCAATTATATATTCATGTGGAAAAGTCTATCACCAAACACACTGATGCTAAAGTGTGCAAATGGCAAATTTATAGCCTTCCTCTGTGGCTAAATGAATGATGGCATGTCTTCTAAGCCAATATATAGAACTGATCTACATCTAAAGCTACAAATAAAATCAATCAGTTTAGATGTTTGATTCAACATGGTGATATAATACAGGAGAAATATTAGGATATCATTAAAGAAGTTCCCAAATATGTTGAAATGAAAACCGTAAAGCTTATTAGCATCAGCAAAATATTCCCAATATAACTTCAAAATGTACTGCTTGTTTCATATACCTGAACAGCCTCAAATATAAAATAAGGTTCTTTTTTGTATGTTTATTTATTTATGAGTTCTGGTGATTTATGTTTTTTGCGTTACTATGCTCAGGAATTTCAAAGGCTAACAGTAACCATATCTCTCCTTTGAAGCACAACAGACCGAAGTGATGAACACAGACATATCATGTTAAATGCCAACACCAATGTAAAATGCAGTTAAACCTAAACTTGCATTAGGCTGTGAAGAGTATAGGAAGATAAATGGCAAACATACATTTTCAGATCTTAACTTTCCACAGTTTGTTATGTTCCAGACTCATCCTAAAATGAATAACATTATTTTTTAACTCCATCAGTCTATGCCAAATGCTCTAAGCAACAATGGGTTATTGGAGAATTTTCTTTTTTATTCTTATTTTTTTAAGTGAAATACTGAGGGATCCTATTTATTTAAGTAATAAGACCCTTTAATTAGTGCATCTTTGGCAGCCAAAAAGCCTCATTTCATCTTACATGCTTGATACACCTTTTTTCTGGACTTTCTCCAGCGCTTATCGGCACCAATAAGTATGCTCAAACTGGATAGATAAAAGAGTGATGGTGCCATTTTCAGATCTTTCCAGAGATGCTCTATTAGTTTTAAGTCTCAAATCTGGCTGGGCCATCCAGGATTTTTCTTAATGCTACTCCTTTGTTTTCTGATAGTTGTAAACACTTGCACCAGCCTGAGAGCCTGAGCACTCTGTGAAAGGTTTTCACTCAGGATTGTAATTTATTTTTCAGCATCATTCTTTCCCTCTGTCCTGACCAGTCACCCAGTCCCTGTCACAGAAAAAACATCACATTCCTCACAGAATAATGCTGCTGCCACCAGCTGTAGTGAGGGTTATGCTCAGGGCCTGATTGGAAATATGGCCAAACAGTTTGGTCTTCCACTCTTCCACTTTTCCACTATAATGGCCTGGTGCTTATAGTTGTCTTCTTTGGCAAACTTCCAGCATGCCATCATGTGCCTACTAGTGAGAATCGGCTTTTCATCATTCAACATGCTCTCCCATATATGCCTGATTTAAGAGTGTGGCATTGCTGGCTTGCCTTCTGTAAATTTCTCTTATATCCCCAAAAGATCTTTGGATTTCCTTCATAGTGGCCATTGGGTTCTTGTTTTGTAATGCATCTGACAAAGTACCCTTCATCGTGAGTGTGGCCAAACCAAGATGGACAGACTTTTAGTGGTTCCAAATTTCTTCCATTTGGTAATGATGGAGGCGACCATTTTCTTGGGCACTTTCAATGCTGCAGGCAATTTCTAGTATCAATGCCCAGGTCCTGACATTATCTTGTCTTGTAAGTATACAGGCTACTCTCTCAAACTAATGGTGTAGATTTCACTCTGGAATACACTGTGAGACCTTATAAAGACAGGTGTGTGTCTTTCATAACTTTGTTCAATGAATTCAATTACACCCAGGTGGATTCTAATCACTATGCAGCAGAATGGACTCATTGACCATATATATATATATATATCCTTAAACTTTGCTTATAAACTTTATAAATTAAAACTTTGGCTTTGTCTAACTTTTGTACATGCAAAATAATTCTGACCAATATTATCAGTTACTATAATTTTTACCTTTTAAAACTGATATCAGTTTTAAAATTGGTCAGGACTCTCAGAACAGAGATGTTTCTGTGTGTGTAAATCCCAGGACAGTCCAGCTACTGACCACTTTTGCCCTGTGACCCTGCTGCTCTCTAATCCCTAGTTCTTCCCGGTGGCCTTATCACTGCTGAATCATGCAGATCCTCACTGTCCACTCCCTGCAGTCAGAATGCCAAATCCTTCAGCAGTCAATAAAGAAAATGCCAATTCTGAGCTGAGAGAGAGGATTCAGTCCCATGTGGAGACAAGGAGGAGAAAAAAACTGCCTTCTCCTATCTGCCCCACACAGTCCCCGGCCTACTCCCAAGCTTCAGACCTGCTTATTATTCACAAAGGCATTGTCCACAAAGAGCTCCCAAACTCCATGGTTATGCCAAGCAGAGTATTAAAAGTAAGTAACAGAGAGATGAGTCACAGTTTTCACAGATGTGATGACAGTAGAATTGGACAGCAGAATGAATCGCAAGGTAGGGGAGGGTACTGCATGCTTCCTTTGGTTTCAGGCAACATGGTTTTAGTTTTGTCTGTAAAAGTCTGTAAAATTTTTGTTTTAGTTATTGCGACACCTTACCTCAATATGTTCAAATTAAGGTAAAATTCAGTAATGAGTTATAATTAATAAGAATATTTTTTTTATTATTATTTACAAAAAAAAGTTATATTAAGAGCAGCTTAGTTACTGATTTCTCTTTGATGAACCAACATTGTATTAGCAGCAAACCTGATGTAAATTAAATAAGTCAAACCAGGTATTAAACAGGAACTACTAACTATACTGGAATGGCCTGACGAGCTGTTAACCATACTTTGAAATATATAAAAAAAAAACTTAATCATTAGATTGGCTCGAGGTACCCTTCAGCAAAATACCATCCCCGTTACTGCTCCCCGGGCGCTTTCAATAGCTGACCTTGCTGCATGTGTTTATGTGTGGGTTAAATGCAGAGGTGTAATTTCATGTGCTGTGCTGTGTACTCACAATGACAGGAATGTTCACTTTAACTTTATATATATATATATATATATATATATATATATATATATATATATATCTTGCCTCATTGGATGCTGTACATTCATTGTTCAGGGAGAAAAGGTCAAACACAACTGTAGAAGAAAGTCAGCGAGGTGTGTCCAAGGCTCTTGTTAATTACAAGCATAAAACTAACCCTATTTTCTCCTTCAGCAATGCAGCATTTGGTTTCAGTCCACTGACTACTTTCGGACTGGTCAAACAGAAGCATTAAAAGCTAAACTCTAACAAGACCAACATTATATTTCAAACCAAATCCAATTCAATTAACTCACAAATTCTAAATTGTCCACACAAGATTTTCTGCTTCACATCAGAGAGCAAGAACCACTGAAGAACGAACAGCCTGATATAAGAGAAATCTGTCTCTTAGTAGGCATTATGTTTGTGCTTATAATAGAAAAATAAGTCTTCGATGCACAGCCTTGGTCTGATAATCGATTTTAGCAAAGATCCTCACAATTTATATTAACCCTTACACCCAGTGGGACATTTCAGTTATCCCGTTGCAGTCAACTGTCCCACTGAGCGGGACATGGTTGCAGTAGCTATCGCGTCGTGAGTCCCACCTGGCAGGACAAATTTGAATGCAACCAAAACCGGAAATAGTATGACGTGTAATGTAAACAAGGTGTGTTTACTGTGTAAAATGGCTGATGTTGCGGGGAAAAAAGGCATTTAACTGCAGAGCAAGTAGCAGATATCTTCAGTCGTGATGACTGTACAGATGACAAAAGTGAGATAGATATTGATGACAATGCCAGTGATAGTGATATTCTGCATGAAGAAGCAAATGACGTTCAGTCTGCTGATGACAGTAGCTCTGATAGTGACACTGTTGCTAATGTTAGTGATGTCGAAAGTGAAACTGACACTGAGCCAGCTGAATGGGTAAAGTTGTCCAATTTGGTTACTCCCAATCACATTGCATTTACAGGGCAAAACACTGGCATACAGTTGCATGTATCAGACATACTTGACAGTATTATGGGATCTGGCTGCAGCAACATGACAATTTTATTTGAGGGCTAAGGGTTAATAATAATTTAGTGCAAATTATGCTAATTGTTTTTTATATGTAATATTATGAAATAAAGTATTTTACATTTATCCATTCTCTTTGTACAGTTATTCAACTAATCAACTATAAACAACTGTACACAAATATTCAGTACTTTGGAAAATATCTAACAAAGATTTTCAGACTTTCAAGAGGCTCACTCTCTGGCAGAACTTACATGAGTGAGCTCGTCTAGAAGAAGAATGCAGCAACATAATATGCAACATATTGCATATTGCAAAATGGCCTCCACATGATTTTAATAGTGTTACATAATCCCTACACAGGAAAGATTGTAAGGAAAGGTGGCGATGCCAGCAATTTGCATGCACATCTCAGGATTCAGCATCCAGCTCTGTTCACTGGACTGGGTTTAATCTACAGCAGAGGAAAGGCTCTTCCAGTAATGGATGATTGAATAAAAATTACAAAATACAAACATGACTTTGGATGACTCAAGGGCCTGCTGTTCAACACTATCAAAAAAGTCCTTCTGAGAATAACCACATGGAACCCAACAGTAAGTTCACACAGTCTACCTTACACTAGGTAACCAATGCTAATGTAACACCACCAGTTTGGTTTTGTTTTAATAGTTAATGTCAAACATTCTCTCTCATGTTCAGGGACTATTTTGTCTTTCAACCACTCATCCATTCAGCACCACTGCAGTAGGCATCATTAGTTACAATAACGACAAAATGACATTTTCAATTTCCATAGCATTCATTCTTTTGAAGTATACTTTTGTATACAAAGCAGCTTTTTGTAAAAAGAGCCCAAATGAACTGCTCATATACTTGCAAGAGTCTTAATACCAACAATATGTCTGATATTACAATCAACCTCATAAAGCCTCTGCTGTCTGACATTCTAAATGAAGGTATCTGGATACGAGCTTGCTTTGGCGCCAGAATCACAGAACACAGACACCTAAGCTTCATCTGATATCAGCTCTCAGAGGCAACACAGTTGTGAGTGAATGGTTTTAAGATCAGCCTGCTAGACTTCTTACTGGTACAAATGGCTCCCTTGGATGTGCACCAGTTAATGCCCTTGTAATCTGCCTCTCCGATAATTGAATGCCGCTCTCTAAAGACACTTTAAAATAAAGGCGGCATCATAAAACATTTGCACAGTCCGGGGGAACAAGCAGTACAGGCACCTGTGATCAACTGCAGCATCAGAGTTTAATGTCTGTGGAATGACAACAGCAGTTACAGCTCCACCAAGAGTCATTACTCACATATTCCTGCAACAAATACCGGCTTAAAACATATTTCCATTGCTCTCAGCATGAAATAAGACACAAATAAGCCATGGTGATTAGCTAGAAGAACCAACAAAATTCCTTCTGGAATCTGAGAAACTCTTTGGGAATGCCCTGCAGTTTAAGTAATGTGTAGTAGCTTTTCAGCTTTGGTTCAAGTGCTATCAGGAATAGATATTAGACTTTCAATTATCATTCGCATGCAGCAGCTGTGCAGTAAGGTACATTTTTAGCTCAGCAGATAAAATTCGCTCAGCAGCTTATTGCTGCCTTATCTCATAGACCCCTTCTGACTAACAACGATATTGTGAGTGTTGAGAGAACTATGTGAGCGACTTTCGATGTAATTAACCATTAATTCTTAATGTAGTTTCTTTTTTAGGGCTTCACATCAGGCTATTAAATGGTCTTCATCATTTAGATCAAGTCAACCAATTGTTTCGCAGTGAAGACTTTTAAATAACCATCACTCCGTCTTTGTGCAAAGGCATTATGAATTATGCATAACTGATTTGAACCAGGTCTTGATATCTGTATCAAGCTGGTTAGCATTTCTATCAAAAGCATCTTGCTTTTCTTAGAGAGTACGCCCACAAAGCAGTCTATTATTCACAACACATATGCTGAACAGGAATAAGAAAAGAGGAAGAAGCCCAATGTAAGATACATTTTTATTTAATTTCCAAATTTTCAATGTTTAATATGCAAAAGATATTTATACATTAAAAGGGTTTTTTTTTTTTACTTACACTTCTTACAACTAATTCTTGGACAAGAACTGAAGGAAAATTTTGAAGAAAAACATAACATATATTCCTCAAAAGTGTAACGCTGGGGTGTTGTAGGTAGGACATTCGTGGCCGGGAGTCTGGTTCCAGACTTTATTTACCATACTGAACATAACAAAACTCAAGGAGCTTAAACACCACTGTTACCATGAAGGCTCAGCCTCTTAAATGACCGACACTCTGCTCTGACCCATTGGGGCTTAAATAGCCAACCCTCAATGAAGCACACCTGTGCCCTCGTGAGCCGAGGTGTGCCCAGTCAGAGCAGGAAGCCATCGCTTTAATTAGAGACTTCAGAGCCTAAAATTCATTTCTAGAAAAGTTCAAAGCAAGGAAAATTAAATACACAAATAATTGTTAATAGCCGCTAGTCTAAAAACCATGAGATTGTGTCATCACCTGATGCAGCTGAGTGCAAAACGTAGTGTTGCAAGTGGTGTGAGTGAAAATAGATGCGTTAAAGTAAGGCCCTTGTAAGTTTTAGACTTGCTTCTAGTTATTTCTTTATTTCATTTATTTGCCATGTAATAAATTATGTTTGGCTTTTCTCTCACATACATAAAGGAAAACATATCATTAAGATGACAGGGAAGATAAAGAAGCAGCTTGCAAGTGGCCAAGGTCAACGGGGCAGACTTCTCAAGGTTGAGCATATTTTTCAGTTTCAGAATCTCAAATCTGATCGCTGCCAATTTACGCACTCTATTACTGCTGTTAGATTTCATTACATAAGACACCAGAATTCTGTCTCTATTGAAAAATAATAAGGAAACAGTATGATTGTTCCTAGCTTTTAAATAAAATCATGTAAATCTAAATGAAGTGAGTGAAAGAAAAGCACCAAAAAAGGTGCTCAAACAGATTTGCGGGGCAGAGATGTCTATGTGTGTAATAATCCTGCTTCTTGCTTTAGAAACATCATAATTAGTGAGTTGATTCAGAGTCATTCCCTGTACCTGTCAAGTTTGGGAAGGATCAAACAAAAAAGGATTTACATTAATTCCCAGAGACTTACAGTCTACCTGAGGTCAAAACTCTTTACATTACTTTTGCATTGTTTGTACATCTTACAGTATTCTGGATACAGCAAGTGATATTCTTTATGTGATATAATACATCTCGATAAGATAGAATTCTAGTTTTGCTACAATCTTTAATCAAAGAAATTGTTTTGATTACATCATCAGGCACCAAAAGGAAGCGAAAAATATTAGGCAGTAATATCATATTTCTCTACCTTCTTCTTCCACCCCTACCAAGCATCAAACAAAAGAAAAAGCTCAAAAAGCCGCCCTAATACAGAGTTTCACTCAAAAAAGCATCTTCGTACAGAGGAAAAATGCATTATTATTTCCAGTTCATGCTGACTTCAAACCCATTTCTGTGACACTGCATTACCTGCTGAATGTTTTTGAAATATGACAGTCATATTGTAAGAAAAGTACATTCATATTAGCACTTTTATTATAAACCTTTTGGGGAAAAACTCAAATTTAAGATACAGGGTCAAATTCTGCTTTATGACAGCTTCATATCATAGGAAATATATTACAGTATCTCACATTGGCAGCTGCTGACTGAACTTTGGGAGATGAATAGCTCATATTATCACCTGACATTTGCAAGGTAGGGAGTCAAGAGAGCATTCTGGGTTGGGACACACAGTTAAATTGATGTTTGTCCCCAGAGACTGTGCAGGCCCAGATGGCTGTGCAATGCGAGGACAGTGCTGTGGTGGCAAAGCCAGGCGGGATGGCTTGACTGGTTATGAAAGGGCCAGGGGCCAGCGCCAGGCTTGTCAGATGGCAGCTCATCATGCCTCACATGGGAGACTGAGATGGGCTGGCAGCAGAGGCAGGTGGGTTGGCTTCCACGCCAGCTTGCTGGCAACTACTCTTTGGGTATGTTTACTGTTCTGGCCTGGTGTTGAGGCCATGTTCTGACTTTTAAAGAGGTTTCAGCATGTGAGTCAAGGTCAGAGACGATCTTAGAGGAAACAAGCAAGAAGCATATGGCCATCACCTGAGGCCCTTTTTGCCAACTTCTTGAGCACTTCGTTTTTTTTTACCGGGTAAAATGTTTTACATGTTATATTGCTATATTGAGTCTTTCAAGCCATTTTTTTCTTAGTTACTTGTATGCAAGAAAAATTATTTTAAGAGTTCCAAGCTTGCAAAGCTTTCACCATGAGTCAAGCCAAGTGTTTTATAATCCACTTTAGTATCCCTATTGTCAGCCCTACCCAGACAAATCCAGGTAGGCTTCAGTGCCATTGACTTACGTCATCTTGGATAAAAGGGCTCAAGCAAGAGGACATTAATGGCAAGCTATAGTCTTTCAACCATTTTCCATTACACTGAGGTGTAGCATACAGGGGTTTCCATGAAAACATTTTAAAACAGCATTTTTAACTTTATTACAGGTCAGTGGCCTGCAATTTATGAGAAGCCAAAAGTAGTTAGAAAGGTTAATGGCACATTATAGAGTGTGATACTGATAACTACTAACATCAGCAAAACACTCTTGAGGGAAGGTGAGTTCCTATATAAAGACTTATTACTGCATAGGCAGATTTACAGACACATCCAGCTTTAGGACTTAAGAATTATAACTTTGATCCACAGAGAGGGTCAATAGAGACAGATGACAAAAATGGCATCTGGTCTGAATTAGGATATGGTGTAGGTCAAAGCATTTAAGACACTATCATATACCTTATCCTTACAGATATAATCATTTAAATAATCACGATCATGAGTCTGGTTCATAAATGCAATTAAAACTCTGCATCTCTGACTGATGAGAACTGTAGGGTCATTTCAGCATTTCAGACTGGATGTAGATCAAAAGTGGTCGAAAGCCATGTCAACATAAACAACCTCAGAGCAGCAGGTTTATGTTTAGTTATTATTTTCTTTTTCCCCGTTTTTTTAAGCTTTCATTTTCTGGCTTGTCAGACTCTGAGTGAGACAAAGGATTATTTAACGACAGTGAGGAGTGACAGAGGTGACCACAGTAGTAAGTGAGAGTGGCTGCTGGCGGAGAATACTAAGAAATTTGATCACCCATCTAAACGTGTTAGCAAAGATCTGTAACCAGGTGAGGATGATGGTCGCATAAGTAAAGCATAAGTTGGTTAAACAGCCAAAATGCTTAGCAGAAAGAATCTCTTTTCAAGCAGAAAAAAGAAGAGCAGGAACAGAACTGCCAACACGTTTCTCCCGATGCAGATTTTAACAACCTGCCCTCTTTCTGATTAGGTTCATTTGAAGTCAGCATTGCAAAAACAGTCCCATCCAATTCACATCCAACTGCTGTAATACAAATGGACAGATGGCCAAAATAACCACTATTGTCACATTTGTCAATCAGAAATTCATGTCTACACCAGCCTTGTTTGTTCACTAAGTTATGTATACTGTATATATCCTTCATTATAACCCAGTTTTACTATCAGCCTTTATCATGTTATCCAGCCCAGGACCTGAGAGGTTTTAGAAAAGCTCTCATGCTAAGACAGAATTCTGACGTGCAAGCCATGTGGGTACAATCTGTAGAATTTAATCCAGGAACTAATGAATAAGACTGTTTAATTATTAGCTAGTGATTGCAAGTTATGATTTTACTAAGCACGAAAAAGAGCATCACAAACCAAGCTGCTCTAAAAAGAAAAACACAACCCCTTTTTAATCACAGTGTTATGCCATTTGATTTGAAAATGCCACAAAACAGCAGGAAAAAAAAACCTCAGTAAACATGCAGACATGTTTGCTCTAGAATGATATGAATAATTAGGATGACTGAGCTGCTAAGAGACTTAAGGCAAGGAAACATTACTGGTCTTTTTTACAGCAGGGATCAGCAGCCCTAAAAATTGCACACTGGGCATCGGAGTCATGGAGGGATCAAACTGGGGATGGCCTACAGTTACCACTGATATTCAGCATATACAGAAACTTTACAGGCCCTTTCAAGTTTTCAACATGTATATGCTTCGAATGAATCTTCTTAAAATCAATTCAATTCATTTTTTCATCACAAGCATATATATATATATATATATATATATATATATATATATATATATATATTATATATATATATATATATATGCTTGTGATGAAAAAATGAATGAATATATATATATATACACAATTTTGGGAGTAAACTGTTAAAACTAAAACACTTTATCAGTGTGTCAATTCTTAACTATAGCACTTGCAATTGAGCTCTGTTGCATTGTACATTGTGCTTTTTAAATTTACTTGGAACCAAATTATGCCTAACTGAGTTTGCTGGGCAAAATTAAAAATGACACATATTTGACTGTAGGTGTTACAGTTGAGAGTCTGTCTCAGAGTGAAAACCAAATAATGAGGTTGAGAGAACTGCCTGGAGAACTGTCAACAGTCTTCAACTTCTAACTTTGTAGTTGGGGACACACAGTCTTGGTCAGACAGGTAATCAGGTATTTGATCTGATGAAATGAAGACTGAACTATAAGATCATAAGACCCAAAGACGTGGATGAAATGGATGAAAACAAGCACTGAGCACCTCATTAACTCAATCCCTGCAGTCAAACATGGGGTCATAGTTTCATGTTGGGGAATATTTTTCTGTAATAGGGATTGTGAGAATAATCTGTGAAAGAAAGATGCAGAAAAATATGGAGCAAGCATGAGTGAAAATCTATTCCAGACTGCTCAGGATTTCAGGCTGGGGGGAAGGTTTATATTTATTAGCCAACAATCCAAAGCATACCCCCAAGAAGACACAGGAGTAGCTTTGGGAGTCCAGACAGTAACCCAAAAGAGCATCCATGGAGAAGAGACCTGGTAATAGCTGTGCAAACTAGACCAGCTTCAACGATACTGCCGAGAAGAGAGGTGTGCCATTCTACGCAAGTGCACTTGAGGATTCCACTGCGGTCAAAGATCCTTTTAAACAAGTACAAAGCAAAAAACCTGCATACTTAATACTACAATTAATTCAGATTAAATTTTTCAGTTAATTTTTAATATGTTTACAAAACTAAAAAATATGTTGTTGTTTTGTCATTCTATTTTGTACGGATTGACTAGAAAAAACGTGCATCTTAAAAATCAATTTTAAGAGGAGTCTGAAACATAAGATCTGGAAAACTTGAAAATGTTTGAAAACTTTCCATTTCTACCCATTCAGCTTGCTCACATAAAAATCACTTTTTTTTACACAGTCTTGGAGGTGCATGGCCGGAATACGGGAAATCAATTCTAACTCAGTGAAAAGGAAGATTGATTTATGTGAAATTACTTTGTTGCACGCGCGCTGAACACAGACGAAACAGATATCTCTTTTTGTGAGAAATGAGCCCTAGCACGAGAGTCAAAATTTTCAAAAAGTGTTTTGCTGTAACAACTAGATCATCGTTTGAGGGATTAGAGTTTAGTTTCTCTGTTCTTCATTAAAAACAGACATTAAAGTTGCTTGAGTGTAACTTACTTAAAAATGCATTAGAAAAGAGAAAAGAACATCTGCCCTTTGATCTCACCTTGCAAATTATACTCATATCATAATTTTTATTCAGGTCGTTGCAGAAAATAACTCAACTCGGCAGCATCCCTTTCGCTCTTTTGAATAAGCATATAACTGTGTGTGGGGTATCGGTCGCCTAGTAGGTGGGGATTTGGCTGCAGGGTCAAATCCCAGACCAATAGATAGGCCTGAGGTACCCCTGAGCAAGGTACCGTCTCTGTCATGGCTCCTCAGGCATTGGACATCACTTTTACATTTTTTTTAAACCATGGCAGTACAGATGACCTAGTATAAATAAAAAATGAAAATGATAAATATAACTAATATGCTATTTGTGCTAATATTTTTAAGTTTAAGGATGAACTTTCAATCTAAATCACATTAATAATATGTAAGGAGGAAAACAGTATCATGTTCAGCAGTAGTCTTATGCACTACCTGAATGACAAGCCACATTCTGTTCACAGCTGAATCTGGTCTGATTTGAATGGAGACTGCAAATTACCATTTAGCATTTTAGATGATCAGCATTTCATTTTATCTGACATCATTATGTCATTTTTTCCAGCAAGAATTAAACCCATGAGGACAATTATGGGATGCATTATGAATGGCCTACTTAAATGCAGCACAATCATTTCATAGGATATGTATAAGGGCACATGAGAGATTTTTTTTAAAACTGGGGGAAACAAACTGTCAGCAAATTCTTTCAACTTTTAAGACAATTATGCTTAATTAGGTTGAATAATTTGGGCCAATGGTTTGGGACAAAAAGTGCAGGATACTGAATTATTATGAAATGTAATTAATAACAATCAACACTGAACGGGAAAGGCCTACATGCTCCTCACTGCCAGATATATATGATCAAGTTGTTACTTGTCTGCTACAAGGTTGCCAATCACCTACCAAAGCTTATCAGTTCACGCAATTGCAAAACTAGCTTACTTATCAGAAATTACTCCCCTCTCCAAAATAGAGGCATAACTATATGAAACATCTAGAAAATGTAAAGTCAGTTACTTTGAATATGGCTGTAAGATTTTAGTGCATTAATTTTTTTTTTCTCTATTTGAACGAAAAACTACTTGATCAGGTCATGAAGGCCCTGAGGGATCAGCAAGTGCATCTTTCTTCTGTGACAGGCTCAACTGATGCTCATTATCAATCTCCTTTTAGGACCCTGAGCATCAAATGCATAAAGGGATGTGCTTTCTGCTTGAAAGTTCCAGATTGTTATTTAAAAAAAAAATTATGTGAAATAAAATGTCAGAAACTAAATTCAATTTATGAGTTATACTTAATTATTTCATACTTGAGTGCATGTTTGAATATGTGTTTGAGGGAGTGAGTGGACTAAACATCACTTGCCTCAAGTAGCCACTAGACTGTCAGAGTTAACTGGCCATTGCAACATGAATATAATTATATATATTTTATATTGGGACAGATAGTGGTGTTTTTTAGGCCAAATGTGGGGGGGTGTAAATATGGGTCTTTTGAAACTGAGGGTGACATGTCCAGCATTTTCCATCAGTTAAAAAGACTTGATGCACTATGTAATAAAGCTGGCAGTCCCTATCATTCGTTTTCATTTCTTGGTTTTGTAGTGGAAAGACTCAGAGAGACAGTTTGCTTTAACTGAAGCCCCCTGCCAGTGGGTGATATGACCTCTGAAGCTGGGCCAGGGTGAGAGCTGCTGAAGCTCCCTCCAGGTTTTTCTTTCACATTGCATATTCACCACAGCACTCCCACCATCCACTGTGAGCTCAGCCAATTAAAATGTGATGCATAATTTAGCAAGCCATTAGGAAATGGAATCAAATTGAATTTGATTTGTCGTTAGCTTTAGATGGCAGTTCTTCACTTCTGTGCCAAGGACTCTTAATAAATGCCTCTTTATATTTACAAAATTACATATATTTATATATGAAATTGTTTTACATAAATATAACCTACTGGAGGGATAGCTGAGATAAATATGTAAATAAAACCTGGCAGAAATCTAAGGATCTGGTCTATTAAATTTCACACAATTAACAACAGGACGTGGCAAAAATCCTTACCTCCCAGCGGTGCTGGGGCAGCACAAAGGCAGTATCTGCCTTCTCAAATGAATGAAACCTCAATGGGAAAACGTGTCTCTGACTATTAAAAATGTGGCCCTGGGTGAAATTACATTACCGAACACCAGGAGATTTTCTTCCATTCTGTTTCTATTCTCAGCATGCTAACGGCAGGTGAAACACGTGTTCTCCTCATTCTTTATGAAATGACTCTCTGTTACTTCAATTAAAAGATAGTGCTAAAAGTATGCCAAGCAAGGAGGAATGACACCACAACTGCCTGACTGGCATGGAGGGTTAACTCTTTATGTAGCCAGAAGGTACATAAGACATGAGCTATCACACAGATACTCTCCTTCATATCCCATTCACTTCTCAGAAAATTCTTGGTCAATAAAATAATATACAAACTTACAACAGTTCCAGATATAAATGAGTATAAGTAAATAGAAACTGTAAGGTTGATAACATTAGTCAAAATCAAGAAACTGATAGTGTCTCGAAAACAAAAAAAAAAATACAGAAATTGCATCTAAACATATCCTTTAGCATGAACTAACATCCATCCATCCATTTTCTGCCGCTTGTCCCAAACGGGGTCGCGGGGGAGTGCTGGTGTCCAACCCAGCGCACACAGGGCGAGGACGGGGGACGCACCCTGGACAGGTCGCCAGCCCATCGCAGGGAGTGAACTAACATCTAACAACTCAAAATAAGCATTATTTTAATTAACAGAACTAATAAAAAATAAGTCTAATAAGATATAGACAGGAATTAAATCTGATGCAAAATCTCTTAATTAATTATATCCACACTCAGTGCTAAAATGCACGTTATTGTATACAGCAAGCTTTTTCACAGTAGCCACAAAATGCTAGTTCTGCTAGAGGTTATAAATATTATTCTAATTCTTATTCTTATTCAACAATTAACATACTAAAAAAAACAAAGCTATTTTACACATTTCTGATTATCCAGTTAAAAGCAATTTTGTCAATAGTTTGATGCTATGTCCTTAAAATGTCTTATTTTTTATGACATATTGAGTAGATTTTGTTAATGAAATGGGAAAACAAATGAAATACAATAAAAGATAAAAAAAAAAAAGACAAGGTGTGAACCACTCAGCAGTCAGCATAACCAGTAAAATAATCACCAGTCTGATCATCTGGAATCATCTGCATCTGTTTCTTCACTGCTTCATGGCTTGAGTTAGATGGCATTGTTAGGCTTGAATATGAAGGTCACTGTCCAACTGAACAAATTAAATACAATCCTCTGAAAATGGTCAGATTCAGGAACTGGGCTGGAAATGACAGCTAAAAACTCCCCTTCAGGGGGAACAACATAGAATATTTGCCCGTTTGGGTTAAAAAACATTAAAAAGTCTGGCTCTTGATAGGCAAAATATGAAGAAATGACAGGTAGCTAAACACTTAGCTCAGCACAGCATTGTATGCTTTTATGATGAAAATGTGAACAGATGTGCAAGTACAGATTTGCAACTTGAACGAATTTTTTAAAAAATGTAGATTTTAAGAAGCAAACTTGATCTCTTTGCAGATTAGATTTACATTTACATTTACACTTTTACGGCATTTAGCAGACGCTCTTATCCAGAGCAACTTCCATGTCCTAATTACAGGGACAGTCCCCCTGGAGCAACTCAGGGTTAAGGGTCTTGCTCAGGGACCCAGTGGGGTGGGATTCAAACTTTTGAGCCATAGGTCCATAGGCAAGTACCCTACCACTAGACCACCACCACCCCATGGATTGAGGTTCATATTTATTAAATGCAAAATTATGTCAAAAATGATATTTCGTATTGCTGCAGTTTAAATGATTTCTTGATAGGAAGAACGCTGCAGCCTTGCTTTTTTATTTTTCTCTCAGCATGGCTGTCTTTGTAAAGAGGTATGAATTGTTCTCACCAACTCACTTTCATCCCTCATTAGCAACTCAACACAGAGTCACACCACACAGAGAGCCAACAGTGCCCTAGTTAATCTGATAACAGAGTTATGGAGTTTTTTTTTTTACTATATTAATTAAAAATATCACAGTCGATTTTCATTTTGCTGTTGAAACGTCTGCAGAAAGAGGTTACAATTGTATCAGTCCCACAATCTTCATGTTGGTCCAATAAGCAATAGAAAATTAGCCTGTCAGATACCGAGCAAAACTTGTTTACTAGCTTGTTTTACTGATTAACATCTGATCGCAAATGGCACTCATAAATATTTGAAACAATCCTCCAGATCCAGGTACTCCCAGTCCAATCAAGGGAGAGGGAGGCACTGAATCTTCCTCATCACGCTCAGTGACTCGTACGCCCTTTTCTCACTCCTCCTCAGCCAAGATTAGGAGCTGAATAGTAAGCTAAGTACTTTAAATTCAGCCTTCCTAGGATCAACCCTCCAGGGGCATAACCCATTCCACTGGGTGGTCAGTCAGCCGCAGTCTCGTGCTATGATAAGTCATCATGGATGGACAGCACTCTCAATCAGACAGGGCCACAAATCCGCCCCTCTGCCTCACTGCTACATGCCTCATTCCACCTATCTCAGAAGACAATCAACGCCAACCTCCCCAATCTCCTCCTTCCTGGTCCTCACAGGGCACTCAGCCCTCCACTAAAGTAAATGTGCCAAAAAAGCAGGAAGCCTGAATTTCCATTCAGAGGTTTTTACAGGCTGCACTGCATGACACACATGGCACAAAAAGCTATGTAATTACCCTGGCCTTATTTCCACACACTATGCATGAGAAAGGTCTGCTGAAATGGAGGTCCATTTTTGTCTGCAATAGATGTTCCTTGCCAACTCAAAACTGCAATTATATTGTTGGTGTTCCTGGTGGGCTTGCAAAGGATGAGGAAAATGCAGATGGATCTACAGGAGGGAATCACAGCCAAAAGATCAAACATATCCAATGTTTTGGAAGATTTCAAGGATCCTGACCATAATAATTAAATTTTAACTTTGAGTACAAGCTTCTCAAGCTGGTACAATCCAATTCACAATAATTAAAAAAAAGATAATTAAAAAAAGAAACTTGAACAAAGTTTATTTTAATTTGGACTGTTTTATTCTGTTTTCTTGAAAAAAAACTCTCGATAAATGATTATAATTCTCCTAATAATCTATCAGATCACCTAAAATAAACATTGTGTGATGTTAATTCTAGTATAACAGCATAGCCTATATATAACCCCAGACATAAAAGCTTCTTCACATAACTGGATTAAGGGACTGACTTATGAAATTGTCCACAAAAGTTCTCCCACTCTAGTCAAACAAGTAAACACATCATTACCAGCAAGAACATAATATGATTCAGGACTATGGACAGAGACTCCTAGACAATTCTTAGGGGAAGCAAATGTGTTTACAGCTATGAGATAAGCCTGTGTAAATACTGCACATCTGAGGGTCCTAACCACATAGAAGACCAGCAAAGCTCCCATTGTAAACTTATCTATTTGCTCTCAATTCAGCCACATCCTTTTAATGACATTTTGACACAACCTAATCTGACTTGAATACTCTTCCTATTAATATCAGTGCCATTAGGACAAAAAAAGCCTTGATCTTTTCACTCCAATGGATTCTCATTCAGAGCACCATTTCTGTTTGTTGTCAGGGAAGGCCAGCCACAGAGGTCGTACTGATGTGCTGGAGTATTGGAAGGAAACAGAATGATGTGGGAGTTGCCATGAAGACTTCTTTTTTTTTTCCCTCTCTGAGAGTAGAGACAATCACATGCTGTGTAATTGAACTGACCTGCTGACCATTTGCTCTCCTTGACCTCGCCACACAAACTTCCTCCCACATCGCCAGAGAGGACAAGTAATGGCTGTTAAGAGCTCTGCCTATGGTCTCCACTGAAAGTACAAGGACTGTGTTTGAACTTGCGAGGCAAGGAAAACACCCGGGGACAGCTGTACAAAGATTCATCAGTGTAGAGCAGCATCTCAGCACAGTGGTGAACTTTGGAGCCAGTCACATTTAATGAGAAAAAAAATCGCATCTGGGTCATATTACACTTAGGTACAAATGATCAAATATTACGTTAATGAGACACTATCTGCCAGGGGTACTCGATCCCCAGGGAACACTGACAAATAACACTAGTCTCTCTCCACTGTGTCACTTGTCATCTTCATTTGAAAATACCACGAGAAAAGGTCAAGCAAGTATAAAAAACTCTTACATCCAGTCAGAACTCTAATAAAGAGAATGGACTTTGAACTTGTGCAAGGCTAAACTCAGCTCCATACCAGTGGCTGTATTTGAGCCTTTCTGTGACATTTAAATCCCTCTGTAGTTTCACATAGCTGTACTGATATCATTCTCGTTGAGCAGAACATTGTGGTTGAGCTGTTGGATATTGCCAAGGCGATAGAGTTAACGTTAAATTATGGTCAAAAAAGTAAAAGAGCAGAAGTGCAGACAGTTTTGTTTTACTGCGTTACTACAGAGAAATCTAACTAAGATCTTCTTTAAAGTACAACATAACAAAAAACCGTAGCACTGTTGAACAAAGAGTAACATAAAAATAATGAAATACTAACAGCTAATTACATCACTGCAAGCACATTTTTTGTGCATTGTAAGGCTTTTTGAAAAACAGTCAGCATTCCCTTGAACTGTGTTCCCGGAACAGTTCTCTATAGGCCTACAAAAGTGAATAAATATGTAAATCCTTAAAAAGTTCCTTATGGTAATGCATGCTTGTTGCGAGAGCAGTACTATTACAATTCTGTATGTGTGTGTTACAGTCTAACAATGCTGGTGCAATGTGGCTGCTGCTTTATATTGCTTTTCATTAGTTTTATTGGTATACCATGTTAAATGGTTTGTGTGTATGTTTGGATGTTTCCCCACTGGCTAAAGAGTGTACATATTGATAGTGAGTGGTTTGTCCCCATGGCTCAGAAATCCCCAAGGTGGCGCTTAAATGACACTACATTAGCTACTAGGCTTCCTGGCCTGTTACGCTGCAGCAATGAGGCTTCCCAGGACAGTCACTGAAGTGAAGCTATACTGCAGCTATGAGACCCGGGAAGAGGAGTAGTAAAGCCAATGGCTCTGTAACTGGCGGGCTAGAATTAAAAACCCCCTCAGAGATAAACACACAATATTTAACATGGCTGCTATCAGTAGATTCAACTACTTAGACTTCATCATTTTCTTTTCTGTCATTGCAGGCATCATTGCAATGATAAGAGAAGTGACTGAAAAGTCCTATAATGCACAAATATTATTGCAAAATGTGCACATGTAATAATTTTTGCAAATATCCTTAACAGATGCAATTTGTTTAATTCAAACTATCTTCCTTTATTCTCCTTTTGGCTTTTGATGCAGCCTTGCATCAAAAAGCATTCTTTAAGAAGTTATTGCTTAAGGAACATAAATACCCAGACTATGCATAATAAATGAAAACGCAAATGAAATTGCTTTGGTTCTTTTGCAAGGTGGACTTTAGCATTGCAACTGAAGGGGAAAAATGCAAAGCAATCTATGTCTATTTGTCAGGGTCTTACTTCCACATTTCTCTCAAAGTCACGATCCATCTGTCTTTATGTTGGGTTAATGATGTTTGACAGAATGACAAGGCACCTCTTTGGAAATTTCCTATATGAAAACAGCGGCGTGTATTGATCAACGGCTCTAAATACTGTTTGGCCAATGCATAATTTATTAGTTTGCACAAAAGGAGACCGTCAGAGAACAATCTTGTTTGTTGATGCCGGCCCAGCAAAACTGGAGCCGATCTAGGCACAGATTGCAACGGTACAGCCAAGAGAAAGCAAAGCACGGCAACAGTAAAGAACTAGAGCCAGAGAGGCTGTTTCATTTAAAACCGTGCTTTTGAGAAGAGATGGGAACGTCACTGCGGGCAGACACGGGTTTAATTACCCAGAAAAAATCACACAGCACTCTCGCTGCTCTCCAGCTTATGTCCTGTGACAATGATGTGAGAGCTTGAAATCTGGTGGCTAGGGCGAACAACAGAAAAGAAAGCGTATCCATTTTTGCAGGGTTAAGGGAAGAAATCTTGCCACAAATATCTCAAGCCCATCGGGATTCAATACCTGAGCAAAGTCACTCCAAGGTGATATCTGGCTGAATTGGACATTGGGTGTCTCTTGACTCTTCATTATTAATTCAGCCTTTGGCTCATGGGTGCCACAGTATCATTTCAAAGGCCGAGATGAGAAATTGAAGAGCTGAGGGAGTAATACTGCAGCTTTGCTTTCTGACCTGCCTCTTGCCTGTCAATATAGCCACTCGAATGATGAGGGTCACTGCAAAGCTCATTCAGAGCTGCTACAGCATATGCCTCTAGGGTAGAGAAACCTTGGTGGTCACAGTCTCCGGGCTGAGTTTTTACATTTCAAATGAGCATTGTCAGCTTAAGAGTAATGGAACCGTTGTAAAGGGGCCCAACAAATAATGACTGGGCACTGTAATAATCTGGACAAGATGGATAGCCATAGCTTTTTTCTTTAAGCACTTGCTAGACCTTTTCTAAGAAAGACAACACTGTGTTTGGGCAGTGTTTAATAAACTCGCTTTGAGACTCGAAATAACAAAATCCATTTCTGAAGCAGGGCCACCCCTATGAATTGGAAAGAAACAGTGACTCGCTCGGAATTATGAAGTACTGGTCATAAACATTAGCAAAATGGTCCTGGCAGAGACTTATGCCAGGAATTGTACTGTGTAACTGATATATAGCCACTCTCAGAGTGTTTATAAACCTGGAACAAATATATTTGGCCTCAGTCAAAGGCAATGGTAATGTATGAGGGCTGCTGTGAATTCACAAACATATTGGCGGAAGCCTCTAGAGATGACATTTCAGGGTCCCAATCAATTATCAATTTAACAATTAAATCTAAATAATCATCAGTAATAGCTAAGTTGTCCTAAAGCCTGTAAGTAAGCTATGGGCACTGAGGGATAGCCCCAAATGTAGGTAGCTTTATAAAAGCCAAGCTAGTTGGTAGCAAAGTAGGCTTTAGAGGACTTTTGCACCAGCTGCCTCCCCGAAAACAAATGCGTCAAGCAAAGACGCATCTTTGACATTTGGACTAACTGCATGCTCCTACCTACATTGATTTCACAATTCATCAGGAGAATATATCGCCAAGAATCCAACCAAAGTAGCCGAGGCTAGCCTGAGGTCATAATGCACACCGCATGCAGGAAGCACATTAATTCATTTTTGGTCCCACAGTGATAAGAAGCTGGGTCTGTAAAGATTGTCTCGGTCTGTCAGTCAACAGATCCATAAAGTGTTATTACAGGCTATGATATGGTGGGCTTGATAGGAGGACTGGATCCTTCCTGTAATATCCATCGTCTTGGTTTAAGAAACCCACAGAGGCAACAGCTCATTCTCAAAACATTACACAGACAAACAAGCAATAATCTTGTTTACCATGCCTCACCATCACTAGCGCAAGTCAACTGGGCTTCAAATGGGGCTTCATTCACCCAGCCAACACTTGGCTACTTTGAAGATATATAAGGAACTGTGTGAAAATAACTCAATACTGCTGAATGACAGCTCTGTTATGTACAACCTCTGAAGTAAAGAGGCTCTGTCCTGTCTTTGCTGAGAGGTTTTGGGAGTCATATTTTGTGATATTCCATTTGCATAAATCTTAGACCTTCATTTGCATTCATCAGAAAATGCAACATGGTGTGCCCAACAAGCGTATGTGCCAAATGAAAATCAGGATCTCCTCTGCACCATGTGTCCCTGAGAAAAATGAAAAGAGCCACAGAGTGCTTCTCCAGGTAGAGGCAATTAAATTACCGCCACCTCTTGGCTGAGGCAAGTCACTCCCAACTAGGGTGAATGGCCCTTCCACTACACATAAAGCTGAGCACCACAGCTACAATGTGACTTGTAGAGGCACTCCATCACCCTGCATCCAGAGATTAATGGTGGAAAATGTCACAGGGAATAAGGTCACGCACTGAGGAACCTGGCTGAGAGAATAGGACAACAACGGGGCGTTCTACAGTCTAACCAGCACTGCCCATTCTCAACACAAGCCAGCCAGCACATAGGGAGGCGAGAGGAGACAGGAGGCTTTTTTATGGAACATTAAAGATAATGGGAGACTATTCACTCAGGTTTTCTGAAATTGCACCACATGTGCACATAAGTGTGTCCAAAAAACAAAAAAAAAAAAAACAAAAGAAAAAGGCAAAAAGTGTTAAAAATGATGTTGTTCAAAGGTATATCATCCCCAGTTTCCAGTCATTGTGTTCAAGAATGACTCGCAAGCAATGGCTTGAGGGGAACAATATGTTACCCTGAGCAGAGGTGTGACCTGCATCTAGAGCATAGCTCATGAACCTCATTACGGAGGTTAGTGGTCCCATCAAGGAGCAATATGCCATTAGACTCACTACGCTGATCTTTCATTTATGAAGATCGGGAAGACCTTCTAGGGTTGGAATCCTCCTTCACATATTGTGGGTTAAGCATTTTAGGCTACATTACATTAATACTGACCAATGCTATAGAATGCATCCAAACACACATACACACACACACACACACACGCACACACACGCACACACACACACACACACACACACACACACACACGCACACACACACGCACACACACACACACACACACACACACACACACACACACACACACACACACACACACACACAAAAGAAACATCCACCTCCAATTAGCTATTTCTGAGGGCTGGGATTTTAATTAGATCCTAAATTATCCGATACTGTCAAGTTCTAAAGGGAAGGTTAATAATAATAAAGAATGTAATAATGCAAGCTTGTGAATTGGCAGTCTGGCCATTTTTATTCAGTACTTGTGCCATCGGTCTGAAAAAAGGCCTTTTTGGGCTAGTAGAAAAAAAGTTAATTTAAAGAAATAAAATTTTAACTTGCTATTGAGTGCTAGACAAAAACAAAGCTTTTAGATTGTTTTTGCCAAAATCATTTACCCCTAATTAATAACAAAGTTGTTTTTTTTCCCCCCTCTTTACTCTTCGAGAAAACTTCAAAGATCAAAAGATTAAGAAACCAGTATAGTGGCTAGCATAACTCAAACCTTTACACATGAAAAAGCAATGTAAGTTCATTTTCAACCTTTTGTCACACTCACAAATACAATGATTTACAGCAAATGCAAAAAGTAGTCCCTACTCCAACAACCATACACAAGGTAAAGATAAATCACTTCACAAATTTGTCTGTTTGCAAATAGATGGCCTTTGATGAATGACTGGAGGTTGTTAGGTTTGCGCTGTTGTGTTAAGAATCAACGGCAGAAAGGGGCGTAGATTTACGTCAAGACGTACAGAGGCTGCTGATTCCCAAGGTTCCCGGACCAGGCTGACTGATGATCCAACCACCGCATCCTGCTTGCACTGCAATACAGACTCGGCAAATAAATAAATAGCTTTAAAAATCACCTCTTCTCTCATGCAAAGACGCTATTTAACGTATGTAGATATTTAATATTATGCTCAGCATAAAACTTAAATTGAATTTCCCTCATATCTCACTACTTCTGTAATAGTTTTCCCAGCTGCTACATTGCACAGAACTATGCATAAGAGCACATGGGACTTTTATTTTCCAATAACGGATAACAACTACATAACAAAAAACAAAACACTTTTGTAACATTAGTAATGTCCAAAAGATAATTTGAGGCAGACCCCAAAAGATTTTAATTAATAAAAAAAGAGGTTTATGAAGCACTGAGCACTTGCAATTAGCATTCAAAGCAAGTGTAACTGCTCCATTTATTCTAATTATTGCCTTTATTGAGGAGACTGGAAGAACTGCTCGATGTTGTTTAACATCCAAATGTGTTGTTTGCACCATATGTGCATTCAAGACACTTGAATTCAAACCTGTGACCCTAAGGCACTGCTTTATAGTTATGTAACTTAACTATAAGATAAAAAAAATCACAATGTAGTCTCCCTGGATTTGTTTACCCCAAAGTGTAAAGAGAGATGCAATATATTTAATACACTGGCTTATAACCCACAAGGGAATGAGGAGAAGTAAAATGCCCATGTGACCTAACAACCTGCAACAAATGGACAAAGCAGTCATTCACTAAACAGTCCCATGATCATATATTGGATTCAGAAAATTAAATTTGGTCAATTATTATTATCGTGTGCATGCTCTAGGCACAAAGCTGGCATCATCTGAAAGTAAACATCCAGTTTCACACTCCATGAATTGGCTCAGTGGAGGCTATTGGCATGTATTGTTGAGCATAGCATTGCTCTTTCATTATAGAAGTTTGGAATGCACTACCAGATTATCAGGAAATCTGATCACAGAAGAGCTTCCACAGCCAACCCAGACCAGAACTGTGGCCAACCTCCTGAAAAGCATGTCCTCGTTGCCAAAATGTGACTTGAGAGAATCACTGAGAGTGACAGAATGGGACACAATCTGTTGTCTTGTAGTCAGTAAGAATGCCATGATAATGTTATAAAAACTCACTTCTTCAAAGTGTTTGAGCTGAGATAACTGTTTTCATTGCAGAAAGCAATGTTACTCAAATGTTTCCCATTAGACAGTACGTGGGACAAGCGCTGCATTGTAAAAAGCAGTGTAGATCCATGCACTACAGGTTGGATTCAGTTTTGAGTCCCTGCTCATGCGCTGCTTTGGCTGTGGTTTCCTGAGAATGCAACTGGCAGGCTTCTTATTGAGATAAGAAGATTGTTTCTCTTCCTCTCTCTGCAGTTTCCCCGTAGCGTCCCAGCCAAATGGGCATCTGTGTGGTCATATGGGAGAATCAAGGACTTGAGGTACACCACAATGCTTTGTGGAGTGCAGTAGCGATAGATAAGTTACAAGGCTTCATATGCTTTGATGGACGTATGCATGACCTTTACGCTGCATTTACATTGTTCTGGCACAGAGCCACAACATTTAAAGCTAAGCATTATACAAATTAAGCCAACAAACACAACATGTTTACCCAATCAGTAGGCCGGAGGTGATTGCATGATTAGTCTACAGACCATTTCATGGAGCATTTGTTCCGCTCATCAAATCCATCTATCATGGAAGACCAGAAGCAGTAAAGCCTAATTATCTGAACCCAGTTTTTTAACTGGAAAATGTGCAGAAGAAATAGACAGATGTTAATACTAATATTCAGGATTGTTGCCGACAAGTGCAAATGATAACTTATAAACTCTAAAACCCAAATCCATTGAAATTTCCCCTAAACATTTAACCTAAATTAAGCTTACATTTTTTATTGACTCACAGAGCATTTTTTATTAAATATTGCAAAAAGGACATAAACAAAATCTTCAATGAAATTGCACAGCAAAGGCCTTTGAAATACCCATACATAACCAAAAGGGCCATGAGTTTACGTCAGTAGCTGCAACATTCATTATGCTTAAAATAAACACTACCATCTTTACAATGAAGCAACGTTCGTTCAAAAAAAAGATCTATAACTACAGACCTTGTCTCCAAACCACATGACACAGAACATAGAACTCATTACCATCCCACAGATTTTCCCTTTCACTCTTGCTGCTATCTGTCTGTCAAAGATCACAACTGCCACTCTGCCTATTGTAACTCTCTATACTTCTCTATCAACACCCTCAAAGCAAACATTGCATCTGTAGAGCTCTTTCTTAGCATGAAGTAATACTGCTGCTGACTAATCACCACATTGTTTTCTTTACCTAACTACCTAACTACTCTTTCCCATAACTTCATGCTGTGCGTTCTTCTTCTTCTTCCGCTGCTCCCGATTAGGGGTCACCAAAGCGGATCATTCGTTTCCATTTCGGTACCAGTACACTTTGTCTCCACTCCTCAGGTGTTAAATAATCTGGTCAGAAACTCAACTGACATCTCTCCTATACACCTCTATGCTTCCACCAATATGTCACCCAGACTAAGAGCCTTTCCTTTTTTCATCCTCTTCATCGCTGCTTCACTATCAGATTCGCTATCCTCACATCATCCAATCTTCTCTCTCTCACTCATTCTCTTCATCAGATGTTCAAAGTACTTCTTCCATCAGCTCAACCGTCTCTTTTCAAATGTATGTTTACATTTCTATCTTTAACCACCTTGACCTGCTGCACATCTTTCCCAGCTCTGTCTTTCTTTCTAGCCAATTTTTATAGGTCCTGTTCTCCCTCCCTACTGTCCAACCTCTCATACAATTCACCAAACACCTTATCTTTAGCCCTTGCCACCGCTTTTATCACCCTGCACTTAATATCCTTGTACTCCTGTCTACTTTCTTCATCTCTCTGACTGTCCCACTCCTTCTTTGCTTGACTCTTCTTCTGCATACACTCCTGGTTTTTGGCTTCCACCACCAGGTTTCCTTATCCTCCTTCTTCCTTCCAGATGTCACACCAAGTACCGTTCTAGCTGTCTGCATTACCACTTCTGCAGCAGTTTCCCAGCAATCCACTAGCTCTTCAACACCTCCCAATACCCGAGTTAACTCCTGCCTGAATTCCACCTTGCAGTCTTCAGCTTCCAACACTTGATCCTTGATTCTGCCCTCACTTTCCTCCTCTTCTTGACCTCCAAGGTCATCCTAAAGACCACCATCCTATGCTGTTTAGCTACACTCTCCCCTGTCACTACTTTGCAGTCTCTAATCTCCTTTGATTGACCCTCCTGCAAAGGATATGATCCACCTGGCAGCATCTTCCTCCACTCTTATACATCACACTGTGCTCCTCCCTCTTCTTAAAATAAGTATTAACTACAGCAATTTCCATCCTTTTCACAAAATCTACAACCATCTGTCCTTCAGCATTCTTCTCCTTGACACCATACCTACCCATCACCTCCTCATCACCTCTGTTCCCTTCACCAACATATCCATTAACATCTATACCAATTACCACTCTCTCTCCCCTGGGAACACTCTCTATCACTTCATCTAACTCACTCCAGAATTCCTCTTTCCAACCAACTTGTGGGCCATAAGCACTAACAACATTAATGGTCACAGCTTCAACTTCCAGCTTCAAACTCATCACCCTATCTGACATTCTCTTCACCTCCAAAACACTATCAACATACTCTTCCATCAGGATAACACCTCCCCCATTCCTCCTTCCTTCCACAACATGGTAGAACAGTTTAAACATTCCTCCATTACACCTGGCCTTACTACCCTTCCATCTAGTCTCTTGCACACACAAAATATCAACCTTCCTTTTCTCTATCATATCAGCTAATTCTCTACCTTTACCAGTCATGCCAACATTAAAATTTCCTACCTTCACATCCACTCTCCTCCCCATCTTTTTCTCCTCATCCCTCCAGACATGCCTTCTTCTTCTTTTTCTTCTTCTTCTCCTTTGCTGTGCCTGATCAACCTTATTGTTAACTTCATTGTTATAAAGTTGACTGATTGCCTTGCTACAGCTTTCGGCATCAACTGCATTGTTATTATTATTGTCATTGTTATTATCAATGTTAATACTATGACTATAAACTATATATCTAATAAAACTAATTTATTTAAATTATTTTAATACCTCTGTTGATTTTACATATGCACATAATGTGAGCCACCTGGAAAATGTATGTAAATGTACTATAGGTTTATTGACTTTATTTATAGCTATTTTCCCTAATATAAATTTCATATTGTATTTTTCATGCAAGCAACAATCTAGCCAGTCTTAACAAGCCAATACTAATGCCAATACATAAACACATAAAACATGAACATAGCCTAGATTAGCAATGCACAAACTTTAACATTTATTTATTCCCATTTGCAAATGCAGATAAATGCAAATATTTTGCACAGCAGCCCGACTTACCAAAACATTCAGTTCTTGTCGAGGACAATAAAATATGGAACGTCATCAAATACCAGTCTGAAATATTAGTCTTGTCTGGTGTAAGAACCCTTGATTAAAGCTAAGATGTGAAATTCATTCAATCTTTATTATATCTTTTCATAAAACTAAAAACAACCCAACACATAGCTATACTTAATGTTGATAATAAATAGTAATACTTAAATAAGCATAATGCTAATTTCTCATAATGCAATCAGTGGAATGTTAAGAAGGGCTAAGGATGATGTAGTCACACTGGGTTTATTGTCACTTATTACAGGTGGATTTTAAATATTACGTTCTGTAAGCAAATCTACTAATGGTCAACTAATGGCTATTTCCATAACCAATTAATTAAGTCAATTATGAACAGTTCTTCAGGAACAAAAAGTGCAATTTTTGGTTGCCATAGGTCTGGACATATAAATAAAAAATCTTATATTAATTATTAATAATTAACACATTTTCAAAATTGTTTACCAGCCCCTAAAATGCAAGCCCAGATTGGTCATCCAAACTAAACAGCCCAATGCAATCCTCTGCAGACTGGTGCTTAATAAAATAAAACAAAAAACAAAAAACTGTTTAGAGGATGCAGGTGTTCTTACTTTGTTTCTTTACTTAAGTATCCTTAAGATAGGCAAAGTCAGAAAAATCCTGTCCTGCTGATTTCAGGACAAGGTAACCTTTACTGAGGGCCACTCATAGAGGAGCACAAAAATATCACTGCAAGTGAAAAGTTCCCTTGGAGTTGAGACTCTGAACCAGAGGCACGGGGGCACAAAGCCCCTCCCTGGAAATATGCAGACCTGGGTTTTATGTCTGCTCTTCGAGTTGCCTCCAGGCAATGACTGTTCTGGTCTGGGACTTGTGAAGGAGTCTTTAAAGTCAAAGCCATGTGTAATTTCATTGGAGTGCTTTGTGAAGCTAGAGACATGACACATTGCCTCCAACAGCATCTCCCCCAACAGGTGGGCTATACCAGAAAAAAGGTGGCAAGAATATAAACAACTAATGCAAAAGCAAAAATGTAAGGTCTGAAAAACAGGTTAAGCTGAAAATGAAACCTCTAGGGATGGAAATATGATTGCCAGTCTCATCATGAAGCGGTGGCAGCATGCATAATGACATCAGTAACATGAAATGACAGAACCTGCACTCAAAATAAATACTGTCTGAAGTTGGAGTGGAGGTGGTGAAGTGTTGCATGTTGTTGTTGCTGTTTCCCCTGTATTTGTTATCACTTTTGTCCATATTGTGCACAACTAAAGATTTCTGTCTACACAAAAACCAACCCCACAATCCCACCCGCACTCATTGTTCCTTACTGATTGAAATACGCCACAGAGCTGCTAAGACATTTCCTACTCTGGGAGATTTTTACCTTATAGTCACAGCCTGGCTTCAGCTTTTCCACTCAATTTACCCCTCCTAAGCCAGAGGTACCAGTGGCTTGGGTGTGTTCCAGCTGCCACTGACAGCGACTCAGCCAGTAACCAACAAAGCACTGAATGGCTAGCATGGTACTTCACAAACTGTGACTGCTGGGCTCAGAATGACATCTGTGCACAACAACAGGCATCCAACATGGCCAAACATCTCACTAACATACTAACATGCACATAGCATTCTGTTTTACCCAACAACGCTATATCGTATATATAAGTTATTCATATATTACTTATTCATTATCTTACTGTGCTTTTCACTACAGTTATTATTTCAAAGTCAGAAGCAAAATTGGACTTTTGAAGTCTAAAATTAAAGAATGAATTAATACATTAGAATGAATTATGAATGAAATAAACAATTAATATCTACATAATTAAACAAATGAATGAATGACACTATTCAATTATTCGTTCATTCCTTCACTTACTGATTTCGAAAATCTGATGTCACATTCGAAAGAAAGTGAATGAATGACAAAATGGCAGGGAAAAATGAAGAATGAATCAGTGTTGTATAGCTATATATAATCGTCACCTTTACGTCTGACAAAAGCCACTCTTGTCATTGAAAACTACATTTACGTGATTATAAACAGTGGTTTATACTGAGTCCATAACATAGTCATTGTACAGTACTTATGACTAGGCCCTGCTGGCGCTCAGCTGACCTTCAGTTTTATGACAGCACTTATGTGCCTTACCTCAGTCACCGTGCTTTAGCACAAAAGCAAACCCAGAACACAGCACCATGTCTGAGTATACAGCACTCGGTGAAAGGACTCATAATACGCATGTTGAGTGTCTGTGTATGGGATATATAAGGCTGTCATGCACCCAAAATTAAAATTTGATTTAAAGTTCTGCTTTTTGCAGCGGAGACATTTTTGCAAAATTTGATGTAAACAGAACAAATCAGTAGATCAGAATGGAGAAGAAATTTCAATTAGGGAAGCACTGCAAAGGATCATGAAGCTGTGCGTGCCACAGAACGCTAGCAGCTCAGATTAATCCGAAGTGGCGCATAAAGGAGACTTCCCTCACTGTAATCTTTCTAGATAAAACCAGACTAATATGAGAAGGTGAAAATGCAATTTTCTCACTAGAAGAAATGATCACTGTCTTTGATCAGGTAGCAAAAGAGATGATGGGTGAAGGTTGGCAGAAAAAATAAAGCAGTTTGTAAAATGAAATCTGAGCTCCCGCATATCCATAAAGGCACTATCTTATAATAGGCTGGATTCTTCCTTTTAATTAAAAGTGCTATTGAGCAGTGATTGTCAGATTTTTTTAATGTCACTGTGATCCAGATCCTATTATTGCAAGTAGCTTCCCTCAGGTTGAAAACCATGAACGAAAGATAATATCTATAGCGCATGAAAGAAAAATGAATATATAAATACATAAAAAATATATCTGCATATATGCCCTGCAACGGCTTAGTGACCTGTCCGTGGTGTTTCCTCACCTTTCGCCCTGTGAGAGTTGGGATTTGGTCCTGCACCCCCTGCGGCCCTAATTAGGACAAGCAGCTATGAAAATGAGTGAGAGAGAGGGTTTATTTCACAGGGACAGTGGACAGAAACGGCCAGAATTAGCATTAAAGCTGAATTTCATCAGCAGTCTCTGGGCAGGCAATGCAGAAATATTTGTAGAGCAAGTCCATGTTTTTCTTTGATATATTTAACTTTCAGGGATATTATGAGGATATTTTTCTTAATAGCAGATTAAAAGTTGTTGTCGTTAAGAAAAAATATTGTCCTTACCTTTGTGTCAGAAAGTCTAATTAAAATTCTCTTTGCTGTTGCGATTCAGACGTATCCTGGTTATGGGGTCGGCAAGGCCAAATGTGTTGTGTTATATCGAGCCATGCTATATGGATCCTGGTAGCAGGTCATTGACCTACAGATGCCTGTTTACTTCCATTACACTGGCCACGTCTGCTTACCATGTTATGGGCAGTGTCTTCTCATACAGGAGTTCTCAGACACACACATTAACAAATACACACTCTGTCTGTGTTTTGACTCTTTGGGGAAGCCTAAACGCTTTTACAGCAAGATGTTTGATTTTGAACACTGCTTAAAGCAAATGTAGTCCAATTTTATAAACTGCTTGATGAATGTATGGTTGAAAACAATAAAAAACTTCAAATACCCAAGAAAAATGATCCGATCAGGATTTTCTCTTTGTAGCTATAACTAAACCACCTCTCCCATTGGTTAGGCCTTCAGGAACTGGACTGAAGTCTTACTGTGTCAGAAATTAAGGGTCAGAATCATGATTTGGATTTCCAATGAGACGAACTGAGATACCAACGAGTCACTGTCTGGGAATGTGAGCAGCAGCCTCACCAATGGATTTCTGTCTGAAAGAAAACAACAGCATTCCCATTTGGACGTATCTGTTAAATTTTAGATCATGCTTGTGGCATGTTTTATAAGCTTCATAGAGGCTTCAGCATAGAGTTTAATGTCTCTGTTAAATTTTAGATTATGCATGGAATCTAGACTATACGTGGAATGTGCTTCAGATGTCAGTTTTGTGCTTAAAAATGATTATAATCCTGTAGGGGTGCTTAAGAAATTGCCATTATTTTGTCCTCATTTTTGACACATGGTCCAGATTAAAGACATGGTTCACCATTAGTTGGTCTTTAGTGCATTAAGTGTATGCCTATTCTCTCTAAGCATAACGTATGTGGGAAACCCAACTACCTAACTATGCCATACAGTTAATGGTTTGTAGGAGACAGTGGTGCTGACAAAAAGACAGGAGGCGTAGCTGGAGGTGTCGGAGTTAAAGACGCTGAGATTTCCATTGGGTGTGGCGAGGATGGACTGGATTAGAAATGAGTGTTAGAGGGACAGCTCAGGTTGGACGTTTTGGAGACAAAGTTAGAGAAGCAAGGTTGCGTTGCTTTCGACATGTCCAGAGGAGAGACGAGGATTATATCTGATGAGGATGTTGAAAATGGAGATGCCGGGAAAGAGGAAAAGAGAAAGACAAAAATGGAGGATTATGGACGTGGTAAGAAAGGACTAGCAGGCAATCAGAGTGACTGAAGAAGATGCAGATGATGGATCCAAAGCCATGACGGTGCTTGGAATTTGTCAGAATTTGTGGGGTTTTTGTCCACCTACCTCTTTGTATTGACCACAAGTTCTCAATGGGATTGAGGTCTGAGGAGTTTCCTGGCCATGGACCCAAAATGTTGATATTTTGTTCCCTGAGCTACTTTGTTATCACTTTTGCTTTATGGCACGGTGCTCCATCATGCTGGAAAAAGCATTATTCTGCAACCAAACTCTTCTTGAATGGTTGGGAGAAGTTGCTCTCTGAGGAGTTTTTGGTACCATTCTTTATTCATAGCTGTGTTGTTGTGAGGGATCCACTCCCTTGGCTGAGAAGCAACCACACACATAGTCTCAGGATGCTTTACTGTTGGCATGAGACAGGAGAGATGACAGCGCTCACCTTTTTTCCCCAGACAACCTTTTTTTTTCTAGATGCCCAAAACAATCGGAACAGGGATTTGTCAAAGAAAATGACTTTACCCCAGTTCTCAGCAGTCCAATCATTGTAACTTTTGCAGAAAGTCAGTTGGCCCTGATATTTTGCTTGGAGAGAAGTTGCTTCTTCTTGATACCAAGCCATCTTCCAAACCTCACCTCATTGTGGTTTCAGATGCACTCACACCTTACGTTAAAGCCATTCATGAGCAAGCTCTGTACGGATGGTCCCCTGATCCTGTAGCAGAATTTCTCCTGACACTTGCTCAACTTTCTTGGGTGCCCTGAAGCCTCTTCACAACAACTGAACCTCTCTCCTTGAGGTTCTTGATGATCCAATAAATGGTTGATGTCTTACTAGCAACAGCATCCTTACCTGTGAAGCCATTTTTGTGCAAAGCAGTGATGACTGCACATGTTTCCTTGCAGGAAACCATGGTTAACAGAGGAAGAACCATGATTTCAAACACCATCTTCCTTTTAGAGCATCAAGTCTGCTATTCTAACTCAATCAGCATGACAGAATCTCTAGCCTTGTCCTCCTCAACACTCTCAACTGTGTTTTACGAGAAGATCACTGAAATGATGTCAGCAGTTCCTTAGGTGGCTGAAATGCAGTGGAAACTGCCATCATAAAAACTGAGGCAGCAAACTTAGTGAAAATTAATATCTGTGTCGTTCTCAAAACTTTTGGCCATGCCTGTAGTTTGATATATTATTCAAATAGTACTAATGACAAAGGATAACTTATAAGATATGCTGTTTATGAAATATATTCTGACAGGGTAGCTCACATCTTTGCACAGTGTGATCTTTTACAACTAGAAATCACAAAAAGTTTCTATCTAAATCTACCAAAATGAATGAAACACTTAGAGTTTCCATACAAGTCTAAATAGAAAACTATAGTGAATAACAAAAAATCATCTCATACTTTCAAAGTTGCAATTAGAACTCTCAAGGGTACCTGTAGTTTTCCATTTGGATGTTGCTTTTGTTAGTTTGCTGCTGGTTGGTTTACCTATAGTTCTCCTGCGTTATGTGCAGTGTGATCAATCGAAGGTGTAGTAGGTGGGAATGTTGTTAATAAGCTATTTGAAAGTGTGTTTGAACAAGAAGGCTAAATATACAGTACTGTGCAAAGTTTTAGGCAGGTGTCATAAATGCTGAAACAATGCTTTCAGAAATATAAATAATGATTATTTATTTTATCAATTTTACAAATGCAAAGTGAGCGAATAAAAGAAAATGAATCAAATCAATATTTGGTGTTACTACCTTTGCCTTCAAAACCAGCATCGCCCTTCTGGCCTCACAGAGCCCTGATCTCAACATCATCCAGTGTGTCTGGATTACATGAAGAGACAGAAGGATGTGAGGAAGCCTACATCCAACAGAAGATCTATGTTAGTTTCCCAAAATGTCAAACAACTGACCAGCTGAGTTCCTTCAAAAAACTGTGCAAGTGTACCTAGAAGAATTGGATGTTGTTTAGAAGGCACAGGGTGGTCACACCAAATATTGATTTGATTTAGATTCTTTTGTTCATTCACTGCATTTTGCTCATTGATGAAAATAAATAATTAACACTTCAATTTCTGAAAGCATTCTTTGTTTATAGCATTTTTTCCACACCTGCCTAAAACCTTTGCACAGTACTGTATGTAACCTCTGCCTGAACATTAACGTAAATACTTATTTATATTAATCCCAGAAATGCGGCAATTTAGAAGAAATTTCAAGACTAATTACATTATATGGATTTTGATTTTGGATATGCTGTCAATTACTACATACTATACTTGTTCTACATTAAATAGAAAGATTATATAACAAAATCAATCAATAAGTGAAAGTGACTATTCTTGTCATTGCGAGGTCACAGCACAGCGAACCACAACAAAATTCAACTCTGCATTTAACCCACATGCAACACTCATGCAGCAGCAGAAGCTATGAAAGCACCTCCAGGAAGCAGTGACAGGATGTACTAAGCTTAAGGGTGCTTTCAGGACAACCTACCGGTAAAGGGTTTGAACCGACAATCTCACGATCCTGTAGCCAGCTCCCTAACCACTAGGCCACCAGAGCCTTAGTAAGAAAGTCACAATCTTTATTAAAACCATCAAACCCTTGCTTACTTAGAGTGCTCTTTCAGCAAAGCTTTTAGTATTGCTAGATGATACTCCATAACTCTTTTCCACATTAAACATTTTTACAAAGAAATTACTTGTTCACTGATATCCTCTATAACCACTGCACAAAAAGACTTCAATGCCAGTGCCGAGGTAAAATCAATGAGTAAAGTTCCAAATGGCAGTACTTGTTCCCTGCACACTGAGGGGAAAAAAAAAAAAGAAATATGAGTGTTGTGAGCTGTGCAAGTTTCCAGACAGGAAGAAATGAGGAGGAGCTTTAATCCCTATCTGAATCTTCTGAAAGTCATTAGGGTCAAAGGAGTGTGGAGGATGGAGAGCAAGGGCCCTTTTTATAATGAAGCGCCAGAGCTCCTTGGGGAAACAATGCTGGAGGCCGGTGCTTCGTTCGGCAGATCTGAAAATTAATGTTTTGAAGTGCTATCTGCAAAGGGTCCCCCGGGCACCTTCTGGCCTGCCATATCTGGAAGCAAAGAGGCGTCCAAATCGCACAAAGCCATTTTGATTACAGGCACGCTGTCAGTTCATATCTATGCATCAGTTTCTCTATCAGAAATAATGGACTTGACAGACAGGATGTGCTAAATAATGCAGTCAAATTTTGGCACCCAGAGACACGCTATTGTGACAAGACCTCTTTAAGGTGTCCCAATGGCAAAGGACAGAAAATGGCTCAGCTTGTCACATGAAATACTGAACGAAAGACTGTTGGAGACTGTTGAATATGCTTGAGAGGCTTTAGTTTTGCTCACCCTATTTTTATTTTATTTTTAAATGGTCTTTATTAGAAAATTTGTCCCAAAATAGATGACCTCCACACTGCAGATCAGCAGCTGGAGACAATTCTTTTCTTGAACACATACTAATAGTCTCTTGCAATAATAAGTGTGAATATGCAGTCTGTATATATTTTTATCTCTACCCCCAAACAAAAAAAAAAAAACCATCTAAATTATTCAATGAAGCCTTCACTGGCTTGAACTACCAACTACAAAGATCATCATGAAATCAAGGATCCTCCCATTAAGGAGGCATCTGAAACTTAGGAAGAGTCAACCTAACCAGCAGCATTTACAGTTACTTTAGAGTTTAGCTGAAATCATGGAAATCCACCACTTGGTCCTGAGGAGAATTTTATAAATCTCAACAGTAATGAAATAAAATGTACAGTTCAAAACCTGTGGCTGTTATTGTTTATAAATCTTCATGAAAATTGCTGCAGATGAAATGTCATGTACGATATTTATCCAAAGGTTTGTATACAGCTGTTTGTTTCTTCTGAAATTGTGAGTGTTAATATAGAATTTTTCCCTTTTGCTGTTTACAGTTCTGGAAAGGCTTTACAAGAGATGTTGAAACGTTGTAATGAGAATCCCATTACATTCAGTCAAAAGAACATCAAAGAGGTCAGGTATTGATGTTGAATGATTAGTTCTGCATTACAAATGGCACCCCAACCCATCCTAAAGATATTCAATGGCACTCAATAACCAGAAAACACATTGTTCTACAGATAACGGGGTATTTCATATACCACCTGCCGACAGTATGGCATAGTGACCTAACTGCAGCAGAACATTACATTCTACTGGCAGATCTTTTCTACAGAGATTATGCAGGCTGCATGTGAGCAAGTGAACACGTGTCAGCAATGACTGCACCTTAAAGTAGTCAAGTTCCCAAATTAAACCAAGATATTTTTGGACATAGTGTATCTGATGGGCTGATACACAGTCAAATTACTGACCAATCAGACATTTGGCTGCAAAAACTAACCAACACCCCACTGAATGCAAAAGCTGAGTTTTCGGCAGAACACATAACTGTACCAGCATAGTTTGCCCCAGGATATCTTCCTGTATCCCACTGGAAATGTTTTTGAATATCTCCTCCACACTGTAACCTACTACTGCTAGATTTTGGCCTTCAACAAAAAGAATGAAAGTGAATAGTGTTTAAAAGCAAATGGCTCCTAAAGGGCATCAAATATCACTGCCTTATGCAGCATCTAAGTCTCGTGCAGTTAAAGGGTAACACAATGAGTTTAAAAGGTGCACATTTCCAGCTGCATTTTACCAAAACTCTGTTCATGCTGTATTTCTACACTCTACAGGAGCCTGGGCTAAAGTTCCTCCCTGCCCTCATATTCTACTGCCTTTAAGACTGCAGTGAAAAAAAGTTTTGTTTTGTTGGTAAACTAGTTTTTGTCACATGTGTTTGGGCATATACATCTTTTTAGATGATAGAGGATAACGCATTTATAGAAAAAGACCTTGAGGGAAAAAATAATGGCAGGTCCGGCACTGGCGCCCTGTGCTTTTCACAGATGAAAGCAGGTTCACTCTGTGCTCATGTGACAGACGTGAAAGGGTCTGGAGAAGCCGCGGTGAACATTATGCTGCCTGCAAAATTGTTCAGCACGATCAGTTTGGTGGTGGGTCAGTGTTGGTTTGGGGAGGCATATCCATGGAGGGACGCACAGACCTGTACAGGATAAATGATGGTACCCTGACTGCCATTAGGTATCGGGATGAAATCCTTAGACCCATTTTTAGACCCTTCGCTGGTGCAGTGGGTCCTGGGTTCCTCCTGGTACAGGACATGATGAATAACCGGCCTCATGTGGCCAGAGTATGCAGGCACTTCCTGGAGGATGAAGGAATTGATACCATTGACTGGCCTCCATGCTCGCCTGACCTAAATCCATTAGAACATCTCTGGGACATCATGTTTAGGTCCATCCAACACCACCAGGTTGCACTTCAGACTGTCCAGGAGCTCAGTAATGCCCTGCTCAGGATCTGGGAGGAGATACCCCAGGACACCATCCGTTATCTCATAAGGAGCCCCGATGTTGTCAGGCATGCATACAAGCACGTGTGGACCATAAAAACTATGACATTTCAGCATATTGAACTAGCCTGCCGTATCAGTTGTTCAGTTAAAATTTCTTGGTGACTTTGAATTAAGCCCTCTGTAGGTTGATCATTTTCATTTTCAACAAATGATGTGGCATTCTAACACATGACCCATTCCATATCAGTATGGATATCCAGCAGGATTTTTTTGAGATCTGATGTGTTTCCAAAGTGTTCCTTTAATTTTTCTGAGCAGGATATATATATACATATATACGTTAGAGCCTCTAATTCTCACACTTGTTCCTACAGCTCATGGATAATTGCAACAATTAAAACTCTCAAGGGTACCTGTTGTTTCCCATTTGGTTGTTTTTGTTAGTTTGCTGCAGGTTGGTTTATCAATAAGTCTCCTGCATTGTGTGCAGTGTGATCTATTCAAAGGTGTAGTAGATGGAAGTGTTGTTAAAAAGCCATTTGAAAAGTGTTTTAGAACAAGAGGGCTACAATCAAGGACACAGCCTTGGCAACAGACATTTGCTCCAATCTGCATTACTATTGATGGTTTAAAGAGTCAAACTAAAAGCACTAGTGATGTTAAAAAGAAGTATTAATACATTATTGTATACATATTTACGTTGGCAGCCCTAAAAGAATTACACTTCTGTCTCATCACTACCCAGCAAATTTGCCAGTGTTAAATCGGAGTGTTAAATTGAACACTTTCTCAGGGTAAAAAGGTCCACACAAATTTGATTAAGTATTCACTGAGGTGAAGTCAAAGTGACTATTTGTCTTTGTGAAAAACAGCACAGCACACAGTGTGGCAGGAGGCAGCTATGTTCAGTGCCCAGGGAGCAGTGATAAGGACAGTACCTTGCTTAAGGGTACCTCAGGACAACCTATTGCCCCTTAATATTTCTGCCTGTTTTTGAACCAGGGACCTTTCACATGTAAAGTGAACGTGATAACTACAACACTAAAGAAACTCTGAACTGTTGTTAGTTCACTTCACTGGATTTGAATTTGACAGTTTTGCTGATTATTTTTGTAACGATCAGTTCTAAAAGGATAATCCCTCTCTTTGGAGAATTTGTAGTGGTTACACAAGCTCATGTCAGAGTGCTGAAAAAACGAATATGTATATAACAATGAATAAAGCAACGACAATTTTATTACTTTATAGATAGGTTAAGTGACATTATATACATATATATATTATTACTATTTGTTATTATCATTGTTGTGTATAAATAGAACAAAAGCAACTTCATGTTGTGGGTAACAAAAGCAAAATGCTTTGAATGTAATCTTTAAACTAATTTGAATATCTTCTTCTTTCGACACAGCGGATGATCCATTTCCATTTCTAACAGTCCTCTGCATCTTCCTCATTCATACCGACTATCTGCATGTCCTCTCTCACCACACCCATAGACCTCCTCTTTGTCTCTTCCTCTTTTCCTCTTTCCTGGCAGCTCCATCTTCAACATCCTTCTCCCAATATAATCCTCATCACTCCTGTGCACATGTCCAAACCAACACAACCTTGCTTCTCTAACTTTGGCTATTAAAGCTAATATTAATATGATATAATAAAAAAGTGAAGTATTTCCACTCCCCCAAATATTTTGTGATTTATTGGTGCACTCTGTGAATATCATGACTTTAAAATGAATAAAACAAAAAATTCTGCATAACAGTAATCACTGACTGATGGAAAAAAAGACCAGGTTGACTTAATGAAGACCATCTCTGAAATCCTAGGGCTAAAGAGCTGCAAAATGTTTTTTAAACTTTGAATAACCACTCATATTTGAATACCCCTAAAAAATAATATAGCCAGTTATTTGAGTTTCTGCAGTTCTGCAAAGTTGCCCAGCAGACAGCAACACTGTTTTGATCAAATGTTGCTAGCACATTGCTGCTATAGAAGCAGCAATTGTCGCCTCTTATTCAATTACAGCTTTTTTAGTTAATTTACACAGTCAGTAGCTAACAGCTAGTTTACCAATACTGTAGTCTACTGAGATAATCTAGTCTGAGATACTGTAGTAAAGAGAGTGAAGTGAAAGTGACTATGTGTAATTGTAAATACACAGCACAGCTCACGGTGAACCATGATGAAATGCATCCTCTGCATTTAACCAATGCACAGTATGCAGCAGTGGGCAGCCATATTCAGCGTCCAGGGAGCACTGAAGGGGACAGTACCCTGCTCAAGGGTAACTCAGGGCAACCAATGGATCTGGGATTCAAACCCATGCAAACCCTTCCAATCATGTGGCCTAGTCCCTAACAACTAAGCTACCACTGCCCCATGTAACTGAACTCCAATAAGAAAAAAAATTGTTTTTGTTGCTTTTTTTTCATATGTGAATGTTCAAGATAGCATTACAATATGCTTTGGTTGAAACTGAATTGGCTAGTACTCAAGAGCTAAAGCTGAACAGCACAACAAAGCTTGTTGTGTCATGGACAAGAGCTCAGTCATTTACACATGACCTTCATGAGCTAACTCTGAAACCTTCCACACCTAAAAGACATCCATAGTAGTATCATGAGAGACAGATGCTTTCAGCAATGAGAAAAAAAATCTAGCATTAGAAAGTTGCTATCACATCAGTGAAGCAACTATGAAAAAAAAAACAAATACTGATGCTTTTCTTTTGCATTTGATTTATCTTTACCCAAGCAACTGCCGTCAATAAAAAGTAACTCATGAGAACAAAAAGAACTGTGATTACTTAGAATAATTGAGTTAAGAAACATCTCTGCCTCCACATTTTGAACCAGCTTCAAAGATTTTATTGGTCTGAAGTTCCTCTTATCTGATAAGTTTTTCATCAGTGTCATCTTTCGTCCCATTCATGCTTCCTTCTGTAATAAATCAACTGCATCTGTGATGTTTCCAGACTCAAAGCTTTGGCAAAAAACGTAGATGTAGGCTTACACTCATTTCAACAGTGTTCACTGAGCCTTTTGCCTTTAAATGCAGAGATTACAATATGGGTTTAAAAAAAGAAGCCTTGTTTAAGACTGGAAATCTGATCACGCAGCGGCAAAAAGTCAAAGTGTGACCCCTTCTTTATCCTGTGTCAGACAAGTCAGCATGAAAGCTGAGCAATCAAATACTGCACTCAGTCCCTGACTTCAATACTTCCCATCCCTGCCCACAGTCTCTAGACTCTGCAGTGCACTTCCTATCATCTCTAAGAATAGCAAATGTTGGGAGCTTCTCAAAGATCCAGAAATAATATTAATATGTGCTTCAGTGTCTTAGTGCTTATCCTTTGTAACAGCTGGCAGTCATTACAGCAGGCTGACAGAAGTTTGAAGTATGAAGTCTAGCTATCAACAAAGCAGCACTCTCTGCTATTTTTCTCACAAAGCTCCAGCATCTAAGTATCAAAATTCCGACACTAAAATCCAATTACACAAAACATCTTTTGATTTCTGAGAAAAGAGAGATCCTGACTGACAGCACACATAATCAAACCCAACTTGAATTTAAAGCAACTAAAATTACTCCATTACAGTCAATTACCGTTTTGAATTCCAAGTGGCACTACAAGCGCAAAAGGCAAAATTTTCCTAGCCACGGGATACCAGTGGATGCATCAAGCTTTATTTCTCGAAAAATCTGTTGCCTCCAACAATAGACTGTAATTACTAATCAACTCAGCCGTCAGCTCCGAGCTATGGAATAGATTCGTTACCTTCACTTGATAATAGTTAATCCCCTGCTGGAGAGAGGCTGAAGAGGCAGCATGAGAAATATGCAATGCACACAAACGCATGCACACACTCAAAGGTGTAATCATGGTCTGTCTCCATTTGTTTTTCCTGTAGCATGTTTCCTCAACTGCTTTCTTCACTTGTGTTCTCTTGTTATGCCAAAAGTCTTTGATACCTTTGCTTCAAAGAAATTAATTGCCTTTAAGGGAAAAAAGAGCAAATGACAAGCAGGAATGGGAAAACAACAACTGTCCCAGTGGAGTAAGGGAGCTAAATGAAGTAAGGCCGCACTTGCACAGTGGCAAACTCAGTGTGAAACAAAGTGTTGGATGTATTAACCTTTCTAGCACCTAGCCTTTGGGATCCAACTGTCCCTCTATTTGCAGGAAATACAACCACCTCTGAGTATGACTGACTTATTATCAGTAAATAGGACAACTTCAGGGCAAAAACACCAGAATCATCAGGCTGAATGAGACAAATCAGATGGCCTGCTGCTTATGTTTTCCATCTGTGCTTTCTCATAAACACCCAGGTTCCACTGGGAATTGTGGGGTATGTCCTCTTAACTTTTTAAAATACAGTTTTTGCCCAACACACTTTCAAGGTTAGCTAGAGTTTGTGAGGGGAAACATTAAATAGGGCAGACTACTCTTCCTGCTCAGCTATGGTTTTCAGAATTTTATTATTACGAGATCAGACTGATTAAAATCCATCGGAAACCGGAAATCCATCAAATGGATCAGTAGTTATGCCCATATGAATGGTTATGTAAGTAATGCATTCTGTCAAGATGTGAACCTTTACTGACTGGCAGCTAGAAAAATTATATTAATTTACAAAATGTTGAACATAAAAAAAGAAGAGCAATTAATTTGATGAAAGAATAATCCATTCTTTCAATAACATTAACAGTTATTTCATTAGAAGATCATGAATTTGATCCCTGGTAATGCCACAGCCATCTGTAGCTTGGAGTCCAAGACAGCTTAAGCGGCATCACCTTTCTCGACAAGTGGAAAGGGCCTCCCTCTCCCCCATCATTTGGCATAATGATAGTCCACATCTGTTTGGTGTCTGTTATCTGACCTTTCAGAACTAGCAGAAGTTGCATGTTGATCTGTATGGTGCTGCTGCATTAGTGAAAGTGGCAAAAACAAAATGAGGGGGACATGAAGCAAACATAAGAAATGAGTTTACATTTATGGCATTTTAGCAGACGCTCTTATCCAGAGCAACTTCCACGTCCTAATTATAGGGACAGTCCCCCTGGAGAAACTCAGGGTTAAGGGTCTTGCTCAGGGACCCAGTGGTGGTAATGCCAGAGGTAGGATTTGAACCTGGGACCGCTTGAGCCATTGATCCATAGGCAAGTAGCCTAACACTAGACCACCGCATATAGTAAAGATGCAGTTGTATTTTTTAGACTCTTGACCTGCATATGGGAGAACAGGGTTTGAACTCCACTTAGGTAAACTGCGGCTCAAATGTAAGGCAATACTCCTTTGTGTGTAATATGATCCATTCTATTATTGCTTACATGAAAATTATCATTGGAAAATAAAAATATTATTAATTTTTAACACCTGAACCAACAAATGCAATTTCCTAGAAAAATGGTAGATTGAATTTAACTTTTGAGCATTTTTCTTTAAAAAAAAAAAAAAAAGAAAAGAAAAAAAAAAGGGGGGGGCAGCGGTGGCCTAGTGGTTAGGGCTTAGCCGCATGATCGGAGGATCGGGGGTTCGAACCCCTTCCCAATAGGTTGCCCTGAGGTACCCTTGAGCAAGGTGCCGTCCCCGTCACTGCTTTTGGGCGCTTTCAATAGCTGCACACTGCTGCACATTGTTTGCGTGTGCATGGGTTAAATGCAGAGGTCCAATTTCGTTGTGGTTCATTGTCTGCTGTGCTTTGACCTCGCAATGACAAGGATTGTCACTTTCACTTTCTGGTCTGATAACTGAAAGTATGATTTCAGGTATCTCTGCTTTTTCAACATCAATGGGAGTTTGAAAAGCATTTTTTCTTTTTTTGAGGATACAGGATTGAACAGCAGCAAACAAACACTGTCCATTTTAATGATCTTTGCTGATGAAGTGTGCTGTGGTTGAAGTTTCATGGTTTGGAAAAAATATCATACCAATAATCCGAGCCAGCCCTAAATGTACTCTTCCATTCAGCATACCTGCTGTGTACCTTTTCTGCACATTTCTCCATTAGCTTTCATTTACTATCGATGCCTGCACAAATGCAGCTTGGACATTTTTTTTCTCAGCTATGGCCTCTTCATGTTGCCCTCTATTTTCTACTGGGTTGAATTCAAAATCAAGGTCGCACTTGACCTTTCCTACCTTCTGAGCACTTTGGTATGAAGAAGTATGCAGAACTGCAAGGGCAAAACTGAGACCAGCCACACCCATCTTCAACAAAAGGCAGTATATCTAGACAGTGTAACATGGCTGCTGGAGGTGTAGAGATATGATGCTTTTAATATGTTTTCTTCTGGAAGTATTGAACAGCTTTCGCGATGAGTGTTCTTTATCTTGCAGGGAGCAGTGAAAGCCCGTGACAGGCAGTGTTTGGGCGGCTGAGTGCTTTATCTCCATTCCTTTTACAGAGCACTGAGGCGCGGCAGAGAGGCAGAGAGGGTGAATGCACTCCCTCAACAAGGAGACAGCAGAAACAAAAACAAGCAAGCATATCTCTAATTAGAACAAAAAGAATCATAGACAAAAGGAGCTCAAGTGCGACAGATCGGTATAGGTAACTTATTTAGATGAAAGGGATTGAAATTATGAAAGAAATGTGGTCATAAATACAGAAAGCAATAATGTGGTAATGGCATATCGATCTTCAGCCAGACAGGACAGATAAGTAATATTAGCAATGTCTGCCGCATCTACTCAGAAGGCCTCTATTAATATTCTGATAAGATGCACACTCTTATAAAGAAGGTTCTTCAGGGGTTCTGTGGTAAAGATAATTGTACCATGGATAACTGTGAGCATTTGAATGTTTGCATAGTTCCTTGCATGTTTAGAGGGTTCTTCTCAATCATAGAAAACAAACAACTTATTTAATAAACTTTTGGAAGTACAATGCTATCAAAATCATATGCTAATCTTATAGGTTATATATATACGCATCAGCAGATCTTTGCTTGAGAAAAAGTTCAGTGTGAAAATATTAAAAAATCTTCGGAAGTTGGCATCATACTACAATACCTACACTGGTGAGTCCTTATTTAATTCTACTGTTTAGTTACAAATTCCATAACATTTTTGGTACTATACAGAACTTGCTTAGCTTAAGGTATATATGGTTAAATACATTAAACGTACTTTCATGGTAAAAGTGTGGGGGATTTATATGTTTAAACATTCCTAAAAGATTGGATGTAACAAAAATGATAACATTGTTTGTTTTATTCTAAAATGGCTTTAGAAAGGCAGTTCATCAATTAAATAAAGTTCCCAATATCCCTTCCATGTCTTTCCTGCAACAAAACACAGAACAAAAGCCCAAATGATTGTGTTTTCATTTCAAGGTTGCCTTACTTTAAATATACCTGACATTATGCACTTCACACTCGTTGCCAGAACATACAGGATATGCTGAAATGTCTCTTAAAACACAGGATCACACAAGTAGGCTTCAGTTCACACCTAGGCATATCAAGGCCATGGACTTACTACTGTAGGAATGAAGGGCTTCAGCAGATATACAGTACTGTGCAAAAGTTTTAGGCAGGTGTGGAAAAAATCCTGTAAACAAAGAATGCTTTCAGCAATGGAAGAGTTCATCATTTATTTTCATCAGTCAACAAAATGCAGTGAATGAACAAAAGAGAAATCTAAATCAAATCAATATTTGGTATGACCACCCTTTGCCTTCAAAACAGCATCAATTCTTCTAGGTACACTTGCACACAGTTTTTGAAGGAACTCGGCTGGTAGGTTGTTCCAAACATCTTGGAGAACTAACCACAGATCTTCTGTGGATGTAGGCTTCCTCACATCCTTCTGTCTCTTCATGTAATCCAGACACACTGGATGATGTTGAGATCAGGGCTCTGTGGGGGCCAGAAGAACTGATGCTGGCTTGAAGGCAAAAGGTAGTAACACCAAATATTGATTTGATTTAGATTTTTCTTTTGTTCGCTCACTTTGCATTTTGTAAATTGATCAAAATAAACAATCATTATTTATATTTCTGAAAGCGTTCTTTGTTTACAGCATTTTTGACACCAGCCTAAAACTTTTGCACAGTACTGTATATATTCACAATGGCTGCCCTGAAGCTGCAGTGAGCTACTAGCTTCCTTTCTGGAGCCAGAGAGGCTGGATATAAGCGCAATCAACAACATCCCCACCACATACCCAGGCGCCCTGCACATCAAGCATATGTGTTACTGATGTGCTCCAAAGTGAAAAGGAATGTAAAATGCATGTAAATCAGCAAATCAGTCAGTGTATCTATCAAAAAAGTAATTAAATGAGGATGAATGATATTACACACTGACGGCTGTAGTTAATTGTAGGGCGTGATTAATTCCATCAAAAGTTACTGTAAAAAAAAAAAAAAAGGGCAATCCTGTTTTAATGCTCCAGGAATTTTCTTCTTATTGTGGATGTGAGGATGAATTACTCTGCTGTGTGGGTTTTCTAGAACATTCCAGCATCAGGCCCTAAGCCCTCACTGTATGCCAGGTGGCAGCTGGGAGAGTTCCCCTTTGCACTGGCTCGGCGGCTCTGGTTTAGTGCCACAACAGCGGGCATGGTGTACAACTGTATGGGAAATGCTGTCTTTATTCAAGGCAGCTAAGATGACTACAGGTTAAACTTTCATTCTACTCATGCTTTGTCATATGCACTTGCCAAAGGTTTACAAGTGAAAGCAAATACTATAAAGAGCATATTTGCTGGTTGACAAATCAAGTACAAGTATACTGGTAATGGTAGCACATCATGATACAGAATTTTAGATCTGGCAACACTGATAGACAACAAACTGCTTCAAATTGTTTTTAAAGAATAACTTATTATTTATTTAGATATTTAAAATATTTATTTAGATGCCTTACAGGAAATCTGATTCCTATCTGATATAAGGTTCTCTGATATATGAGTCTTTATTTGTCACATACACAGTTATACCAGTACCGGTAGTGAAATTATCCCTGAATCACTCTTTACACTGTGCAAAGACAAGGTAATGAGATGAAATGGAAATAAAATAATGAAATAAAAATAAAATAGAATAGATCTATACAGGAAATTGTACAGGAGTATATTACAATAATGTCCTTATGAATAAAAATAATGCCACAGGAAATGCAAAGTGCTGACAGGAAGTGTAAAACGGTATGTAATGTTTCAATAATGTACTATTTGGTGCAATATCAGGAGGAGAAAATAAAACAAAACTGTAAAACCGAAATAGCATTGAAAGACATTATTTTCTAAAACCAATACACAGGAAGCAGTAGTTTGTTTATTTTATCATAAATACCATTTGATACCATGATATATTTGGAATATATCAGAAAACCAAGTGATACTGGGTATCTCTATTGTCCCCAAAGTGGCAGAAATAGCTTGCTCAGATATCACAGGAAAAAAAAAGAATCTGATGCAAACCTATAACAAATTCAGAATTAAATAACAGGCACTCTCCCAGTGTGGTGTCTTGTTGTTAGCTGTGTATTTGTTGTTATGGGCTAGCAGAATGTTTAAGTACTTGAACACAATAGCCTACTTTCAGATGCTCATCTTAAAAGACACGCTTATGATAAAAATAGGTCAATTTAAAGCTTTGCAGTGCATTAAGAAAAAAAAACTTAGATTGGTATCAGCCAATACTCAAGGTTTTAATGCTTATATGAGTAGAGAAAGAAAAAAAGTGTTGTTTTGCATTCTCTAGAATCTAGATCTAATTAAATTCAATTAGCATATGCCAGTAACAAAAAACTGAGGATAGCATTAAGGTCTGTGGAGCTTCATACCCAGTCAATTATCTTAAAGTAAATATACCATGTGTCACCAGTATATATAGATGCAGGATTTTTATTTCACAAGTTTGTTTTCCAAAATAACTTTCAAATATTACACTCACATATGGAAATAAACCCTTGATCAGGTATAGATTTGGTGTTAGTGTATAAGGGATCAGCTAGGGACAAGAATCTTAATGCATTCATGAAAACACTTCTATTTTGCATTGTTCAGGAATGTAACACAATATTTCACACACATCATGTAATCAGGATTACAATAGTTACAATAGTTACAATCGTATAATAGATCTGTGAAAAAAATGCTGTGCACTCAAGCTGGCATGGATTCCACAACTGTGACGTTCATGTTGTCGCAGGATGATTTCGCAATATTGTCTTGTGATGTGTTTGTGCTTGTCTTTCTCCATCTTTAATTTCCCCCACATAGTGCATGAAAAAGTCAGAAGACTATAGACAGAGGAAGTCAGCACTCCTTTTTCTTCTTCGGTCTGCAAGTTTTGTTGTCATCATCCTGCTGCAGCATGAATCTTTCTCTACAAGGATCTAAACTAGAGGCTACAACATGTCTCTAAAGAATGTAGTGCTCAGTTTGGGATGGAAGCAAAATTCTGATTTGGCAATGCACCCCAGACTTAAATCCCCCCTTTTTTTGTTACACTATGGTGAAATCCCTCTCTTTACATAAACTCTTCTGTATCTGCTAGAAATCCCAAAGTTGGATTCATCAGGGAAGAGGACTTTTTCCCTAGTCACCAACTGTAAAATGTTTGTATGACGGAGCTCTTGCAAAGAGTTTTGCCTTGATTACACTGCTGGGAAGTGGTATAGTAGCTACTACTTGGAAAAAAGTGTCAGATAACTTTTACTTGAGTCTCAGTTATTAATAAGCTATTTAGGGCTGTGGCTTGCTCCCCTTTATTGTTAGGAAACCAAAGGTGATTCAAATTGCAAAGCTGTATGAATTCTCAAACTCCATGTTCCAACAATCAGCAGTCATGGGCTTCTCTAAGAATCTGCATTAAACTAAAAGAAATGACTGATGCTCACAAAGCAGAAAAAGGCTATAAGAAGACAGCAAAGCCTTTAAATGTTGCTGTTTCCTAAGTTATTAAGAATTGGCAGTTAACAGAAATGGTGGAGGTCAAATTGAGGTCTGAAAGACCAAGAAAGCTTTCTTGCAAGAAAATGTTGGATTGCTTGAAAAAAAACTGCTTGACTGCAAAAGACCCTCAGGATGACTTGTAGACTCTGGAATGGTGGTAAACTGTTCTACTGTGCAGTGATACCTGAACAAATATGACCTTCATGGTAGAGTCAGCAGAAGCAAAACTTTTTCTGCATCCTAGACTCAAAATTCAATGCCTGAAGTTTCCAAATGAATTTCTAAACATACAGTACTGTGCAAAAGTTTTAGGCAGGTGTGAAATAAATGCTATAAACAAAGAATGCTTTCAGAAATGGAAGTGTTCATCATTTATTTTCATCAATCGACAAAATGCAGTGAATTAACAAAAGAGAAATCAAAATCAAATCAATATTTGGTGTGACCACCCTTTGCCTTCAAAACAGCATCAATTCTTCTAGGTACACTTGCACACAGTTTTTGAAGGAACTCGGCTGGTAGGTTGTTCCAAACATCACTGTGTTTCAACCTCCGTGTGACATTGATGATCATCGGCACCTGTTTGGTAAAATTGGTTGATCATACACCGACTATAATCCTACAAAATCCCTGACTTTGTGCAAGTGTACCTAGAAGAACTGATGCTGGTTTGAAGGCAAAAGGTAGTAACACTAAATATTGATTTGATTTAGATTTTTCTTTTGTTCGCTCACTTTGCATTTTGTAAATTGATAAAAATAAACAATAATTATTTATATTTCTGAAAGCATTCTTTGCATTTTTTTACACCTGCCTAAAACTTTTGCACAGTACTGTATGTTTGGAGATAAAGGGTGCTGAACTTCAGGAAATATGCAACTCTTCATCAATTAGGTCCAGGGTTGATCATGCTTTGGACTTTTGCATCCGATGGAACAGAGAACATATTAATGGTCGGTGGAAGAATGGATTCATATAAATACCACAAAATTTTGAACGCAAACATCACAGCATCTGTAACACAATTATGATCCAAAATACACTGCATAACCATGGAATACCTCAATAGGTGCAAGCTGATGGTTTTCCCATGGCCCTCACAGTCCCATGACATAATCATCAATGAAGATCTATGGATTGATCTCAGAAGAACAGTAGATGCAAGAAGGCCTGAGGATCTTGCAAAATTAAGAGCCTTTTGTACGGATTTTCAAAAAAAATCCTACGTAGGACCTGAAAGATTCAATCCTGGTTACTAAAAGAATTTACAGGCTGTGATACTTGCCACCTGCTGACCATGTCGGTTGCTTTAATTTCTTTTGTTATATTTTGTAGCTGTTAATGATATAAATAAAGTGTTTAAAATCTTTAGAATATGAAAGAAATGTCTCATCTTTAACTTAATGCCATAGTTCATTTCTGCTCACTAAACTATTCACAGCAACAGGCAGTTTAGACATAGGTTTCCAAACCATCCTATTTTATAAACCAAGTAAACAGCCTTAGGCATTCTGGCCATATTTACAAAATAGTGTCACATTATGTTACAAAATGCTTTCTGATTATTTAATAAAACTACATCATTAGAGCATTTTAGAGTGTGAATGTTATCATGAACATATAAGTCCAACAGTATCTAGAACTTCAGTAATTTAGCTGCTAGTAAGCTGCCCACTGTGTGTGTATATATATATATATATATATATAGTGCTACTATACTACATATAGTGCTACTATACTACATATAGTTTGGACCAGAAGCTCACAGGATGAAAGGCAGGAAATCACTCTGGACATGTCATGTTCCCAGCCCATCAGATCAGAAAAGACATATTGATTTAAACATAATTTTAAACTGAACCGGTGTCCAATTGTCACCAGTTATTTATAACATAAATTTATATTTTATTATTATTATTGTTATTTATATTTATAACATAACAAACACAAAAAGTTCCCAAATGAATGTACTATCTAAAAGCATTATGTTTCTGAGCAACCCACCTAGTCCAGTAATATACTTACAAACATAAATATCTATACGGCAAACCAATTTTACTTGAACATTTTAAATATTACTCCATAATGAAAAATAATAAAAAGGAAAGGTAAGTAAAGTGTAAGGAAACAGTGTGATTCGGACAATTTCTGTAAAAATTACATGACATATTCTTGCTTCAGCATCAGCTTACAGTTTAAGTCAAAACATATATCAAAATATTGGAGCTTTCTAAACATGCAGAATCAGAATCAGCATGTTTATGGAAGTCTGTCTGCAGTTAATGGAGGGCTGAAGTAACATGACCTCATCTACACTGCTAATCGTGCATTCAGGAGCCAGGGAACTGAAAACTGTCTGGGGTTCCATCCAAACCTTGCCTAATTTGTTCAGCTTTCATTACTGCGAACCTCCAGTAGAGCTGCCAGGTTATTCCTCCAGCTTTAGTTATTGCTCCTGCTGACCACTGAGGATGCTGTGATACATCAATTAATGGGAAATTTTACAAATGTTAAAAATGTTTCAAAGACAGCAACATGAAATGGTTATGTTTATATTGTTTAATGACAGAGTTTTAGGATAGCTCTAACATAAATAGATAAATAGCCCACTTTGTTTATTTTTAACCACTTTCCCTTATCAACATTACAAATAAAACTCAGAAGACATGTGTAGGTTCACTAATAATTGTAGCAGTAAACAAAATGATTGTATCACAGACAGCCTGAAGCAGGGTTTACATCACCATCATATAGAGTTGGTTAGTTTCACTGCTATTACATCAAGACACCATAGTTAACTGTCAGTAAAATATACTTAAAAAACACAGTGAAATAGACATGATGCTTTGCTCTTCCCAAAAGACAATTAGACAAACCTATATATGCTACACTCATAACCATTTGGGTAAAGCAGCCTTAAGAATGTATTTTACATGTTATAAAATGATACATGTGCAAGATTAACCTGTGCATTAATCTACTTTTCTATTTTTCCCCAAATATGCCACATACATGGCAAGTAACCATTAATGGTTAAATTAACTGACAATTCTCATGTCGTATAATCATTAAATCTGAGGACCCAAAAGTAGAGCTGCAAATTAAGTTGAAATTTTTATTTTACAGCAATATTAACCTTCACAGTTAACTCACTTGCAAGCTTCAGCACCTCTTGACAAGTGTCACATTCAGAACAGGCAAGGGGTGGAGGGTGTGAGTGTGGTGGGTGAGAGTGGTCAGTGCAAAACCTAAATGTACTGCACTGCTTAGAGGCAGCTGGGTGCAGTGACAAATAACTGTGTCAGAAAAATTAAAACTATGGAAAAATGTGAAGGGGATGAAAGCAAACATGTGAAGGACATATCCTCTATTAGATTTTTTGGCCAGTGATATGTATGTGCTGGGAAGAGAATCCTCTTATGCAGATAACCATATGTAAAATAGCCATGGTAAAGAAGTAAGACCTACTTTTTACTTTTGCTTCACCTTTTTTTGACAACGCTCCATGTAATTATTTATTTTGCCCCTCTGCACATTACAGTTAGTGTCCATCTATTGACTCATGTTACTAAGTTATTGTTATTATTGTTTGCAATATTGTAATCATCATTATTGTTGATTTTCTTCTTTTATTATGATTATTATTATTTTAAAATCTGCTGTTTTTTCCAGGAACATCACAAATTGTTTGTTCATCAGTATTAGCAGATGTTCAAACCACTACTATTAATAATAACAATAATAATGACCATAGAACTGCAGGTAACTCACTCTGAAAAAACAATGATAGCCTGAGCTGCATTATAATTTTGGGCAAAACATAGATGCTCAGCATAAGTGATTTTATCACCCTTTAATCTATTAATAAAGCTACAATTGCAGTTATTTCCATGCATTGGTCTTTGTAGCCAGTAAGCTAAAATTGATTGGAAGAGAGCTGAAACATAGCTTCTGATTTTTTTTCCCCAAGGGAAGAAGCAGTTTGGTTCGATGAAACCTGACGCTGTGGTTTGAGGATGTAGTACAATGTATACCGTACATAACTAACAGCATGATCTACTTGTTTAGCAGTTTGTCATTTATCTTTACTGAAATCAAATGCAAGTTTTCAGCAAGACAATGCGACCTGTTTTTCACCCATACACACCATGCAGCAGAGGGCAGCTATGTCCACCACCCAGGGAGCAGTGTCGGGGACAGTACCTTGCTCAGGGCAATCTACTGGTCCGGGGTTTTTGACGTTATGATCCTTGGGCCTAGTCCCAAACCACTAGACCAACGCTGCTTTTTATATTCAATTTTAACACATAAATTGGAACAAAGCTTTACTTGTGAATCTGTAACCTGTACATCACATGACGTCACCCCACTCAGCCATGTTTTTGTTGTCCAGTTGTTTTTTAAATTATAGCGACAATTCTCTCCTGCTTATTGTTTGTTTGCTTTTAATTACTTTAATTAAATGCTTGAAATATCCTCATAATTGTGAAAAAGAAGTGTCACAGCTTGAACAAAAGTGTCAAGAGTTTATTAACACATTGTTTATTCTGCCAGACTGGTGCTATAGCAGAGATAACAAAAAACTTCTTAAATTCACTCAGCCATTACAGGGGAAAAAAGTAGCACAAGATTTTGCACCTCCATTTTAAGTAGCTTGTTAATCTTTAAAATTAGTCAATATTGGAAAGCACAACCCAGAACTTTTATTGGAAATATAATGGAATTCAGTCTCATGCAATGTTTTCTGTGATGGATAGTCAATAAAATAGAAACGATGAGCAAATGATGCAATGATGCAAGCCAGTGTTCAACATAGTTTCTCTCTCTCTCTCTCTCTCTCTCTCTCTCTCTCTCTCCTCTCTCTCTCACACACACACACACACCACACACACACACACACACACACACACACACACACACACACACACACACACACACAGACACACACACACACGTTATATGACAGTTCAAATACACTATGTCATGTTGGCACTCCCACTAAGCACCCACTACACACTCGAGCTGTCAATTTTTTAGCCACATTTGACACAGTTTATAGATTAACCTTCAAGCTTCGACAAGTCTGCAATTTGTTTATTACAAACTTTTGTAACATTTTGGATTTACCTCAGCAAGAAAAACTCCCATCTCTAAAAATTGTAACATTTTGACATGTACATGAAACAAAAACAAATGATTGGTTATTACGTTAATGCACCAAGTGTTCCATTCATTAAAGAACTTTAAAAAAAGTAATAGGCAGTTACTGTGTTGGCAGAAAAAAGATAATATTCCGGGTTAATTGTATTGATGACTTCATAATGAAATGAATTATATAACTTACAGCAAATGTTACAGTACCATTTGGTCCTACCAAGAATGATCCATGGTCTTGCTACACAGTAAAATAAATAACTGAACAATGACAGAAACAATATCTTTAAAGCAAGAAAAATACATGCTATCGAGTGAACCTTCCACATTTCCTAATATAGAATATGCTGCTCATTCCCAGAGAAAAAAGAAAGAAAAATACAAATGAAAGGTCCATAAATTCCTTAATCACAGCATTTATGCTCATAAATTTCAGGAAACCTCTGTCTTAAATCAAATGCGCTTGAATAATTCATGCGCAAGGGAAGAAACAAAACAGATTGTCTAGTCTAACACGGGTCTACTCCCCTCGTGCCCAAGTCTAATTCATCAGGGTCACTTTTCAATATCAGACCCCTATGCGGCACGCCAAGCTTCCTAGCTGATGAAATCACAGTGTACGCAAAACTGTGCAAAGTCATCCAGACCCAATTAATATGTTTTCATGCACATACAGGTGAAAACATCCTATCTGAGAATGCAATCTCATTTCAAAAAATGCATTCAAAATGTCTTCGCTCCAATATTGACCATTGTCATATGGGCAAGGTAAGCATTGGAGGCATTTGACCAAATGTCACCACATTGATTTCTTTGCCTGCTTGTGATTGCTAAGGCACGATGAAAAACCCTGTGGCACACAATAAAATCACTGGACCTCCCCCATTCAGTCAAAGAAAGGATGGTTTCAGAAAGTCACTGTAGACTACTGATGTTCCAGGACGCCATAGTCCAGCAGACTTTGCAGGCTCAGCTGCAAAAATCAAGTCTCAATCTGTCCATCCATTAAAGGTCAGGGCCTGTAATGACTAGGCTGGATCTGTGGCCAGTTCAAACTAAACCTCAATTGGAGCAAATGAGGCGTGCAATAGAACACCAGTAAAAACAATGAAGGCTGCCTCAGAGGTGTTAGATGAATCACTTCCAGAGGCAATGATGCTGTTCTTAGCAGAACCTAAAAGTCTACAGTGTCATTCTTCTTTATCACTTCACAATAACTTTCAACATTCAACTCTTATACAGGACATCATACTAAGCTTGTTTTTCAGCTGGCTTGGAAGAATAAGCATTACCAGGTCATTCACAAGTTGTTCCTTTTGTAATTGTGAAGGAACCAGAGACCACTCGGTTAATTTTATATTTAGCAGATCTGAAACACCTGAAACTGAGACACGCATTTCGAGTGCTCCCTTGAACAGTCTATGAATAGGTTCCATATGAGGGGTATCTGGCACGTCTGGATGTAAGATGTTTCAGACGTCGATTTAAAACAGCTATGAAAATAAAGGCAGAATTAAAGGAGCAGGTCAGTTTTCTGCTCTCAGCATGGGCACTGGTGTCCATTCTTTCTTTAGGAAACTAGTAAAAGTATTTCCTTTTAAAGGAACTATGGCTGATCAAATGTCACCACTTGGGACATTTTTCTAGAGGGCCAACAGTTTAAAAGACATTTTCCAATAGGGAACAGACCCCACAGCTATATGGAGATGTTTTCTAAAGCCAGGACTCTGATTCCATTATCACTGGGAGGAGAGGGTAGTGACTCGCTCTCCTTTCCAACGTTACATTCTGACCTGCCAGTCAGCATTAAACTGAACCCTCAGTTGTCTACTTTGAGCTCCATTGAGGTAAAGTGCATATGGCAGCTATTTAAAAAGACATCCTATAGTCACATTGAAGGAAACATTACATGACCTTCACTCACCTCAGACTGGAGGTGCAGTCATGCTCCAAGGGAAGGGTTAAAGTGGCTTAAGAAGTGTATGCATTCCACAGTGATAATGCAAATGCAGCCATATTAATCCTGGAATGTTCAGAAGACATAAAGGATTGGATGACTGCAAACAATCAAAAATTTAATGAGGAGAAAAACAAAGAACTGATGTTGGATCAAAGTGAAGGGTTTTATGCCAAGTTTGACGCCATTTCTAACACCTATGGTTTGTAGTTTAAGCGAATCTTTGGATTTTAGGGTTGAAATAAATCAATTCTAAATTCTAAATAAAATAAATTCTGTGTTTGAAGCATTTTTTTAACCAAGTGTTGCTTTTATCCCAGATTAAAGCCTGTTTTATCATTCAGGGGTTTTGAAATGGTTATTCATACTTTTATGTGACATCTGTAATGCTCTGTAGGTAGACGTGTTATCAAGGCTTCACTTGCACACCTGCAGAATGCGGCTGCTTGTCTCTCAACTGGCACATTTTAACGAGAGAACATTTCTCTTCACTTGCGTTGCTCCACTGCTTACCTGCCCTTTCAGGATTCTTTTTAAAATTGATATATAAAGTATTACATGAGCATGCTCCCTCATTTATTTCGATTTGCTACATTTTTCTTTTCCCACCAGGTCTCTCAGGTCAGCTAAGCGTCTTTTAGCTGTTCTTAAACTAAAATGGAAAAAAATAGTTGATCCGGCATTTGCAGCCATTGCATTTAGAAACTACTGGTGCTATGTTTTAAATGACGTCTTAAAACCTACTTTTATTCTTTTGAGAGGCAGCTCTCTGTGTATTATGTTTTATTTATGAGTTGTTGTGGTTTATCTTTTTTATTGGCTATCGTGATCGCTCAGAGCTTCGGTTAACTTCAGCTGTTTTCTTTTGCTTTATAAATCCAGTAACCTTGAAACTGGGTAAGAGCAGTTTAATTAGGAGTTAAGTGCAAAAATCAACAACTATGATGCATTTTATTCTACAGCCTGCCATTAGTGATAGATATTCTTGAAAGTGAATGCCAAAATGTTTTGTAGATCACTGTGTGAAATGCCAATGTGGATTTAACATGGTATAGGAAATGCAGCCCTTTTTATCAATGTCCCCGTTTCACGATTGGGATCATTTACACATTTGACTGGTGGTCTATGCTATTATTGACTTGGCTCCAATACCAGGTACAACTCACAGTTGGACAATAAGCTAGCACAGCATGCTTCAGTATAATCTCATTTAATTAGGCTCTGGGGGCCATCTCCCTGATTTCATTATGAAATGATTGCTCTTAACCCTTTTTCTGGGCAGCACTGTATACTTTTTCAAGAGAATATGATTCCAGCAACCTTGAGATGTCTGTTGTAGCTGATAGATATCTTGCGTGACAGCATGATAAAGGGTGGTTTGATAAAATAAAGCTATGGTTCGTGCAACCTCGGGCCTCATAATGTCTTTCCATCAGACCAGACCAGTGGGGTAAACAGCTGGCTGTGATACACCAGGGTAGATGGCAAACACCGATTGTGACTGCACTAAATGGATCAGGCAGAGAGCACTTTCACCAAACACCCTAAATAACCCTGAAGATACACTGCAATGATATTGGCTGCCTTTGTGCGCACCTTATGACTTAAAACACAGACAAAAGAGGATAGTTTCATAACAACACAGCTTTCCAAAAGGCTAAAAAGCTTTAGGAGTGTATGTGGACTATAAATTCAGCAGGAGAGCACAGTCTCACAAGCAGACCATTTAACTAATCTCTGAAGAGAGCTTTCTGACATTTTCAGCCATTCATGAATATGCAGCTTTTGAAAATGGCACATTTTTCTTCTGATTACTTGCTGAGTAAGCAATGAAAAGATCCAGGTGGTGTACAGGGCATTAGCATAGAACTTTTTTATCTTACACGTTGCATATATAGGTATATAGATAGATAGACAGACAGACAGACAGACAGACAGACAGACAGGCAGATAGACAGATAGATAGATAGATAGATAGATAGATAGATAGATAGATAGATAGATGGATCATCCTACTAAAAGTGTGTACTTGGCCTGCAACAATGTTTAGGTAGCTGGTACAGGTCATAGTAAAATAAAAAGTGCATCAGACTGACTTTGCCGGTTTGTTTTCTTCCCATAGCATATTTTAGTGCTATCTCTTCCATTAATTACCAATTGAGGTAAGCTACACACATGCTCTCGAGCGTCCACATGATGTAAAAAAAATGTGATCCATTAGACCAGGCCACTTCCATCCCTCCTTGGTCCAGTTCTGATGGCTATGTGCTTGTAGGCACTCTTAGTACCGGACAGGGCTTAACAAGGGCATTCTGACAGCTGTAAAGCTATCAATGTCCATACACAGCAAACAGTGATACACTGAAGGTTCTAATATTTTATATCATAGCCAGTATTAACATCTTCACCAGTCTGTGATAAAGTTACTGTTCTGTAGGATCAGGCAAGACAGACTTGCCCTTGCACCCTGTGTGCATCATGCCTGGTGCCATCATAATTAAATCAACAGTTTACTGGCTGTTCTTCCTTGGACCATTTTTGGTAGGTAAGAACTGCTTATCACAATCACACCACAAAACTACCATTCTGGAGAAGTTCTAACCCAGTCATTCAGCCATGACAATCTAGCCCTTGACAAAGTCACCCAGATTTTTATAAATGCCCATTTTCCCTGCTTCTAACATCAACTTCAAAAACTGACTGTTTACTCACGGACTAAAATATCATACTCTTTGACAGATGCCATTGTAATGACAGAAACAGTGTTGCTCACTTTGTCCATGGTTTTATTATGGTATAATAGCAGCAGCCTTTAAACATGCACAAATCTCAAATGCAATGCAGGTACAATAACAAGCGTACCTCTTTCATTTCAGTTGTGAACTTATCTGATTCCTATGCAGTTTCTTTTTTATTTTTTTCACAGAAATTAGTGAATGAAGCTTATTTGTGTCCTGTTGTTCTCAGTGTTTAAAATTACTTCTAATAATGATCCTTTCAAACTGCCCCTTAACATTAATGCGGCCAAGCCATGAGAACCTGGGAGCAGAATATATAGATTTAGCCACCAATAATGGGGAAAAGTAGCCCAAGGAAATTAGTAAAATATCAGGAATGAGGAAATAATGCGATTCCAGATTCTGTTGCTCTTAATGTTGAAAAATGAGTTCATGACCATCTCAAATTGTAGTATACAATTATGATATGTAGTATATCTAATGTGGCTAAGCACTGAGGCTCGGGATGCAGAAAAGGAAAATCCAAGACAATGAATAAACTGTGGAAGTTCTCAGACATGAGAGAATGATGGTGCATTGTGTCCTCTGGCTCTAAGTGTTTAAAATTCATTATGCTGATGACCATGTAAAACCGCCCCAAAAAAATATATGTAGCTAAAAACTGAGGTCTTGGGTGCTGAAAATATAGTCTTACAAACCATCATGGTGGCCATGACAACGAAAAAACAAACTCCATTCTTTCTTTATTGGCACTCGGCGGCAAATGAATGAACTGTATTGATTTGGCTTTGCAAACTCATGTGTGTTAAAAAGGAGGATGCAGCGCAGTTTTCTTCTCAGCATCCAGAGGCTTCCATCTCAGCTGTCAGTGCAGCCTGAAGCTCAGCACTCCAGGACTCCAGCTCTCCAAGAGGGTTTCTCTACTTGGACCATGAACTTAAGTCCAGACCACTAAGCCTGTTTAGAAGCCAAGAAGTCTACCTGCTGCCCTTTGGCTTACTATCATCCCAGCTCAGGCAACCTGGCCTTAATTCCATCTACGATGCTTTCATATAAAATCCCAATGGAGCTGGGACCGATGTGCAAAGAATGTAGGCTGACAAAGTCACATGGGGAGTTTTTAATAATTATAATAACAGCAACAATAATAATAATAATAATGATAATACTAATAACAATAATAATAATAATAATATTAACTATTATTATTATTTCTATTATTAATATTATCTCACAGCATAGTGATTTAAAAGAGATGACATACACTTAGGGATGACAGAGTGGTCTATTAGTGATGACAGCTCAATATAAAAGACAGAATAAGTTATAATAAGTGCCCCCACCACCTGCAGCACACACACACCCTGCGGTCTTACCTTTCCCTGTGCCGGTGCCTCTCTGCCTTTCAGCGTGTGAGAATACATCCCCCAATCCCAGCGTGAGCAGAGCGAGCAGCAGCATCAGTTCGGGCATGGCTGGGCGAAGGGGCTGCTGCCTGGAGTCCGACTGAGCCCACCCCGCCGATCAGGGATGACAAGTGAAATGGATGTGCAGATCAGGACCGATCCCTTCTTCACTGCTCGCATTCAGACGCTCGGAGAGACAGAGACACAGTGTGTGAGAGAGAGAGAGCGAGAGAGAGAGTGAGAGGGACAGTGTGTGCGTGCGTGCTTGCGTGCGTGCGTGTGTGTGTGTGTGAGAGAGAGAGAAAGCGAGAGAGAGAGAGAGAGAGAGAGAGAGAGAGAGAGAGAGAGAGAGAGAACAGCGAAGAGACTGCGGTTCGACGCTATTTTTTTTCCAACCTGTACTCCGACTAGCCACGCCCACCTGTGTTTCTATTGGCCCAGAGTTCAAACCTTCACGCCCTCCCCATCCTTCGAGAAGTAGAACAAGACAATTGGGGAGAAAGGGGCGGGACCACAACAGCCTATCAGAGTGCGCCGCTTCGAATACGGGCGAGAACAAGGCGCCGCAGTAGAGAGAATGCCTGACTTTGAATTCGGTTCAGCTGAAGAGCACCTCTGGTCTTTCCGGGGATCGACGGGGTTCATAGTAAAAAAGGCAATGTTATTAACTCTGATCTGTCTGCTCATTGGCGCCCTAAGGGTTAAATAAGCAATAGAGGTCATTTTTTAATGAGTATAATCCATTAATTCATGTTAAGTGGTGAGTCAAACACTGCATGAAATCACTGCACATTAACTGGATTGTTAGTTGAACATAAAGCACCTCCAGTGCACCTGAGGCCTTCATCCAGATGTGGCATTAACCGTACGTTCACACGGAGAGAGTGTCAAAGTGACATTTGTTTTCTATGGAGCTGCACAGTGTAAAGGTGAAGTTAACTCTATTGAAATGAGATCAGAGTGTAGAAGTGCACTAGAGAGTTCCCAGACACACAACTGTGTGAACGCTTGTTGTTTCAGTTTGTTCAAAAGCACAAAGGAGAAGTTGATCATCACTGTGGTGGGTTTTTAAGTAATCCACAATGCGTCCCTGTTTGAATCAGATGAACCCACTCTAATCTTTGCCGCAGGTTCTATTAATGCCACACTGAAAGCAACTAGCTCTCGCTTATCCATAGTAGGCAGATAAATTTAAAAAGAAGCGTAACACAGACAAAATTTTCCCCCAATTCTTTTTTTTTTTTTTTTTGGAGTGAATGCAATTCATTGGCATGCATGGAGGAGTAAATCCTAAATCTCTTTATCATAAATATGGAATGAGAAAGTAGAAAATGTATCCCGTTCGGTTTAGGATGTCAAGTTATCTTTGGAGGCAAAGTGGTCAATCTGAGGATAAAGCCTCCCTGGGGGTTGGTTAGATTAAATATGTAAAAGAAGATGAGCATGCTGTTGGCTTCCAGCAGTACAGGTTTCTCTTTCTGCCCAAAGGACTTAAGCTGTCACGCCACCGATCATAGATAGCTGACCTCTAGTAATGGAGAACACCAGATCAGTGGCTGAGCCGAGGCCAGATTTCATCTATATCTCAGTTCCTTGTTGTAGCAAAGCATTTTACATCATCAACATGATGTAGACCAAAGTATCCAAAGTCTAAATTTAGTGTGGATACAGGCTTGGTCTTTGTCTGATTAACGGAAGTTGGTGTTGGCTGACATCTAACTACTTGTTCTATTCTTTATTTTCTTTAATGTCTGTAAGTTAGTAGTAGGTTTAGGTAAGAATGACCTTTTATTAATTAGGTGCTAGTCTGAAGTCTTGCTGGGACAGATCAACCACCAACAAAATTAAGAATTTACAGAATAATCAACCAGTCATGCTTGGATGTTGGGGGGGAAATATGTCACTCTAGGACTCCAGGATATGACATTGATTATGCAGCCTAAGCAAAGGGTTTCTTTTGGGTTTCTTTTTTCTTTTCTTTTCTTTCTATACAATGCAGTAAAGGCAAGAACACCTTATTCAAGGTAAACTATACGTTAGTATGTCTGTTAATAACTTCAGATTTAACATTCATGTTCATGTGCAATTGCCTTACTACTACAGTCTCACAGGGGTGGTAACAGGGGCATTATTTTAATGTTTTATGATATTTTTCTTCTGAGGCCTTAGCATTTTATCATAGTTTGCAAATAACAGTCATGATAGTCATGGTACAGTGGTACTAATAGACTAGGAGGAAAAAGGTAACCTCATCTAGTGCAATACAAGAACCTTGCCACTGCATCTCTGCAAACACACTCTGAAGAGAACTTGTTCAGAAGGGCTTGTTTTTTCTCATGCTCTGCCACACTCAATTGGCTGGCTCTGAAGCAAAAAAGCAAAAGAGGGACCTTTTCATCCCTCTCTCACAATGCAAACACAGCCGTCTGCATCTCTGGGAATCTTCAACCAGCTGTAGCGAACGACTCCATCCCAATGGCCGGCTCCAGGGACTAATGAGAGCTAGAGCTACTTTTCAACAATGCACCCTCAGGGTCTTCATTGCAGTTCTGCATCCTGTGCACTGCTATTATCCTCGGTTCCAAATTCTGCAATTTTTAAAGCACATGCAATGCACAAGCACTTTGTTGATTTAACACTGTGTGAACCCTGAGCAACAAACAATGTTTGACTACATGTGAAACCCACCATATGGTTGATGAAATATGGCGGCACCATAAAGCTGAGTTTAATAGCTCTCTGTGTGCCTTATCACTGCTGGTCAGGGACTCCATAGGGCTGTGGGATGAAATGTAGAAGACACACAGTGAAGTCCGTGTTTTCTGTACTCAAAGCACGAGGGCTACTGAAGACTGCCCACACAGTGGACAGCCCACGGCTCGCTTCGGGGAAGGCACATGTGTCTGTGCAGCACTATCCCCTCTAAAGCGCAGACGCTTTAGACGCAGATTTTCAGGCTGAAACGACCAACCATTCTTTGTACTCCTCCACCCAAAGCCAGAAACGGAGCTGTGCTTTGTAAAACATGCTTCTTCTTGCTGGTGACGTTGTTCTGTCTGATCCTGCCTTTATGGTCTTTCATACTTTTTTTGTGCATTATAATATACAAAAAAGGGGCAGAAAAGACAGCATTTTGCATTATTTCTATCATAGCTGTAGTGTGTTCATCAATTATTTAAGCCATCTTTGAACAGTTTAGCTGTAAATTCAAAGCACTGTCAGAAAACGCAGGCATTCTCAAGGTCTCTAGTCAACAACTGCAGGGTTATTTTTGTTTAGGGAGCTGGTGAAATGTCTTGTTTTTATTCAGGGCTTCTATTCTAATAAAGTGCTAATAAACTCCAGCACTGTAGTTCCTCTAGAAATGATTGGCCTTTTCTTAAAGGTCAGCAATTAAAAGCCGTGCAGTCTTACTAGCCGGTGAGCATTGAATGAGTGTATTGTTAAGACTCTGGCAAAAGGAAAGAATCAAAAAAGGTTTGCCATTGTTCAAAGAGTTATTACATTTCCATGAGACAAACCTCATTATGTGGGTTACTGCAGCCTGCCAGTGGCTTTGACACGAAACTCCTAATAGACATAAAATGGCCTAATTGCATGGCTCACTGCTACACAAGCGATATATCATTAATATACATGCAACTAAACAGAAACTGGGGACAATTTCATAAACACTTCACTTGCACCATTGGCTCAAATAGCACACTTGACAGGCGCGACAGGTTAGAGGAGAATCACCATGTCAGAAAAGACTTAGTGAGTATAAATATTCTGTCAAGCAAGGACGTGGATCAGCACCTCGTCCCATTTTCAGAGGCTATCGTCTCACCTTTAGCCTTAATTAGCAGGACTGCTACTCAAAGAGAAAAGCATACGCAGAAATGCAAAGCCCTTGTGCTAATAATTATTCTAGCGTGGTAGTGCAGGGCTTTGCCCCTGTCAATAGCCGTGATGCTCAGACTGAACCCTTGGGCCCTGCTGCACTTTCACAAGCCCACTGGCACATGTGTGAACATGACACCTGGCTGCCCCGCTGACATCACACCCAGCTTTATTCAGAACTTTCTCTCTCGGTATTCTAGCACACACACAAACATAAAAATATACAGGTTTGTTTATGGAATGGAGGATCACACATATGTCCAATATGTCTTACAATGCCCGCACAGTTGAATACAAAAAAGTTTTGTTCATAGTCCAAGTGAATCTGTATACAGCCAATATAGTGAACATGCACTTTCATACAATTTTCACCTAAGCGGAACCATTGGTGTTACATCAGCAGCCAGAGGGGATAAATAGGGCGTTACAATGCTTATTGGGCGTGGCAGCATTTTGGTTCACCGTAACTTGTTTCACGGCATTTCTTCTGCCCCTCTTCTCCAAAGAGTTCCCCTCCTGAACTTCACTGACCAAGCTCAAATGAGCTTTCTGTTTCTGTCTGATCTCATGTGAGACTCAGTTATGATGATCTGTGTCTGTGATAGCGGTTAGCTTTAGCCTCCGACACTAACCCTCCTTGTTAAATGTTTGGTTTCTAGTTAACCCTTGTAGAACTCCAGTGATCCTGTTCCAGTCCCTCATGGCATCCTGCCGTCATATCTTATCCTGGTTACTTCTCCTGTCTCTGTTAGTTAAAACTTACTCTGCTGTGTCTGTGTTGGTGGTTAGCGATTAGCATTAGCCACTGATGCTAAGCTCCCTTGCTAATATTTGAAAGTGAAAAACATGAAAGTGACTATTCTTGTCATTGTGAGTACACACAGCACAGCACATGGTGAACCACAATTAAATTAGACGACTGCATTTAACCCATGCATAAATGCACACCATGCAGCAGGGGGCAGCTATGAAAGCACCTGAGGAGCAGTGACGGGGACGGTACCTTGCTCAAGGGTATCTCAGGGCAACCTACTGGGGTAAGGGGTTTGGACCCACAATCTTATGAATCTGTGGCCAGCTCCCTAACCACTAGGCCATGTTGTTTCCCCAGCTGCATTTTAGTCCTGGTGTTTTCTTCTGACTCCATGTTGGTTAAAACCTCTTTGGTGTTTAAGCTTCCTATGCTGATCAGTCTTCTAATAGTCTCCTGTACTACTATGGGGTAGTATTAGTGTCCATGTTATGGCTCCCTGCTCTTTCCCTCTACTCTTTCCTATTCCTTTCTCTCTAGTGCGTGTGTTAGTTAGTAGTGTTCATGTCCTTGGTATTTGTATGTGGTATAAATAAAGATTTGTTTGTTCATATCCCTGGTCTGTCTGAGCTGTGTTTTTCTCAGTTTTAGGCAGACTGGATAGTCCTATGATCCTGCTCAGGTGTCCTTCTTTGTCCCCAATGCTTGTGCACATAACAATTTTTATATTTATGGTTACTGAAGGTTTATTTTTAGACCTTTACCTATACATGATCTTAACCTTAACACCAGTAAATACTAGTTTTGCAATATACTACTTAAATTCTTTTTTATAGTAAGTGCTTGAGAGATTTGTCCTGGATTTACAGGTTAGTTAAATTTATTTATTTATGTATTTATTTTATTCTTGTGGCCCAACAAAATCGTAAACAAATATGTACATACACACAAACACACATACACTGTGTCCTTGTTCATTATGAGGCAGAGAATCTCATCCACCCCTGCAGAGTTGAGTTCTGTCTACCTATTCTACTTATGTTTGAAAGAGGTTATGTAACTGGCTAGAGAGCTGGATGTTAGTAATGCATTAGGAAAAGGTGTTATCACAGCTGCTGCAGCCTTGACCTCTGCTCTGCATACTGTGAGCACCCATAATCATTTTGCTTTTATTAGTTTGCCCATTCAGTGCTCTCCTCCTCTTAGCCTTCTTCTTCTTCTTTTCTTCAGCTGCTCCCGTTCAGGGGTCACCACAGCGGCTCATCCGTTTACATTTCTTTCAGGCCTATGCATCTTCCTTATTCACAACGACCACTTGCATGTCCTTTCTTACCACATCCATGAACCTCCTCTTTGGTCTCACCAGCATCACCATCTCCAACCTATATAGCATAGCTGGTCTCAGAACCATCCTGTAAACCTTCCTTTTCACTCTTGCTGGTACCCGTTTGTCACAGATCTCACCTGCCTCTCTTTTCCACCCATTCCAACAGTTGATCCAAAGTTTTTAATTTCTTTTACCTTTGTCACCTCTGCCCCCTGCATCATTACCTCTCCACAATCCTTTCCTTTGTCTTTGTCCTCTCCTCCCTGGAGTATATTTCCATCTCTCAAGGGTCTCCAAGCTGCTCCCTTCTTTTGCTACTGATAACATTATCATCAGCAAACATCATAGTTCATGGGGACTCCTGTCTAACCTTGTCCATCCACCTGTCCATTACCAGAGCAAGCAAGAATGGGCTCAGCCTTATGCAATATAACCTCTACTTTAAATGCATCACTCACTCCTACTGCAGACTTACCACTACTACTAGTAGGTACTACTCTAACATGCCACTCCTGATTTTCTCATGTGAAACCACTCTAGACAATCTGTCATATGCTTTTGCCAAGTCCTCAAAGGCACAATGCAACCCTTCTGAGCTTCTCTATTCTTCTCCATTAACACACTCAAAGCAAATGTTGCATCTGTAGTGCTCTTTTCACCATAAAACCATAATGCTGTTCACTACACCTCACCTATTTTCTTAATCTAGCTTCCACTACTTTTTCCCATAACTTCATGCTGTGGCTGATCAACTTTTTCCCTCTTTAGTTACCACGACCCTTATTCTTGAAAATCGGTAGCAGTACACTTTGTCTCCACTCCTCTTGCTTTCAATGGATGTGTTAAACAATCTGGTCAGAAACTGCTATCTCCCCTAAACACCTCCATGCTTCCTCTTCATCGCTGTTCTTGCTAATCCACTGCACTTCCTGGTTCAGTATCCTCACATCTAATGTTCATTTTTTTTTTTATTCATCAGCCTCAAAGTATTCTTTCCATCTGCTCAACACACTCTGCTCACTTGTGAGTACATTTCCATTTCTATATTTATTGACCTAACCTTTTGCACATTCCTGTTCTAGCCACCACTGTAGGAAAAATATTACACTAAAAAGGAAGGCTCTCTTCCTCATAGGAAACATACAATGCTCACATACATTGTTTGAGCAGTTTTTTAGATCTACCAACCTACACACCATTTGGCCATTGCATAGGGATGCCTACATTACAGATACTCTTTGTAGGTTTACAATTACTGACCATGTTTTCTGGTCACCCTGTGCAGCATCCTTCACAGCAAGAGGATCACCACAGACCAGGACCATTAGCAACACAGCAGTGACATTATCATAGTAGTTGTGTGTGTGCCAGGTTGTGCTGTGTTGCTGGGATTTATATATGCATAGTACAGTAGGACAGTTCTGGCTGGATATTTTTGGTTGGTAGACTACGCTCAACCCAGCAGTGATGTTGAGATGTGTAAAAACCCCAAGGGTACCATATACTCTACTTATTCCTCACTACCATGACACTGTCACTACTGCGCTGAAAATGGTTTGAAAATGGTACAGTACCATGTCAGTGGTTGTCCTATGTTAACTTGTCTCCACTGACAAAGGTAGAGATAGGCTAATACATTGTGCAGCAAAATGGCTTCTTTAACTGTAATTCCACAAAAAGTAATGGCAATGTAGATGTTATAAACTGGCAACACATTGCATATATGTGCAGTCAACTATTATGATGTAAAACTCAGGCTCCCATCCCTAATCCTGCACATTTTAGTGTTTTCCAGTTCACTTACACCAGCAGGAACCCAAAAAAGGTTGATGCTGGTGCAAACACACTGTTCTTTGGTGGAGGTTTGGTGGGGTTTCTGTCTGCTGCGCCTTTACAGACGGTTACATTACAGAGGAGCACAGTCCCAAAGTGGTCCAGAGCAAATGACGCTTCCCAGGTTCTGAGGAAGACTGTTAATCAAGGACACAGATGACAGCTATTTGTTAGATGAATCACTCCAGTCATGTTGAAGGAAAAAATATAATTGCACGTTTTACCCCATATGGCCCATAACTGCAGCACCTTTGGGATCAACTAGCCCATGTCACTGTGGCACACTGTCCACACCACCTCTAAGTGTGTGTGTGTGTAGGTGTGAGCACAAGTGCTATAGGGATTAAGCACCATCAAAGTGATTTAATAGTTCAGAATCACCGTCAGACGGGTGATAAATTATACTATGAAACTGCACCCATGAGCCTACTGAGGCACACATTTCACAGTTTCACATATGTTCACCAAATATAAAAGCAAACATAGTTATGGAATAATTCAACAACCATGCGCTTCTTGTATTTTGTCACAGTTGCTTCATTATTACTTTGCAAGTATTGACATCCAGGGGACTTTAGATGAACATGAAATTTTGGATCATCAGAAAGAGAGGGAAAAATGCACAGAACTATTCAATCTTAACTAGATAAAGACTCTGTGTTTTAGCTGTAACGAGATGTGACAATCTCTCTGTTTCTATATGAAGTAAATGACAACATTCCCCCAGCTAGCAGAGCACAGGGCATGACATCAAAAAATTCTGACAGTCAGTGTGCAGAATTAATGTGTTTCACACGTGCTCGCACACACACACACACACCCACACAGACACGGTGCAGTGAGGTGTAAAATGCACTGAGGTGCACAGAAAAATGTTTGACTTAATACTGCCATCTAGAGAGACCAATGAATCTCGATCATGCTAGTTAATTTCTTCACATTTATTACACATGGTCTCAACCAGTGATGACCTAGTAATGAACATGGCCGTCAGATGAGGTAAAGACAAATATGGAAGTTAAATTGAAGCCAATTCAGAAAATGAAAGGGATCCACTGCATTCATTACAACATGAAGACATTTTTTACTAAGCACTTTCCAGCGCTGTAATATTCAACAGCCAAAGCCTCTCTGGTTGCTTCCACAGGAGTCTGCTCTAAAGAATGTGTACCTCGGCATTATGTAATAAAAAATTCAGCCTTTTTTCACATCTGTGTATGATTGTGTCATATTTAATGCATAATCCTTTGCATTAAATATGACACAACCATATCTAGACATGTGTAAAAATATGGCTAGGTATGATTTTGTGACATCTAATGCATAATCCACTGCAATAGCTTATGAATGTCCATGATTAAGGGACGGTTCACAGATGGTGATATTGTTTATCTTCACATCTGACTTTACTTATACTGGAAATGCATTCAGTTCACTTTTTTTGAGGATTATTAACCCAAAATGTTAATAGATGTTAGTCATGTTATGATGCCATGGATGCTGCCATCAGATTGCCAGCTGTGTCACATTTAACTCATACTGACCATGCAAAACCTACACAACCTAGTTCTTCCTCTGGGCAAGACATAGGCCAATCCCATTTCTTATTTATGCCTAACCCTTGTTTTCTAGTGTCTTCTCACTGCTTTAAACAGAGCTACAAGGGCTGTTCTTTGAAAACTTCCTCTATGAAAGTGACCATTAACCCAATGTGTTGTTGAGGGCAAATACAATCAAATGAGATTTTATTCTGATAATACGTCAGTGTCTCACATAAGCAAAGTCATCAAAAATAGAAAAGGAAGAAGAAAAAAAATACAGCTTTATCACTAGAGTATTAGAGATTCTTTGTTCAAGACCTGGCCAGTGTGCGCTTATAGTAAAGGAGCAGAAAAGTTCAACAGCTGGAATTTAGGTCATCATATGCATCACAGTGGAATATGAAATGAAAATATGTCCAAATGCAGGATTTTCATCCAAAAATCAGCAACAATATTGTGACATTAACTATCTAGCTACTGATACATTAACACTACTAGTGATTATTTGAACCTTGTAATAAAGAAAAGGACCTTAATACACTAAACATTATTATTAAAACCTTTGATTAATGGAGAAAAAGCTCACAAATGTGGGTTTCTTTGGTCACTTACATAGTCTTACATAGTCAAGAAACTCCAGCATCATTCCTTTTGAAGTATGCCTCTTACACATCTCTGCTTAGTGTTTCTGCTTGGCCCAACCCTTCTATCCCAACAAGAATTGGGACACCCAACCTCTAGCTATTAAGATGCAAAAACGTGTAGTAGGGCATAACACAAGGGTTTAGAATGAGAAAGTGTTCATCATTTGAGGCGGTTACTGCAAACACCGGTATGTTAATGTTTGGGCATACTTGCTTAAAATGTCTGTTAATGTAAATAGTTCAGTGAACAGAAAAACAAATAATCACAAAAAGGCATAAAGCTGGTCAGTAACACCCCCTTTGGCAAGTAACTTGTAAATGCTTTGTAAATGCTTTTTGTTGTCAGATTTGAATTTTTCAGTTCTTACTTGGGGCATTTTGACCAATTTCCTCTTGCTGAAGCTCCTAATTCTGCAAGATACTTTGGCTGTCTTGCATGCCCTGCTCTTTTAAAATCTTTTTCAGTATTAAGGTTTTACAGCAAATTCAATTTCCTCTACCCTTTCATATATGAGGTAAGTATTTTTTTTTATTGGGAATTTCCTCAGTTTTCAGCATCTCCAGTCACTGAGAGCTGTAGTCCTGTACAGTTATCTTTTTTTCCAGCTTTATCCTACCCACTAAAACTGACTTGAGGTATTTTCACCCATTTCTTCTTGCTGAAGCTTCTAATTCTGCGATACTTTGGCTGTCTTGCATGACATGCTCTTTTTAAATCTTTTTTTTTTTTTTTTGCACCCTTTATCTCCTAAGATACCTTTGAACATTGTGGCCAAAATTTATTTTTTCAAATTCATCAGCCCACTAGACTTGTTATCTAAAAGGATTATTTAATTCCTGTTTTATTGTTCATTTACAAACTTCAGATGCTTAATTTTGTCTCTAGGATGCAGGAATATTTTGCTTCTCAGCCATTCAAGGCTTTTTTATTTTCTTGTAGCCTAGGTGAGCATCAATTATTTTATTTTACAAATTGCTATCCAGCTGCTATTAGGAGCCCATGGCTGCTGATTTTCGGTAGAAAGTCTGAAGAACTTATACAGCTTTGCAACATGCATTACCTGAGGTTTCCTAACAATGAACAGGGCCAAGCCACAGCCCTTACTAGCTAATTAAGGTCTGAGAAATATCAAGCATCTTGGGGTGCCTAAACGTTTGCATGGTGCACCTTTCCTTTTTCACTGTTCTCTAATCTTGCAACAAATGTCATTATGAAAGTAAAAAGTGACAACCCTTGTCATTGTGAGGTCACAGCACAGCGAACCACAACGAAACTGGACCTTTGCATTTAACCCATGCACTCAAACACCGTGCAGCAGGGGGCAGCTATTGAAAGTGCCTGGGGAGCAGTGACGGGGATGGTACCTTGCTCAAGGGTACCTCAGGGCAACCTACTGGTAAGGGAATTGAACCCACAATCTTCCGATGCGGGGCCAACTCCCTAACCACTAGGCCACCGCTGCCCCTAATAATTATGTTTTAATTATTATTTTTTATTATGAATTATTTGTTTTAGGCTCACGTTAACCAAACATTTGCCTTCCACCGCATTAAAGTTGACTGATCACCCACAGCACCCTGGTGAATCCATTTGTCTGAAATTATACTAAGCTCTCCAGATCCAATCCAAATGTGATCTAAATGCCGGGGGTAACATGGCTATTGCCAGCTGACACTGGCATGATACAAGTCCACTTTCACTCAAGCCATTGAAATCTAATACAAGAAATGAGCTTAGGTAAACTAAACTAACTAACTTTGCGGACTGAAGTATCACGTACTTTGTACTTTTGCAGCTTGTTTTATTTAGCCATTTTAGGAAGAAGCACACTTTTCATATACAAAATATGTCTCAGGTATAATTATATATATATATATATATATATATATATATATATATATATAATCTCAATATTTCCAATTCATAGTAGAAAGTCTTTGCATTGACACAAGCTATACCACCACAAAACACAACAGTAGGTTTTCCTCTTTTGCACCAACAGGCTTAGACATAATGAAAGTGGGCATGCCAATACACCCATGTGCTCTGGACTAATCAGCTTTCTCCTTATAGAGGCTTTATGACTGGATCTCCAATATGCTGTCTGTTGTGTAGCTCTCGATCTATGCAGTCTTGTCAGAGCAGGCTGTCTTCCTTGTTCTTTCACACAGACACACTCACACACACAGACACGACAGCAATAATGATGCCCAATTGCTCTGCCCATGACAGTCTTGCCTCCCCCAACATTGTAATAAAGGCTGTAGCAAGAGCAAGTAAAGAAGCAAAGCAGCCGGGGGAGCCTGAGAGGATGGACTGAATCAGAAATGAACCTGGAGGTCTTCTCTGATCTGCACTTATGCACTTATACAAACACACACACACACACACACACACACACACACACACACACACACACAGACACACACAGAAACACACGCTATCTCCCTGCCGGTGCCCCTTCCCATTGAATGGTCATGGATGAGCAGTTTGGCCAGAGGCTGAGACAGGTTTCTGGAGTGCAATCACCATCCTGGTCACCGTCCTGGGGGAGGAGACACTGTGTCCTAAAGGAAAGTGCAGAAGCCTGAGGCGGGACCTGTGGACAGAGCTGCTGTTAGAAATCTGCCAACTAATGAGCCTCTGTCCACTACTGATCGAGGTTAGGAATTAACCAGATGGAAAATCAGGAGAGGCCAATGATGAATCAGTGATGTAGTGCTGCCTTGTGCTGTGACTAGCTGTTAGTTATTCACAAAAATAGCTATTATCCATATTTCATATTCAAAAATGAATAAATTCACTTTAAAATAATCTGGATGTATTTTACATTACTAATGTAAAGATATTACATAATATTTTTATTGTCTATTAATGATTATAGCAAATGTTGTTAGCTAAACTAGTCATTAGTAGAAAACTCATGAGTGTCCTTGAGGGGCCAAACAACCACTGACACATGAGTGTTTCACTTAGACTTAGAAATTTTATTGGATTTGAAATGTTGGATGTCATAAAAAAGGTGTGTGGTTGGCTTTTCAATGGGAAACCATTGTTAACACAATAGTGAATTATTGTTTTCAGTTTGTCCTTTCAGTTGACAAGGAATATGGTGAGTTTTACCTCAGTGGTATTTCAGCATTAAGGTTTTACTGCAAATTCAGCTTTCCTTCCTTTCAAATATGAAGGTAGTATTTTTTTTGGGGGGGAAAATTTTCCAGGTTTCAGCATCTCCAGTCAGGGAGCTGCAAATCTGTACAGTTTTGTCTCTTTTTCCAGCTTTAACCCATCCACTAAAACTGATTATTAAATTCTAAGCTGAGATTAACTGCTGAGGTATGTTAGAACAACCAAACTATCATTCTTTGCTGATCTTGTAATGAAATTTAGTATTCATATATCTAAAAATTGGTTTTATTGGTTTTGTGCAGCAAAGCTACATATCATGTCGACGAGTGGTGCCTACTACCTGCTGCGCATATCTGAGTGGTTTCCTTGCTCCAGCACACCTGATCGAACTAATTAGCTCAATTAACAAGCCCTCAATGAACTGAAATGGATGTGCTAAAGCAGCAAAAACACATAAAACATGTAAGGAACAGGGACTTTAAGATTAGTTCTGAGAACCTCTGATCTATGAACCTATCATACACTTTCTACTTATTTTTTTACCATTGTCTTATTTATTATGTCTAAATGATGAACACTCCCAGAGGTTCAAGGATGTAATCATTTTAGACCTATACACACAACTAGGGTTTATTTAAGCCAAGTTCAGCATGTTAAAGGCCTTGTTTTCTGCCTTTGTGAAGGAGAGACTGAAATGTGTACACCTTTTTAGTTCTGATGTTCCTCATTCAGCATTCAGTCATGTTCTTTTGCATCACTGACACAGACACTTTACTCACCAACAGGCCTCTGCCATAGTGATTCTTTTCAGTGATTCTTTTGCTGTGGCAAAGGGCCAGTGCTCCACTTGCTTTCTCTTTCTCGCTCATTCATTCTCATATGAACACTCAAATACAGAGACACACTATGTTCTTTAGCAGGGGACAAAGTACATCTATTCCATTAGCGCAAGGCAGCACTGAGTCACATGTGACCCCACTAAAACTAAACCCCACTGCTTATGCTAGAATATTAATGGCCAATTCTGGTCAATGGCCATTTTAAATAGTTGACATTTGACCAAACTCTGCATCTACTTCTGCAAATAATGTCTTTTCACATCTTCCAGCAGGGTTGAGCTTAGACATTCTTTGTGTTCTAGCCTTTCTTTCACTGCTGAGTAGGTCAATAATGGTTGACAAGAATGGTTGCACATTCAGTGGCATTTTATTTGCAAGGCTCTAAATGATTATGTTTGCTATTGCTGAATACCCGTCATTGGGTTCTGACCTTGAGAGTAGGACAGAAAGCTTGAGAGTGAGAATGAAGGTAAGATACCAATCAAGAAATAGTCAGTTGGACGGTCGTATTACTCTTTATGCCAGCCATCACAACTTCCCAGTGTTGTCTAGATCCTAAATAAATTTACTTTGGAATCCAGTGGAATGAAATGTCTTTGGTAACAACAAACTCTTAATGCCAGATAAATCTTGGAGTGACAGCATTATGCCCTAAACAAAAACATTCCCACAAGTTTAGATAACATTATATAAATGTTCTCTAAATATCTTGAACTAACATGGCCTTCCATGGCCTTGGTAAACGTTCCCACAACATGTAATGCCTTATGTATGATTTTATAAGCAGTTCTTTTTTGAGGTTTAATTTATGAAGGATAAAGGAAAGTTTTTTTGTTGTTTTTTTTTAATCTAGTTCCTGTACTGCTCCATTTTGTTTCTGGATGGGAGTGTTATTTGAGTCTTTAAAATTTGAATTTAAATAATTCAAAATGTTCTCAGATTTGGGAGAACATTTCTCAAAATGTAATGTTCTTAGTGTTTTTAGAATTTTTTTTGAAAGTGATTAGAAAAATTACAACTACATTAATTTAACCTTCTATACCATGCTCTAAAACCACAGATCAACAGCATAAGACCACTGTCCTACCTCTTTAAACAAAGCCAAAGAACCACTCCCACATCCATGGTGTGCCCTTGGGAGAAGCACTTAACCCCATAACTGTCCCTGTGTGCAAGCATTGTTCACTGCTGGTGTGTATAGGTTTGGTTAAATGCAGAGGACTAATTCACTGCTCACTGTTTACAGTGTGTGTGTGTGTTGCATGCACGCACAGGAATTGCAATTTCAAATATGTATCTAGAGCCATGAACAGTTGTATTTGCGGGTCAGTTCTAATGCAAGGCATGAAGTGAAGGGCAGGCCAGTCACATTTACGGAGGACTGTGAATAGGGCTAAGCTGACCTGCCTACTGACACACAGGGAAAGGTGCACTAAACAACTGACCCACACTGAAACCCTTCTTTTTGTGGCACTGGATGTTGAGGATTTTTTTCCTTTTAATAGTAGATCACTAACCAAGTAAAACCAAACTTGTCACCACTGACAGATATAAAGGATACATTTGAAGTCTTTTGAAACATTAAAAAGCTTAATTTTTAAACCAAATTTCTAAAATATGCTATTTGGGAACAGGATGCTGTATATCCCATACTTCATCTAGGGGATCTTTCAGTTAGTTCAGCATTCAACACCACCATCCCTCTGAAAATTCTATGAAAGTGTCTATTCTTGTCATTGTGAGTACACACAGCACAGCACACGGTGAACCACAACGAAATTGGATCTCTGCATTTAACCCATGCACAAACACATACCGTGCAGCGGAGGGCAGCTATGAAAGCTTCTGGGGAGAAGTGACGGGGACGGTACCTTGCTCAAGGGTACCTCAGGTGGGTCAGTTCTAATGCAAGGCATGAAGTGAAACAACTGACCCACACTGAAACCCCTCTGAGTGAGAAGCTGAGGCTGCTGGGCCTGAACACCTCCCTCTGTAACTGGATCCTAGACTTCCTGACTGGGAGACCCCAGTCAGTCAGGATCAGTAGCAGCACCTCCAACACCATCACACTGATCACATGGGCCACTCAGGGCTGTGTGCTCAGCCCACTGCTGTTCACACTGATGACCCACGACTACAGCCAAGCACAGCTCAAACCACATCATCAAATTTACTGTGGTGGGTCTGATTAGCGGTGGTGATGAGGCGGTGTACAGAGAGGAGATACAACAGCTGACAGACTGGTGCAGAACCAACAACCTGTGTTGAACTTCAACAAGACTAAAGAGATGGCTGTTGACTTCAGGAGACCACATCGGGACCACTCTCCACTGAATATCAACACCTTACCTGTGGAGATGGTCCAGAGCACCAAGTTTCTTGGCGTTCACATAACAGACAACCTCACGTGGACCCTCAACACCAACTCCACGAAGAAAGCCCAGCAGCGTCTCTACTTCCTACGCAGACTGAAGAGAGCCCATCTCCCACCTCCCATTCTCACCATCTTCTAAAGAGCATCTTGAGCAGCTGCAATGTCTCAGATGTCTCAGTCCCTACAACGGGTAGTGAGAACAGTTGAGAAGATCATCAGTGTCTCTCTGCATTCTGTTCAGGACATTTTCACCACTCTGCTGCATCCACAGAGCAACCAGCATTGTGGATGTAAAGCAATTTGTAATGTCCAGAAAAGGAAGGAAACCATTTGTGTACTGAACAACTGATACACAATCTGTGTTGGTTGAGGGAAACAATAATGACAGATGACACACAAATTGTGAGAGCATTAAAAAAAGCCCCTAAACAACAGTTAGTAATATAGTGAACAATTTCCATAGGCCAGGGGTGGAGATATGTAGCTGTAGAATTCAATACTAATGAACTTCTCTCCTCTCAGCTATTCAGTTTACCAGCTCTGTCCTTTAATGCACAGACCAAGACGTGTCTCTTCACTAGCGCCGTGACTGTCCGAAGTTCTACGCAACAACAGTAGAAAACTAAGATCAGCTGAAAAGAAGTGGAGGAAATCATAAGGCTCTGAAGCTCTCATCTTATATTGCTCTCTTCTTTCCAAATTTGCTTCAGAACTAACCTCAGCCAAGTAAACTTTCTACAAAACCAAGCTCAAAAAATCTGTTACTAACCCTCTTGAAATTTTTGCCACCTTTTCATCACTTCTAAAGTCACCTTCTCCTCCTGTATTTTCAACTCCCTCCAAAGATGACTTTGCTTCATTCTTTGATGAGAAAACTGAAGCAATTGGAAGATCCTTCCAGCCAACAGACAAGCCTCCAGCTCAGTCCCAAGCATCCTGTGACCACCAATTTATTGGACTTTCACCGCTCTCCCTGGAGGATGTATTGCTGCTCCTTTTGTCCAGCAATCCCACCACCTTTCCACCCGATACCATCCCATCAATTCTACTACTGGCGATGTCTTCAGATCTTCTTCCCTACATCACTGAAATTCTCAATGGATCTTTAAGGACTGGCCATTAAGTGCCTTCAAGTCAGCTGTTGGCTCTTCTATTCTGAAGAAGCCCTCTCTGGACTTGAGCAATTTCTTCTTTGTCTTTTGGCTGCTCACAGCATAGCAGTTCTACTGTCTCCATTTCTTCTGGTCCTCTGCCTCTTCCTTCAAACCAACCATCTGCATGTCCAGCCACTCTTCTCCACCTATTCCAACCTGCCTGCACCCTCTTCTTCACCTGTCTTCCACACTCAGTATTACTCTGAACTGCTTATCCCAAGTTTTTAAACGCCTCCACTTTGTCACCTCTACTCCCTGCATTCTAACCACGCCACATTCCTCCTTTTCATTCACACTCATGTATTCTGTCTTTGACCTACTCTCTTTCATTCCTCTCCTCTCTAGGGCATATTTCCATCCAGGTTCTCCTCAAGCTTCTCCCTACCTTCAATGCAGATCACAGTATCATCAGTAAACATTATCGTCCATGGAGACTCCTGTCTAACCTCGTCTATCAACCTGTGCATTACTATTGCAAACAAGAATGGGCTCAGCACTGATCCTTGATGTAATCCAACCTCTACCTGAAATGCATCCATCACTCCCACTGCAGATCTCACCACTCTTACACTGCCATCATACATATCCTGCTCTCACATACTTCTCTGTAACACTTTACTTCATCAAAACAAAAACAAAACAAAACCACTCTTCCTCATAAAAAAAACTCTCTAGGCACCCTGTCATATGCTTTCCAAGTCTACAAAGGCACAAAATTCCATCTGAACTTCTCTGTACTTCTCCTTCAACACCCTCAGAGCAAACGTTGCATCTGTGGTGCTCTTTCTCTGCATAAAACCATGCTGTTGTTCACTAATCCTCACCTCCTTTCTTTAATCTAACTTCCACCACTTTTCCTCATAACTTCAATCTGTGGCTGCTCAACTTTTTCTCTCTATAGTAGAGTAGAGTAGTTACTGTGCATCAAACTTATTCTTGAAAACTGCTACCAGTACACTTCATCTCCACTCCTTGGGCATCCTCTCACTTTCCAAGATTGTGTTAAACATTCTGGTCAAAAACTCAACTGCCGTCTCTCCTAAACATCCTCCATGCTTCCACCGTACGTCATCTGGAACAACAGCCTTTCTATTTTTCATTGCTGCCCTTACTTCCATCTAGCTTATTTGCTGCACTTCCTGGTTCACTATCCTCACATCATTCAATCTTCTCTCTCTCTCATTTTTTTTCATTCATCAGCCCCTCAAAGTACTCCTTCCATTCGCTAAACATGCTCTGTTCACCTGTGAGTACGTTTCTATTTATATTCTTTATTATCCTGACCTGCTGCACATCTTTCCCAGTTCTGTCTCTCTGTCTAGCCAAGTGGTATACAGTACTGTGCAAAAGTTTTAGGCAGGTGTGAAAAAATGCTGTAAACAAAGAATGCTTTCAAAAATGGAAGTGTTAATCATTTATTTTCATCAATCAACAAAATGCAGTGAATGAACAAAAGAGAAATCTAAATCAAATCAATATTTGGTGTGACCACCCTTTGCCTTCAAAACAGCATCAATTCTTCTAGGTACACTTGCACACAGTTTTTGAAGGAACTCAACTGGTAGGTTGTTCCAAACATCTTGGAGAACTAACCACAGATCTTCTGTGGATGTAAACTTCCTCACATCCTTCGGTCTCTTCATGTAATCCCAGACACAATGGATGATGTTGAGATCAGGGCTCTGTGGGGGCCAGAAGAATTGATGCTGGTTTGAAGGCAAAAGGTAGTAACACCAAATATTGATTTGATTTAGATTTTTATTTTGTTCGCTCACTTTGCATTTTGTAAATTGATAAAAATAAACAATCATTATTTATATTTCTGAAAGCATTCTTTGTTTACAGCATTTTTTTCACACCTGCCTAAAACTTTTGCACAGTACTGTAGGTCCAGTTTTCCCTCCTTACTGTCAAACATCTCATACAATTCACCAAACACCTTACCTTTGGCCTTCACCACTGCTTTCTTTGCCCTATAATTCATTTCCCTGTACTCCTGTCTACTTTCTTCATCTCTCTGACTGTCCCTCTTCTTTGCTTCCCTCTTCTTCTGTTCACACTCTTGGACTTCTTGGTTCCACCACCAGGTTTCCTTATCCTCCATCTTCCTTCCAGATGTCACTCCAAGTACATTTCTAGCTGTCTGCCTTACCACTTCTGCAGCAGTTTCCCAGCAATCTAGTAGCTCTTCAACACCTCCCAGTGCCTGTGTTAACTCCTGCCTGAATTCCATCTTGAAGTCTTCCTTCTTCAGCTTCCACCACGTAATCCTCAACTCCGCCTTCATTTTCCTCCACTTCTTGACCTCCAAGGTCATCCTACAGACCACCATCCTATGCTGCTTAGCTACACTCTCCCCGTCACTATTTTGCAGTCTCTAACCTCCTTCAGACTGACCCTCCTGCAAAGGATATGATTTACCTGTGAGCATCTTCCTCCACTTTTATATGTCACCCTGTGATCCTCCCTGTTCTTAAAATAAATATTAACTACTATTAACTTTCCATCCTTTTCGCAAAACCTACAACCATCTGACCTTCAGCATTCCTCTCCTTGACACCATATCTACCCATCACCTTCTCATCACCTCTGTTTCCTTCACCAACATATCCATTAAAATCTGCACCAATCACCACTCTTTCTCCCTTGGGTAGACTCTCTATCATTTAATCTAACTCACTCCAGAAAATTCTCTTCCATCTCACAATCAACTTGTGGAGCATAAGCACTAACAACATTCATCATCACACCTTCATATTTCAGCTTCAAACAGCTTCCATCCACACCATGGTAGAACAGTTTAAACCCTCTTCCAATACACCTGGCCTTACTACCCTTCCATTTAGTCTCTTGCACACACAAATTGTCAACCTTCCTCCTCCCATAATATCAGCTAATTCTCTACCTTTACCAGTCATGCTGTCAACATTCAATGATCCTACCCTCACTTACACTCTCATCCCCTTCTTTTTCTCTTCTTCCCTCCGACATGCCTTCCTCCTTTTCTTCTTCTCCTTTGGCCAACAGTAGTTCTATTTCTATCAGCACCCTGTAGGCTAACAGCATTGGTGGTGGTCATTGTTAACCCAGGCCTTGACCGGTGCAGTATGGAACTCTGTTTCATTGTCCGCATATTGATTTGGCAAATGTTTTACACCGGATCCCATTCCTAATGTAACCCTCCCCATTTCTCCGGGTTTGTGACCGGCACAAAGAAATGCACTGGCTTGAGCATCCCTAATGGCTGGGTTACAGACTTGAACAATTACAGACCGGTATCTCTCCTCCATTTTCTTTCCAAGATCTTAGAACGAGCTGTATATAACCAACTCAATGTACTTTTATCTCAGAACAGGCTCCAATATCCCTTCCAGTCCACATTCAAACCAGTACATTCAACTGAAACCGCTTTACTGGCTGTCTCTGAAGAACTCCATGCTGCAAGATCCAACAACTTGTTTTCAGTCCTGATTCTCTTGGACCTTTCTGAAGTCAGCGGTCCACTCTGGCAGTGATCTCTTCCTACGTACAGTATCGGCAGTACCAAGTGTCATGGCAAGGCTGTCAGTTCGCACCACAAAGTCTGACAAACAGTGTTCCAAGGCTCTGTCCCTGGTCCTCTTGCATTCTCTCCATATGCTGGCTCTCTAGGGAAGGTCACTCATGGTCTCTCATGGGTTCTCCTATCATTCCTATGCAGATGACACACAACTAATCTTCTCTTTTCCCTCCTACGATCAAAAGGTCTCTACCCATATCTCTAACTGCTTGTCTGACATCTCTTCATGAATGACATTGCATCACCTCAAGCTTAATCCTGTTAAGACTGAGCATCTCTGCTTTGAAGGCAATCAGTCATCAAGACTGGACTTCACATCTCTTTTGGGAATTCATTACATGTCTCCTCTAGAACTGCTAGGAATCTTGGTGTCACATTCGATGATGAGCTCTCTTTCTCCTCTCATATTGTTTCTCACCACCCAGGCTACCAAGCTGCTTGTCCAGTCCCCAGTCATCTCTAAACTGGACTGCTGTAACTCTCTTCTGGCAGGTCTTCCACTGAGGGCAATGCTGCTGCAAGACTCGTCTTCAACCCTCCTAAGTTCTTTTCTACCACGCCTCTGCTGCAGGACCTGCACTTGCTCCCTGTGGCTGCTTGTATCAGGTTTAAAACTCTTGCTTACAAGGCTAAAAACAGTCTTGCACCCTCATACTTGATCGCCAAAACTGCTGAATCCTTTACTGTCTTCAAGTGTCCATTAAAGAAAAAAGTGAAAGTGACTATTCTTGTCATTGCGAGGTCACAGCACAGCGAACCACAATGAAATTAGACCTCTGTATTTAACCCATGCAAACACCATGCAGCAGGGGGCAGCTATGAAAGCGCCCGAGGAGCAATGACAGAGACGGTACCTAGCCCTCAAGGGTACCTCAGGGCAACTTACTGGTAAGGGGTTTGAACCCACAATCTTCCAATCCTGTGGCAAACTTCCTAACCACTTGGCCACCGCTGCCCCGGACGCACCTGTTCAAGGAATTTCTTAGGAAATAATCTTCCCAAACATTCCTACTCTTTGACCTCTGCTCTTTCTTTTCTTTCTTCTCATTTCATGTATTAAAAAAAAAAAAACTAATGGCACTATCTTTTGTTCTAGTCACAGGGTTAATAAATTTGTTACTTGGTTGTAGTAGCGTATTAGCGGTTGTTAATCTTAGCTGGTTGCTAATATGAAGATCAAATGTGGAGACAAAGCACTGATGTAAGTCACTCTGGATAAGAGCATCTGCTAAATGCTGTAAATGTAAATGTAAATATATTACAATCTACAGCCAAAGGTTTTGAGAATGACACAAGTTTTAGTTTTCGCAAAGTTGGTTGCTTCAGCGTTTTTAGGACTGTTAGATGTTTCTATGGTAACTGAAGTATAATTACAAGGATTTCATAAGTTTCAAAGGCTTTTATTGACAATTAAGTTTATACAAAAAGTTTGTATTTGCAGTGTTGGCCCTTTTTTCCAAGATCTCTGTAATTCACCCTGGCATGCTGTCAATCAACTTCTGGTCCAAATCCTGACTGATGAAGCCCGTTCTTGCATAATCAATGCTTGGAATTTGTGGGTTTTTGTTTGTCCACCCACCTCTTGAAAACTGATCACAAGTTCTCAATGGGATTGAGGTCTGAGGAATTTCCTGGCCATGGACCCAAAGTCTTTATGTTTTGTTCCCCGAATCACTTAGTTATCACTTTTGCTTTAAGGCACAGTGCTCCATCATGTTGGAAAAGGCTTTTTTTTTCACCAAACTGTTCTTGGGAAAGTTGCTCTCTGAGGATGTTTTGGTACCATTCTTTATTCATGACTGTGCTGTTCAGCAAAATTGTGAGTGAAACCACTGCCTTTACTGCAAAGCAACTCCACACATGAATAGTTGGAGGATGCTTTACTGTTGGCATGACACAGGAGTGATGATAGCGCTCACCTTTTCTTCTCCGGACAATCTTTTTTCCGAATGCCCCAAACAATCTGAAAAGTGATTCATCAGAGAAAATGACTTTACCCCAGTTCTCAGCAGTCCAATGCCTTTTGCAGAAGATCAGTCTGTCCCTGATGTTTTTTTTTTTTTTTTGGAGAGAAGTGGCTCTGCACTAGTGATGTTACAATCCTGTAGCTCAATCAACTTTAGAAGATGGTCCTGGCACTTGCTTCTTGGGTGCCCTGAAACCTCTTCACCATTGAACCTCTCTCCTTCGAAATTGTTAATGAGCTGATAAATGGTTGATTTAGGTGCAATCTTAGCAGTGGCAATATCTTTACCTGTGAAGCTCTTTTTGTGCAAAGCTGTGATGACTGCAAGTGTTTCCTTGCAGGAAACCATAGTTATCAGATGAAGAACAATGATTTCAAGCACCACCCTCCTTTTAAAGTATCCAGTCTGCTATTCTAACTCAATCTGCATGACAGAGTGATCTCCAGCCTTGTTATCCTCAATACTCTCACCTGTGTTAATGAGAGGATCACTGAAATTCTGTCAGCAGGTCCTTTTGTGGCTGAAATGCAGTGGAAATGTTTTTTTGAAGGCTATATATGGAGACCATACCACCAGATGCAAACCTCTCATCAGCAGTACGAATGGGGAAAAAAATATAGTGATGAGCCACAAAGTTTTTTTTTTTTATAATTTAGGACTGATGAGACAAAGGATATGCTTATGATCCAAAATATACAAGCTCTTTATAAAGCACAGTGAATATGACATAGGCTTACATACCTGCTTCTAGAACAGGCTAAATAATCTTTGTTGATGATGTAACTCACAATGGTAGCAGCAGAGTGAATTCTGATGTCTACAAAGTAGAAGATAAGGATGCATGGGGATCACACATTTCATTCTGTTACTCCTGTATTTTAAAATAGTCTTCTGCCAGAACCAAGATTGGTGCAATCGGTGCAAGCAGTTTCTGTTTTAGACAAGCCTTTCAATAACTTCTGTTCATATTTTTTTTATTTTATTTATGCCCCCAACCCCACCCCTGAAAAAACAACATCTGAAAGATGATATAAAAGCCTGTGAAACCATAACCAAAGAAGAGAAACCTTCAGGGTGGATGCAGGGTTGATTGCTCTGCAATGCTCTGCAATGCAACATTTCACATCCAACCATTCTGATTGATTGATTTTTTTTTTTACATTTTAACAATTAAATTATGCAGAAATACAAAAAGAAATAGTCTATTCCCCTGTTAATACCTTTGTTTAGTCAGTACAGTCAGCCATTAATAAAGCACACATTCCAAGGTTATGATGAAATATTTTCAGTTTTGTGTTAGAGATTTAGGAAACCCAGAGTGTGACTTAGAATCATTTATGTTTCTTTCATTCCTGTGAAAGCTTCCCACCTGGCACCAATAAAGGGTTCACAACATTAACAAGTAAAAAAACTGACATGATGCTACCAGGGGCTGCAGTGATGCAACCTAGGCTGTTTATTTTGTTAAAAATGAGAGATTCCGCGCAACATCTCTGGAGCTTACTCTGTGCCATGCCCTGGGGTGATAACATTCAGCCGTCCTGAGGTGTATTGATTTGATTAAAACGCAACTGGGTTATTAATTGTGAAAACAGCAAGTTTTCAAGCGCTAATCAATTTCTAATTAGTGGTAAACCTCTGTGTTACCAACCTTAGAAATATCATGGAATACATGGCTATGAACATAAATGAGATGTTACCAAGAGAGAGAAGAGTTATTATAAGAAACAAAAAGCAATTTTTACAGTAAACATTCTCTTTTACTTCTAGGATATTGAGATGCATTGCAAACTAAATGAAATCACAAGAACTAATTAAAAATATAATCAAAATGTAACACTTTTTAAGCAATAAAAAAATAAGAGGCAAGCAAAATGTGTTTGTTCAGTAAAATGTCTTGAAAGCAATGTTGTACAGTTCTTCACATCCATTTAATTAGTCATTACACTGTGTAAATATAAAAAGTTCAAAAGTATGACATTTTGTTTTCATGCACAATAACTGAACTCAGCAACTCAATATATAAAACTCAATATCTAAAAATATAAGATATTTAATGTTCATGTTTTTTAGAAAAATAGAGGAAGCTTTCATTACCCCTTTGCAAATTCTGCATAATATAATAATAATATTTGTATATTTATATAATATGCTTATTTCTTTCTTTTTTCTTCATTTCTGCCTTTGCATGGGTAAAAGTACAAGTATTAAGCATAGTAATGAAACACAGATATCCTAGTTGCATTTTGTACTACTTATAACACATACCAAAGGATTATGAGGAAGTACTGGGTTATCTCTGTTTTAATATAGTCAAACTGAATGGATGGTAATATACAGGCTAAGTGAAGAACAGTCACAGTACAGATAAAGAAAGAAATCAAGGAACCCTACCAGCAGAGGATAGAAAAGACTATATCGATACAACTTGCAGACATTTTTAGATGTGATCTTCATAGGAGAACAGTTCATACTTTATTAAAGGTTTCAGTGCTAGCGCAGATGTGAGAGGATAGTCTTCTTCAACCCTCAGGCTTCACCTGCTATACTTTGGCCCAGCTTTCTACGGTCCATCTCTTAATAGAAAGCTGTTTATTTTGCACAGGAATAGGACCGGGACAAATATTGAGGCTGACACTTTGTGGTCAAAATGTGCCAACTCTTGCATTTTCTTGTTTGACTGATGGAACAAGATACAAGTGTGTCATTTTGTTTCCACCTTCAGTTGGCTCAAACCACAGAAGAGCAAGGCTGCACTCTCTGCCACTGGATAATGGCAAATAATGAATTGTCCTCAATGTGAAGGATCACAGCACTGTTTCAAAGGACAAATATTCTCTTTAAGACACATACACATGCAGTGTACTACTGTTTTTTAGGTGTCTATATAAATTGTCATCTTCTCAACAAAACCTTATAGCTTAGTTTTATGGGAAAAAGTCATTTCAGGTCATTTCTTTTCATACATGCTTCACAATTTTTTGTATAATCTGGAGAGAAGCAGAACAGAACTATAAAATGTTGAAACTTTTAATTTTTAAATAATTAAAAATGTATCTCCTGAATACAAAGTGCCACAGCTGGGTTTGTAACCAACAGATTGCACAAGCAGAGGGGATGGAAGTATCCATTCTTCCCTACTCTACTGTACACCTACACCTTTGCCTGGACTTTCAAATGTCTTTCAAAAAAATTTGTTTGAATATAATACATTTTTAGAGACCTAACCACAGACCAGTCATGAGACAATGCATGCAATGCAAGAACAATATCAATGACAGATGACTTCTACAAAGGCGATTTTGTTGTGCAGGACAAAGCAGAATATCAAGTGGTATTTTGGTTTCTGCCAAACGCTCCCATTTGAGACGCCACCTGTTCCAAAAACTTCTGTCTGAAAAATTCTTCAGCACTAGGCACCTGAACAGTTCCTTTCAGTGTGTGTGTGTTTTTTTATTCTTTTCCTGGCAAACAAGCGATCCTGATCCATCATGCCTCCTCTTCACTCCCCTGGTTCCATACCCAACAGCAACTCCTAGCATCATCAGTGAGACTCTGCATTTCCCCAGAACTACAAAGGAAGAATGATGCTCTGTACATATTTACTTTGCATATAGAGCTCTACTCCCTTGTGCTACATGATGGAAACTTATCCATGAGGTACTTGCCATTTGCTTTAAATAGTAAATATAGTAACTTGCAAATATTTTTTTTCCAGAGTGTTTTCTCAAACAAATCCATATCCACACATTTCATTAAAACATTGAGCGCGCTGCAATGAACAGCATAAATCCATGAACATAAAATATGAAAGAAAGAAGCAAAAAGGATGTAACTGATCCTTACTGAGCTAAAATGTTCATTTTTGGACAAACATGTTTGATTGAATCTGTTTCTTTACGTTATGTGTTTCTGAAAATTGTAAGTTTATTCTCTTGTATTGCCTTACCTTAAATTTTTCACCCTAAACTTTCTGTGGACTTTTTGATGAACAGTCACTGCTTATGATGGCTTAAACTGAAAGTGCATGAAAGGGACCAGATTACAGCATATACATGACTGAGCCACCTTATTAGCTACTCTTACATTGTATCTAAACTCACTGCCTATTTTACCAGCTCCACTTACTATATAGGCACATTTTGCAGTTTACAAATATTACCCAATTCAAAGGTCTTGAGCCTCACAATACCACCATTGAGCAAGTATTATTTGGGTCATGGTTCATTCTCAACACAGTAGAAAGATGATTCAGATGTTCAAGAGGGGGCAGTGGTGGCCTAGTGGTTAGGGCGTTGGCCACATGATTGGAGGATCAAGGGTTCGAACCCCTTCCCAATGGGTTGCCCTGAGGTACCCTTGAACACGGTGCCGTCCCCGTCCTGCTCCTCCCTGCGATGGGCTGGCGACCTGTCCAGGGTGCGTCCCCCGTCCCCGCCCTGTGTGCGCTGGGTTGGACACCAGCGCGACCCCGTTTGGGACAAGCGGCAGGAAATGGATGGATGAATATGTTCAAGAATCATTTTGAACTATTTTGCAGTAATGCTTTCTCCAGTTTATTTTTAATCATTGGAACAACTCAGCTAAACCCTGCGAAAAATTTACATCAGGGTTTAATATGGAGAAGAACCTGGCAGTTCTGTTACCCCTTGTAACGGTGGTGGGGTTCAGGGAGGACGCCAACGCTGAGCCAGGAGTTCGGATCAAAAACCTTTATTAACTATATTTACAAAAACAAAACAAAGGACTGCAGTTCTTAACTAAAATCAAGGAACTGCAGCCTAAACCAAGATACCAGATACCCAACCACAAAACCATCATAAAGTGTAGGCAGAGCCTAACAAATGAGCCGCGCTCTGTTCTGACTCATCGGGGCTTAAATAGTCAGCCCCAATGAAACACACCTGTGCCTTCATTAGCTCAGGTGTGTTCAGTCAGAACAGAGCGCCCTCTATCGTGCACAAAACACCTCATCTGTGACACCCCTGTCATGTTCATTTGGACTCTCAGCCACAAGCAGCTGTAGCATCACTTGGGAATCAAATTTAAGTCAAGTCAGGTCAAATGTTTTTAAAAAGCACTTTTAACAACTGTTATTGTCACAAAGCAGCTCTACAGAATCCAGGTTTGAGAGAGCTAGCCGTGGGCAACAGAGGAAGGAGTAACTCCCTAAAACTGTATAAAGAAACCTGGGGAAGAACTAAGACTCAAAAGGGGAACCCATCCTCCTCTGATCAATGTCATGGTATCAGATACACAACCTCCTAATAAAAGGGCCAATATTTCTGCCAGTTATGGTACTTGAGAGATTCCAGAGAACACTGGTGGAATCCTGTTCAACCTAATACAAAACCTCTTCTATAGTAGACTCTGTAGTTCTGTGAAGTTGTCCATCTTCTGTAGTGTTTATAAAAGTGAAAGTGACTATTTGCGTCATTGTGAAATGCAGCACAGGACAACACAACAAAATGCAACCTCTGCATTTCACCCATACACACATGTGTAGCAGGGGGCAGCTATTCATAGCACCCAGGGAGCAGTGAGGGGGACTGTACCTTGGTCAAGGGTACCTCAGGGCAACCTACTAGCATGGGATTTGAATCCACAACCTTCTGATCCTTGGGCAAACTCACTAACTCACTAGGCCACCACATGTTGAAGAGCATTTTAGCTTCCCGGTTCCCTTTGGTTGCCTTTTAAGTCACAAATGATAACTTGTTGTTTTTCTTCACCTCTGTCTAGAAACATGTCATGGTTTTCATAACCATTAGAGCCTGTGTGGTCTGAGCATTTCATAAATTACCCCCACCCTCTTAAGAACTCAACACATCATTAAAAGCCCACAGGAGCTTCAGTCTGAATTGACCATGGTAATGCTTCCTGTAAGACCTAAGATATATTTTCTCTGTCATTCATTGCCCCAAAGAGTACCTCTTAAAAGGATGGTGTAGCTGGATTCAAATCGTAATTATGCAAGTGGGTCATGTACAATTAGACATTGAAGCACATTTGCCATCCAGAACGTGGCTTAATAGCTCTAGAAGCTTTAGAATTAAGGCTTTGGAATCAAGTGACTCCAAATGAATGTCCATTATCCTCAGAAGTGAAAGGTTGTGCATTTAAACAGGAATGAAGGCAGTACTGTTTGTGTCCACGTCTTATCTTTCTATTGGCCTGATATGTCTCATAAAGGTTGGAATATGTTCAAGGACACTATTTATTTTTTTCCCTTTAAAACAAAAATACATAATTCAAGATTTAGTCTTTTAATGAGACTTTTGAGCAGAACAATAGCATGCAAGCTTTGCTGCAGTAAAGGCTCTATATGACAAGCAATTTTTCATGGCATCTAAGCAAAGACTAACTTGGTCTGTAATAAGTAAAAGAGTGGTACAGGCCAGCTCCATTAAGGGAGTCATCCTTCCCACCCAATTACAAAAGATTGCAATCAGCCATGCAGAAGGAAAAGCTATTTGTATGCTGTTCATAAAGCCTGAAAGTCTGAAAGAGAAACATGCTAACAGTGGGTAGAGAGAAAATGCATCAGCAGACAAATACATAAAGATTAGAGCACAGTAAATACTTCTTCAGGTTTTAGGATGCTTTTGACCTATTTAAAAAGAAATAGTGGATTTTTTTTCTTTTTTTAAGGATTTGCAACTATGCAAATGGCTCTCTATTCACTTCAGCATGGTGTTGAAGTGTGTGGCAGCAATGAGAGAAACACCACAAAACTGGGTCCCTGATGATTAAGAGCCCCATCTTTCCCCAGGCGACTTTCTCTCCAGAGACATATCATCTTACTGATGCTTTCCCAGCTATTCGCCTCTAACAAATGACAAAAAGCGGCCTGTGGTACTTCACTAGGCTAGGTTTATTTATCTCTGGGATTCGGTTGTTACCAAAGTCTTGATGTTTTCTTGCACCCCAATCAGCATATGAAGGATAGTGCAGATTTTTAAAAGGTCAGCAAAAAAGAAACATTCCATACAAACTGGATGCAACAGTAAGTAATGTTTGTCATTATATTACTTAAGAATAATTTGGTTTAAATTATTCACACTGCAACCCATTGTGTGTGTGTGTGTGTGTGTGTGTGTGTGTGTGTGTGTGTGTGTGTGAGTATTTCTGTAAGAGAGAGACTTGCTCTGGGTTTTAAATCAGAAAATGTACCTTCTAACTGTCAAATCACATGAGCATTCTGCCGTTATTAATAAGGCAACAAAGGAACGGTAGAAAGTCCTGAAACTACATTGAACTTTCCAATGTAATTAATATGTCTCTGAGTGCAAAACATTCCAGCTTTCTCCTAAATAAGTGCTTCTCACTCTAGGAGGCTAGTCAGTGTTGCAGAGTCTCACTGGAAGGAAATTTGTGTAGGCGAGGAAAAAAAAGGAGAAACCAGGAGATATGTGGAAATGTTCAGCCATTGTTTCATATTCACTGGAGCCTGAAATGAAACTAAGATAGTACTGGACCCCTAAAATCCACAGTGAAGATGGCACTGTTTGTCTTTGAATATTGGTCATGGGGCAGGATGGAGATGTACATGGAGAGGATAAACCAGAAGTCAGCACTGAGTGTATCCCAGATATTTTATTGCAATCATTTTTCACAAAAACCTCATGCTTTGTTCCTACTAAACTGCCCTAAAAATGGCCCTTTATTGATAAAGTTGATTGCACTGTGAGCATGCAAGCATGACCTCACACAGCTCATCCTCTTCCCAACTGGCCTCCACGTTCTGTATCTTTAATTGTGACTTCATATCAGAGTGATTTTCCAAAAATGTTATTTCACTCACAGTCCAGGGATTCTCTTTCAAAGTGAAATGGCTTAATGTAAAATAGATGCATCCCCCATGGTTTGTTTAAAATAGGGGAAGGCCATTACCAGTGAGGGCTGTGCAAAGGCAGCAAGCCAACAGGAGATCAGGGGAGTTAGTGAGTTATCATCCTCGCTTCACACTCTGCATAATCACACAGCGCATGGGCGAGGTCTATACCAACATGGGGGAAACAAATCATATTCCAAAATTTGCGTGGGCTCAGATGTGAAGGCAGTTTGATGTGGACAAATGAAATATTGAATGGAGTCACCAAGGCACCCGAGCCAAGCTATTTTTACATTTAGCATCACAGCATGTATCTTCCCAATCCATGCTCCGACAAACTGGCCTTTGTGTTTACTGCATGGTGCGTATTTATCATTCTTGGACAGGCTTTGAAATATTAGGTGAGTTAAAAAGTCTTGCCATGGCTGACGTCCTTTGTAAAACTCTTCATACTTGATTGATCTTGACTAATGCCGATCTGAAGCAGCAGCTTGGCAGGATCTTGTGCCTATGCTTGGACAGCAGATCAGCACATGGTCACTTGAGATGCTGGCCTACATTTAGCAAGCTACAAATTATCTTCATCTTCCATCTCCAGCTTTCTGCAACACACTAAAAGATACTGTGAAGCTGTACATGATCATAAATTGAAATGTCAATCAAGTTAGATGGGAAAAATGACTTTGTAGGCAACATATGGCAAGACAGACATGGCAGCAACTCATATGTCACTTTTTATATGTGCCAAAGCACTGTGACACATCTTCACACTTTATCCAATGCTGGACACTGCCAACACACACTTAGATCAAAAGCATGTCTAGAGACATCAGTCACTGTGTGTACTTGCAATGTGTGGGCTTTAAACAGATGTTTTACACTGAAATACTAAAGTCAGTTATTTTATTCTGCTGAAAATTATTCATCTCATGAACGACCTGCCTTAATGATTCTGCAACGGAGTCTAAATGGGACAGTGTTTGTTTTTTTTTTGTTTGTTTGTGTGTGTGTGTGTGTGTGTGTGTGTGTGTGTGTGTGTGTGTGTATGTGTGTGTGTGTGTGTGTGTGTGTGTGTAGTTAAACTGATTCCAGTGAAACATGTTTTAGGTCACCTTCTGAAATGCCCATTCCTTAGGTCTTGTGCTGGTTTTGGTGATTAAAATCAGACCTGCTCAGTCTGCCAAATAGTAAGAAACTCAATCCTAGAAACATACCTAAGTTTTAGCCAATTGAATGTTACCTAAATGTTACTTTTGTGTGTAGTAAGTCGGTAGTAAGTTTCTAGTTCTGTTCATCCTGTTGGCAAATTTCTTTTGATTAAACAACTATTGTGCATGTCTGAGTCTGACCTTTCGTGTAGTGTATTAAAGAGAGTTTCATAAATGAAAACAGAGTGTAAAGTTGCCATGCTCAAAGCACCCTCAAAAGGAAGAAATTGGGAAAAGAAAGAAGCAATTTATCTCCTTAGCCTATGGTGATTTAATGGCACTCTCAAGGGCCACTGCCTTACATGCTTAAAAATAGTTTAGTAAAAAATCGAAATGTGCCATGTTGGATAACATGATCCCATTTCCTCTCTCTTCAAAGTAGTATAGAAAAATGTAATTCTTCTGTTGTTGGCTTTACTTGGTTCATCTTCGCTGATGTTATTCTACAAACACTTGTAACTCAGTGAATCACTTGTGATTTTTAGGAAAATTTCAATACAAAACCAGCTTAACTTAATAAGTGTTTGATTGGTCAATGTACCCTTGTTGAATGAAGCTCAATATCTTTCCCACAGGGCTCTGAAACCTTTTATCTGCAGGTTTCTTTTCTTGTTTTACTCACTCTATGTGCTGTCTTCAGCCTACCTCCCCTTAAGCTTACATTTTTCTTATGGTCTATGGTTAGCCTGCCTCATTGTTGTTGGCTGTATGAAAGAACAACCATGACCTTGCTTCTGACTGCATTTTCACCACAGTCATAAAGGAACTAAATAACGTACATCTAAAATAAACCCATAACTTGCTTCTTACATCTTCTGCTTTGAAAGTTGTCTTATCGGCCACAGTCTAGCAAAGAAAACAATGGAGGATATTGCTATAACTGAACTATGGTGGTGAACCAAAAACTAGGATGAAGTGTGTTCAGAAAAAATCTTTAATGATCATTATTGAATATCACTTTGATAAAAATAAACTGTAAACTTACAATTACACTGCTATGTTTAAAAGTGAAAATAAAAGCATTTCAACATGCAGAATGCAAAGAGAGTTCAAGGTAGTGGAACAAAATTGCTGTGTAGCCTTAAAAATATCACTTTTCAGTAAGGCTAATCAGAAAAATGCTTCAGTTTGCTGATAAGCATAAGGATTTGACTCCTGAGCAATGGAGAAGAGTCATGTGGTTTGATGGTCATATAGACTGTACCACATAAGCCTGTGAGGCCAGTTTTATGATCTGGGGATGGGTCAGGCTGAGGTTCAGCAACATTATGTGCCCACAGAATGCAGACAGTCGATTACCTGAATATACTGAATGAACAGATTTTCCATCTGTGGATTTTTTCCCTGATGGCAAGGGTATATTCCAAGATGACAATGGCAGGAATCATTGGGTTCAAATTGTAAAAGAGTGGTTCACGGAGCATGAGACATCATATTCACACATGGATTGATTTGCACAGAGTCCAGATCTTAACTCCATTGAGACTTTTTGGGATGTAATGGAAAAGACTTTCTACAACCGTCTGATGCTCCTATCATCATTACATTCTTATTAATACATAATGCAACTAACACTGTGCAGAATTAAACGTGGTGACAATGCATAAGCTTATTGAAATGTTTCCATAGCAAATGTGTGCCATAATCAAAGCTAAAGATGGTCAAGCAAAATGTTAGTTTTGCTCAATCAGGCTTAGATACTGTTAAACACAATTGAGTGGAATCACTTAATATAAGTAAGTTTTTTTTTCTGTGCAAATGTCAGACCTTGCAAATATAGACAGGTAAAAGAGTGTCAAGAGAGCCAGAGAGAGAGAAATGCTCTATAAATGGGTAGGTTCTTATCTATTCTTAATTAAACTTGGCATCTAGGATTAAACAATGACAACACAGTAAAAATGATTTGCTGTTTTAAAAATGAAGCTATTAATATAACACTAGTTATTGTTCTGACGATTGGCCATCCATGTTTAAAAGCAGGTTGCAGCTTTAAAGTTAAAATGACAAATCTGTTTTAAAGTGGCAACAAATAGCCAGCATGGTCACCTGTGCAACACCCTACAGAAAAAATGAAAGGGCTGACAAAGGGTGGCGGTGTGTTTCTCCACTGACATAAAAGTATGAGTATGTACTCAAGGCTACATCTGCTACAAATTATGCAGAGCCAGGGCCAACAAAGCCCGAGGTTGCTTGCAAAGTGAGTGGGAATCAGAAAACTCTCTGCTGGCTTGAGCAAGGCTTAGCATTCCACTCTCGTTTTCAGCTCTTACTTCTAAATCTCTAATGCTTTGTTTCTTTGACTCTATGAATGTGACAAGATTGCCATACTTTGTATTTTTGTAGTTTCATCTTTGGGCCATCCTGATCTGTTCTTATTTGGAATAGACTGACGTAGTTACAGCAGAAACCAAATACCCCATTTTTTCTGACTGCATTATGAATGCAGTAACTTTTAAGCATTATCAGATTAAACTGAGAATAACAGAGACAGTGCATGCACTTTTGAAACAGGCAAAAATGTTCATTTTGAACCTGTCACTCCAACTTGTCCCATGACAGCACAATGGGAGAAAAATCTAGAAACTGGGGAGGCAACGACATAACTCTCAGCTCTGTATTGATTGTTTTTGAACTGATCATAGTAATTTTGGCACAATGTTTTTTTGGAATTCCTGGCAACACATATCTCATTTACCAGAGTTATTCTATAAAAAAAGCAAAAATTGAAATGTTCAGGAGTGCAGAAACAGATTCTTCTGTGATATAGAAGAATAATGGATCATGAATGTCTGAGAGGAGATTTTGGTAGAAAAAGATTGAGTAGCAGCAAGCTTTTGCCAGCTTTGTTTTACTGAAGAGAAGTTATATAAGGCACTTTCATTTGAGCAGGAACATTTGGTTAATTCATTCATTCATTCATTCATTCATTTTCTGCCACTTGTCCCAAGTGGGGTCACGGGGGAGTGTTGGAGTCCATCCCAGCTCACACAGGGCGAAGGACAGGGGACACACCCTGGACAGGTCGCCAGCACATCGCAGGGAGGAGTGTGATGGGGACGGCACCTTGCTCAAGGGTACCTCAGGGAAACCCATTGGGAAGGGGTTCGAACCCCCGATCCTCCGGCCGGTGCCCTAACCACTAGGCCACCACTGCCCCCCATTTGGTTAATATATTAAACTTGAATATACTTGAATAAACTTGAATAAAATATATTAAAAATATTAAATATATTAAACTTGCTTTGTGACACCATTGTACTGTGATCAACACATTACTGATAAGGGAACCAGCTTTCAACCAGCTTTATCTTTACATGATAATTTTATGATGAGTCATTGTTTTCATTAGTCAAAATTTGATCAGTATATATTAACTGCAAATAAAAAGCTAGTAAATAATTTAAATTTGTTGTGTAGGGAAACTGTTTGTTTAATGATTTGCCATATACCAATGATTAGAGGTCATCATTTTCTCCTTGAATATCAGGATATGAACTATTCAGTCTTATACAAGCAAGTCAAAGCAGACCAACTCATTTAAATACAGAAGTTTCAAAGATCAATATAAACATTTTATCTATTGATTTATTTGATTAATGAACTACAGGCATAGTAAACATTGAATTAACTATTTTCTGCATCCTTCAGTTGAGCCCACAGGAACCTATTTTATAATTCAAATGTATTACAACTTACCATTACAGCTAATCTGACATTTTTATTTTTCCCAAGCTCAGTACACCTCAATGTAGACTGAAAGAAAAGGGCCTTGGACATTGAAAAATTAATCACCATCTCTGTATATTAAAGGGTCTGCCAGGAGGGCATTTGTTTCGTTTTGAAAAATCGAATAAAATTGTGCCAATTATGAAACTTTTTATATTTCTTCTTTGAAATACCAGACATATATACATTCACAACAAAAAATAGACCTCTTCCATTCCACAAGATCTCAGACAGAAGGTTATCTACAGTACTATGACACTAAAAAAACTCTTGACTCCTTTTTTGCAGCAAAGCAGTCATGAAGACATTTTTACAGAAATGCCAATGGCATTAACAGCACAAAAGCAGCAAACCAAACCTCATTTAAGAGCACAAACTGGCAGGCAACATGTGTCCTTTTGGCAAAAGTAACTTTTTATGATGTTGATGCACTTAACTGATCACACTGATAACCCTTGTTCCTGGTATAATGCTGGAAGCAAGTTCAGTTTTATTGATTTATTTTTCTTTTCTTTTATTTATGACATAGTGCTTTGATATTTCATACCAAATAGGTTTTTTACTTATATTTTTACTTAACTGTGTTATGACTCAAAAGATACATTTTACCGTAATGAAAATAAAATGATCATTATTTGTTCATATTTGTTCATACAAGTAGTTGTCATGGTACAGGGTGCTCTGCTGGGCACACAGGTGTGCTTCATTGGGGGCTGGCTTTAAAAGCCCCAGTGAGTCAGAGCAGAGCATTGATCATTGAAGAGGCTTAGCCTTTGTGGTGACACTAGCGTTTTAGTTCTGAATGTTTGCTTTTCCTGAAGTACCTTGTTCCAGTGATTCCTAACTTCCAATTATGGTGAAGTCAAGAATCAGACTCCCTACCATCCACTTATGTCCTACCCACAAAGTGAAAAGTGAAAAATTGAAAGTGACTATTCTTGTCATTGTGAAACGCAGCACAGCACAACACAATGAAATTCAACTTCTGCGTTTCAGCCATACACACACGTGAAGCAGGGGGCAGCTATTGAAAGAAAGTGTCCAGGGAGCAGTGACAGGGACGGTACCTGGCTCAAGGGTACCTCAGGGCAACCTACTGGTGAGGGAATCGAATTCACAATCTTCCGATCCAGGGCCAAGCCCCTGTACACTAGGCCACCGCTGTTCTAAAAATCAATTTAATATGCAGTCCTCATATAGAGGACATATCAGGTATTAAGCTGAAAAGAACAGGCACTACATTTGATCTTAGCCAGAAGGCAGAGAAGTGAACATCCCAACATTACAGCAGTAATGCTGAAAGCAAATCTTTGTTGGTATATGCTGAGTTAAAACAGGTGTATATACAAAATAAACTAAATTGGCAAACTATGTAAACTATTTATTGCTTTCTAAAAGAACAATAATGAAGGAATGACTTCAAAACAGAAAGTCATGGTGGCATGCAAACTCTAAAGAAAGTACAGTAAAAAATATGTTTAGTGAAGCCAAGAAAATTCAAATAATTCATTCAGTTCTCTTCCACATTCCTTAGCTTTCTGTCTTTTGTCACCTTCATGTGTCTAAAGTGGGTCAGCTTGTACATCCTAGGTCGGCACAATAAAGGTGAACGGGCACATTTATCACAGTGTTAACAGCAACAAGACCACACACAATTACCTTCCCAACAAAAGCACAGAGGCAAACAATTTCTCTGTGCTTGCATTCTGAAGGACAAGACCTAGGTATGTGTATAATTGTAAAGCTATTTGTAAATGAATTCTTTGGAACATATATATAGGCAGGGAAAATAAGTACTGAACATGCCAACGTTCTTCTCAGTAAATATATTTCTAATGAGGCTATTGACATGAAATTTATACCAGATGTTGGTAACAATAATCCACACATACAGAGAAATCAAAACAAATAAACAAATAAGTCCATAAATTTAGTTATGTATAGTAAAGTAGAATGACACAGGAAAGAAGTATTGAACACATAAAGAAAAGGCATGCAAAGCCAAGAAACAAGCTGAAATCTATCGGTGTGGAGCTGTTTTTGAAGAAAGAATGAATGGAGAAAAGTACCGGGACATTCTTGATAAGAATCTGCTGCCAACTACCAGGATGCTGAAGATAAAAGGAGGGTGGACATTTCAGCAAGACAATGATCCCAAACACACAGCTAAGAAAACTCTCACTTGGTTTTAGAAAAAGAAAATAAAGCCACTAGAATTGCCCAGTCAATCACCCGATTCAGATACAATTGAAAATCTTTAGAAAAAACTGAAGATCTGAGTTCATAGAAGATGCCCCAAAACCTTCATGATTTGAAGACAGTTTGTGTCAAACAACAACCCAAAATCACATCTGAGCAATTCATGCGACTAGTTTCTCCATACAGGAGGCGTTTTGAAGCTGTCATTACCAACAAAGGCATTTCTACTAAATATTAAATACATTTCAGTTAGAGTTCAATACTTATTCCCTGTGTCATTCCACTTTACCGTACATAATTTATTGATTTATTTGTTTTGATTACTTTGTATGTATGGTTCATTTTGTTGTTACCCACATCTGATGTATTTCATGTCAATTGCCCCACTATAAATATATTTTAAAAATGTTTACATGTTCAATCCTTATTTTTTCTGGTGTATATAAGGTTTGTTTTTACTTAATAACACAATACAACATAAGTATTAATTAAAATAAACATATAAAATTATATATTTTCTGTAAAAATAAAAATGCCTCTTTTAAGTAGTCAATATTTTGTGAGCTGGTTTAAAAATGCATGTCTAGTTTCAGATTTCTGGAAACTGTACTGCTAACTATGCTGGCATTCCCTGAGGAGAGGGTGAACAAGATTTTGAAAAACACTTTTAAACTTTTGCACAATATTTTATATACAACCAAGGTCTCCTTTTTAATTTCTTGAGTTTTGTGTCTGAAAATATAAAGTTGTCATTTTAAAGCACTATGAAAAGCCAAATTCTACTTTGCATGTTCATACATTTGTATGTACAGTGGGGCAGCGGTGGTCTAGTGGTTGGGGAGTTGGCCACAGAATCGGAAGATTGTGGGTTTAAACTCCTTACCAGTAGGATGCCCTGAGGTACCCTTGAGCAAGGTACCGTCCCGTACTTTTTAATAACTATAGAGGGATGGAGGTCCATATTCTTGTAAGAGTACAAGATGAGCTAAGTAGCATTAGAAATTTCTATCTGGACAGAAATGTCCAGATAGATTGCTTAGCAAGAAAATCTTCACTATTCCTGAGTGTGAGGTTACACTGGATAAATCCCAGTAAAGTTAAAACACACCAATAAATCGCACAGATTATCGTTATTCTACCATATCTTCCTTACATCCTATGTGAGCTGGTTAAGATACCCTATAGTCTGCAGCCCTTGTTATCTATTTCTTTGCATGCAAATAAGACCTTTTAGTTGCTAACATTAGGATCAAATAGACACAGATTTCATTTGTGCACTATACAAAAGGAGTGTGTGCAAAATCATATTGTATTATATACAAACTACTATATTGCTTAGTGAAGTAGCAGTTAATAGCCTATTTATTATCAACTACTTAAAACCTAATAGGACCATTACAAGGCTTATTACATCCCCTCTAAACTAAAGAGTTAATTATGTATCAAGAAAATCACACTTTTCTCCCATTTTGTTTACTCACTGTTTTTCTCTTTATTTAGGATTGATGTATTTGACCTAGAAATGCATTTATTCTGCTGTGTTTTAAATGTGCTGGTACACAGTTCATTAGTTTGACCTCTCGGTAGACGCTGAAGAAAACGAACCAAAAGAGCATCAGAAATAAGCTTGCTTCTGATGTTAGGCCACTATCGTTTACTGCTGAAAACCCATGGAGAGGAGTTGATTACTTCTATCAAATACTTCTGACGGAGTATTTCCTAGACACCAGCCACTATCAGATCCACAGGAGAAGGCTCACTAAGTCCTGCACCTCAGGAGAACTGCCTTTGAAAAATTGAGGGATATGTGTTTTTTTAGGGCGCATCAACTACCAATCCATTTTTAGCTCTTCCATTCCTTGCCGCCTGGTTGCATCCAGGCTGCGCTGTTCTTTTGGTTGTTTTGTGCTGTAGATGACCAATGACCTTCACAGTCTAAAAGACTTAGAATGATCTCAATTCTTCTTCTGTAACTTGTAGACCCACTATACATATTAGCCTTTTAATCTCTTATACCAAAAAGCTTCAGCAAACAAAATACTTCTTTCCTGTTATGACCATTACTTCAGCCTTATGTGAACTCTGGAAAAAAAAAACCAAAAAAACTGTAAAATAAGTTACATAATCTTTTCTGACACAAGTGTTCTATGGTTCCAATATTCTTTTTTTTCTTATGCTTTTGTGACTACACCCAGACACCAAGCCTACTGAAAGCTTTTTAAAGCTGGCACCTTCTCCAAGGGACCATGAGCACCTTGACAGGTCATAAAAACCTGTCTAAGATGATTTAATCTACTCCTTCTTAGCTTGTCAGGATATAACAGGACTATGTCAGGTTCTATATACTGTTGTTTCAGAAGTTTTTTTCCCCCATATCATCCTTGTTAGCATATCACTGGTACAGCTTGGATGAAAAGGCCAGAGGTTTCTGGGAGGGATTCGCAGTTTTGGTCCTGGACTAACTTTGCCCTTTCTGTGAGACATTTTAATTCAATTAGTGCTTGTAAATTATTTGAGGAATTGAGTCAAAACCAGCTGCTCTGAAAAAGTGTAGTATAGGAACCTGCACCAGGAATGAAAAGTTGGCTTGGAGTAACCAGATGGAATAAAATAAAATCTTAGTTAAATTTGATGTGACTTTTGGGCTGAAAGGAAAAATAGCATCTAAACTGGCTGAAACATGTAGAGATAATGACCCTTTTACAAATACTATTGATTAATTTCAAATCTCATTTTAAATGTGTTAAATTACTCTAAATTTCTCTGTCTATATGTTTTTTTCTAAGCTGATTTCCCTTGATCAAGTGTTATTGCACTTTTTATCATGCTGTTTGTGTGCTTGAGAATGAACAAACCAACAATTTAACTAAGATGTCGCATGGGTTTGGTTGGCATGGTGCTTTCCTGTTTTATGTACTTATTTTGTTTTATACTGAATGTACTTCCACTTTTTTTCCACTAATTTATGACTGACAAACATTCACACCTGCCCTGTCCACAGCTATATTTGGAATGTTGACAGCAGCATTTTCTTCCATCAACATATCAAATCATTATAGGAGCATATATACTTCACTTTACCTGCTGTGCTCTTCAGAAAAGGAAACATTAAAGCATATGTGGTAAGCAAAGTTTTGTTCTTGTGCAGATTAGAGCAGGTGTTTTCATGGAAAGAATCTCTGACACTGTTTTTCCAGGTAATGTTTCTGGTTTAGAAAGGTTAACGTGTGGCTGTCTTTGTACAATGTTTATCTTCAGCCTATTCATCTGAACTCCCATCAAACTGTAATTATTTGGTAAAAGCACATGTTTGATGTGGACACATGAATCTCAGTCATCTCCAAAGGCTGGTGTATACTCCATTGCAATTCCTCAGATCTGTATTCATCAAGATGCCAGTCAAGCAACATATCAAATAAGACATTCATACTATATGATTTTTAAATCCTCTTTAGCTAAGGTTTTTGTTTCTAATTGAAATATTGTTTGGTGTAGAAGAAATGACCTTTTTTTTAAGTTCATAACATTTTTGGTTTGCCTACAATTACGGGCTGTGGTGGAAGCATTGCTGTATAGTTGTTGTTTTTTTTTTTTTCGTTTTTTTTCTGTACTCTTCAACCTGAAAGCTTTTTGAGCTTTAAAGTGCAGTTGGTGAGAGGAAACCAATACTTTCTGCTTCTCTGTACAAACCCCTTATACATTTGATGGAGCTTATTAGTGGATTTTCTGAATTTTTGTATACAGTCATGTCTGTGCATGATGGATTTTCCAACTTAAGTGATTTAATAATTCATACAAACTGCCCTAAAAAAAAAACCAAATGGTTAGTGAATTTGTTATTCATTATCTTCTGAAGTTATCCAAAAGCTACAGCCCCACCACCACCCCCTCAACATCATGATACTCCAAACAATAGGACTAACCCTAACTGACTAACCGTTATAATTGTTCCAAACACTGACAAAATATGTATGATAACATCTGTAAAAAATCTGCTAATGACGTGTAACTATATCATGTAAGGTACAACGTAACAGCTTTTGATAGACTGCTTCTTTTTATTGACTGCCTATTCATTGAACTTTTACTTCTGTTTATCTTTTAATTGCTGGAGTACATTGTGTGCGGAATGTTAAATTTACTGTTTCAGGAGTCGTACAGCAAACTGTGTTGTGTGATAAAATGCAATGATAATTAAAGCATTCTACTCAAGTTCTCCAACAGTGAATCACTTTGCCCTTGCTTTTATTTATGCTCCGTCCACCGACCTTCATTTAGTCAGACACTGAGGTACTGGGCTCCATTTTAAATTCTGCTCACCCATCTTAGACTCTGGTGTTGCTCTGCTCCAGGTTAAAGGATCGAAATTTAAAACTAAATCTTATCCATGGGTATGTGTTGCTGTTTGGGTACTAAGGCATGACTGTGAAAAGGTTTAGCCCAAATGGAAAGGTTACTGCTGTCTTCTGAGATCCAGAAACCTGCATTTTTAGGGTCAGTGAGATGAGCAAGAGCAGAATCCTTTTTGTCTTAATATTATAAATTAAAAGGTCTTATTATTAAAAGTCTTAATTAGAATTTTAAAGGGAAAAAATGAAAACAATAGCAAACATAAATATGAAAACATGAAAAAAACAGCAAATGCTTGGTATCGTTGCATGAAGGACTTATAGTTCATGCAGTACTCAATTAATTACTCGATGAATTAATTGGTTCGGTCCTATGTGACTGTGTCAAGCATGGTTCTACATTTCTGATCAAATAGATGAACAAATAATATTTTTATATAAGTCTTAGTGTGCTTGTACATGTAGTTCAACCAATGTATTTGCACTTTTAAGAATTATAAACAGTCTCATCATTACAGTAGATGGCAAGGTAGGTGATGGTGGTGGGTGTTAGCTGTATATGAATTTAAGTTCTGATTATAAGTGACTAAATGGACACCTTGAATATTACAGCAGTATAAAGTAGACAGCACTAGTTCACATTTTATTTTTTGAATAGACTGTTTTCTTTTAACACCGATGAGCACTATTTCTCAGATTGTCTACCTAATTTTGAGGTTTCCCAAGGACCCATTCTGGGCTCCATTTTATTCTGCTTATATATATATTATTACATTGAGAATTTATTCAGAGCTACATCATATTTAGATGTTGTACTCAGAATACACAGTAGTACATTCCTTGGAACCTAGTGATTCATCTTCTTTGAAGGGGCTGAATGACTCATGAATGTTAAACCTTGGATGGCTGACAATTTTTCCAATGAAATAAAATAAAGTCAGAGGTTAGTTTATTTGGGTGCCCCAAAGTAATAAGACTTTTTAAGCAGAATTTGGGTTATCTTTCAGCCTTGGTCAAATCTTATGTGAAGAATCTAGAATTAGTCTTTAACTTGGAGCCCAAGTTTGAAAAACAGATATTAGCAGTGGTCAGAAGTAGCTTTGTTTTCATCTCAAGAATATTATAAAAAATATATATTTCTTTTGGCAATACTTTTTTTAGATTTTTTTTTTTTTATTTTAGATTATTTGTTATTCTAAAGCAAAATGCTACTGCCTGTGCACTCAATGGTGGGAAATAGAGACAATATTGAATCAATTTTAGCTTCATTACACTAGCTGTGCTACTGGTTCACTTAAGAAATGAATCAAGCAAGGTAAGGCTGTAAATGTTTTTGTATCTTAGGTACATTTCAGATTTGTTTTGTCCATATTCTGTTTCTAGAGTCACAGGACCATCTTCTGAGTAGCACTTGACTGTTCATCAGGTCAGTTTAAATTCAAACCTTGCTTTAGCATTAACCGCTCCAAGATCACTCCAAGGTCACCACAACAAACCGGAGATCAGAAGTGCCTAAACAAGACTCAAAACACACATCACAACACATAAGTCTGACTTTCTGATGTGTCACGAATGTAATTCCTGTACAATTGTCACAGTCTGTCATCGTTTGGGTTTTGTTTGATCACGGTAGAGGGCGCTCTGGTCTGACTGGGCACACCTGAGCTCATGAAGGCACAGGTGTGCTTCACTGGGGCTTACTATTTAAGCCCCAATGAGTCAGAACAGAGCGTGGTTCATTCACTATGTGAAGCCTTAGGTTACGGGTGGTTTTTAGGGGTCTTGTGTCTTGTTTGTTTACTCTGGTTAATAAAATTATGTTCTGAAACACTGGCTCTTGAAAGTTGAAAGCCTTGAAAGTTGGTGTGAGGAGCACGAGCGGACACTTCGAAGCCACAGTGACAGTCCTCAGAGTGGAGCTACAGCGTCTGAGGACCTTCGCACCAGTGTGGCTGGCTGTGTGTTGCGCACAGAGCGCAACCGCCACAAAGCTCTCACGATGCCTTGACCTGCTGGTGTGCTCAATCTGGCTCGCTCTCTCTCTGGAGACCAACGAGAGGCTGAAGGAGTGCGACTGGATTAAGCAGGCACTGCTGGCCGTAATGGCAGTGATGGGGCATTCCCTTGACCTGCTGGAGGAAGAGGCTTCGCTCGCATCCCCTTCCACAGCGCTCCCAGCTCCTCACTGACTACAATGTGGGAGGTTGGCGGAAACCGTCTCCTGTGTGAAACAAAGCGGGAAAGCAGCAACGCCATCCGTGACACACAACACGGGATGTCACGAAAAACGCACCCTGTGAGGATCACAGTGGGAAGACGGTGGAGAACGTGCTCTGCGTCATTCAACACTGGACATCGGCAAAGAAGGCCGCCCATGACATGGAAAACAGGAAGCCAGCAGTCAATGCCCCCTGTGCCGTGCAACGAGGGAAGTCGACCAAGAAGGCCCTTCGCAGCATGAAAAGCGGCATCAAGGAGTCAATCCCCAAACCCAGTACCACACCTGTCTGCCAGGAAGAAGGCAGAGAAGGAACAGCTCCAGGTTAGTGAGAAAGATGGAATAATCAGTGAACTGATGTTGAAAGTTCAAAGATTGGAACAAACACTTCAGGAATCTGAAAATGTGTGGGTCTCTGTTCTGGGTGAAGAAAAACAGGCCAAAATTGTTTTTGCCGAGCAGCTCCAGGAAAAGGAGGCTGAACCACTAAGGATTACGTAATTTGTGCACAGAACCAGGATATTGATGTTTTGAATGTAAAGTTAAGGGATGCTACACTGACCAATTGTCAAGTCTCAGAGAAGCTTCAAGAGACAGAATTAGAGCAGTTCTGCAGGAACTGAAGGCCAAGTGTAAGTGACTGGAAAATGAAAATGAAAAGCTTGAACAGTACCCAGGAGAAACTAAGGGTGGAATCAGAAAAACTCAGTCAATGGCCAATGTAAAGCACAGTGCACTTCTCAAGGACAATCACCAAAGAGATGAACAGATCAGCTGCATGAACATTCAGATCACTCAACAGAAGGAGTTGTTGACAAGCCTCAATCAACAGTTGTCAGAGAGAGAAGCCGCTGAGGTACAGGCTATCACCATGGCCACAAATGAAAGGCTGAAGCATGAGGAAAGGATCACCAATCTGCTTTCGCAACTTGAGGGGACCAAAGGACTCTTGGCTCTGTAAGAGGGAGATTGAAACCAGGGAAAAAGAAGGAAAAGCTCTAAGATGAGCTTCAAGGAGAGGTCTTTAAACTCATGAAAGAGAATGAGAAAGAGAAAGTCCTGAGGAAGCTGCAAGCTATGAGTGTAATTAGACGGGAATGGCTGAAGAAAACAGGTGAACATGAGAACCAAACCACATGCACATAGCCAGTAAGCTCACAGAGCTACAGGAGCAAGTCAGAGAGGAAGCAAAATGGAGGAACTGGTGCTCAGAAGTGAAGGTCTTGAAATCTCAATTCACTCAGCAGACCCAAGTGTAAGCTGGAACCCAGGTGGATAGCTCCAAAGTGGAGCAGTGGAGGAACAGTCAGACGGAGGAAGAGGGCAAAGAGAAGATGGTCAACCTTGAGTTTGGGCCTTTCAACCCCATCAATACCTCTCTCTATCTCCATGATAACAACTTTCACACCAAGGCTCCTACAGCAGTATTGTCTAACAGCAATTTCGGCTTCATCGTGATTGATGGTAGCGGTGTGCGACATGGGACCTTACAGGGCAACACTAGAGAAGTGCTACATAAAGTTACAGTGGGCCCTCACGATGAGCATGGTCAAGGAAGGCAGTTTGCGATCCGTTCTGCATGTTTGAGTATGGAAAAGAAGCTAAAGAGTCACTATTTTTATGAGAACCTGGACACCATGAGATCCTTCCTGCAGGTACAAGGGGTAGAGAGCCATGGGGCAGAAAAGCACAAGACCATTTGTCTGACATCCAAGCAGGAGATGGATAGTTCTCGCTCTGCAGACAAGGGGACAGGACAAGAGTATGAACAGAATAAGTATTTGCCTATGTTGAAATGGTTTGCTAAGAACTATCAGAAATTTGGTGCCCCTCTGGAGATCATCATTGACAAGAGTCAGAAAGAGGCACAAAGCCCAAAAGAACACAGGCCAACCAACTTCCACATGGAGGTCATGAACATTGTATCTTCAGTTTTCCTGGACGTTTCAGTGGACTTGGAACAGAGCAACTGGTTGCGGAATGTTGCACTGCAGGCCCAGAGCAGTCAGCATGGAGCATCTTTCAGTGAAACCAACAGCGAGGCTCCTGTTGTGGATGAAGTACCCGCCTTGGAGACCTTGTAGGTTTGTGCTATGGATTATGCGCCTGAGATGGTGAGCGGCGCTCATGTTCAGGATTATGCACTGATCTTAGAGATCGAAATTTCTAAGAATCCCCAAAGTGAAAGAGACTGTCCATATGACCATGGGGCCCAAAGGTGGAGTGGGGCCTTGGGATACCCTTCACCACTGCCAGCAGCCCTGGGCGTGGCTGTGGCTGGCTCTTTTGTTAGTTTTGTTTTGTGGACCTGGCCATGTGCCCCTTAAGGGGGCTGTTTATGTTTGTTGGAGGTTTTTTTCTTTGGCCTCCCCCAGAAGCTCAGCTCGGGGCGAGGCTAGTTTTTGGCGCCCTGGGAGTTGCGCCTTTTGGGAGGGTGGTTCTGTCACAGTCTGTCATGGTTTGGGTTTTGTTTGGTCATGGTAGAGGGTGCGCTGGTCTGATTGGGCACACCTGAGCTCATGAAGGCACAGGTGTGCTTCCTTGGGGCTCACTATTTAAGCCCCAATGAGTCAGAACAGAGTGTTGTTCATTCACTAGGCGAAGCCTTAGGTTACAGGTGGTTTTTAGGGGCCTTGTGTCTTGTTTGTTTTCTCTGGTCAATAATGTTATGTTCTGGATCACTGGCTCTGTGCAGATGTCCTTCCCGTACCTCGCCACCATTACAACAATGTACCTGTACCACACTTTGGATCATAATTTGTACACATGAATGCATGTTATAAATAAATGTTACTTAACTTTAAGTAGTACAAAAAATACATTTTAAGGTAAATATTTATTTCCATAACTGAATGGAATAGAATGAGATATAAACTACAAATACAGAAAGAAATATGTCATTAAAAAATAAGGACACTGTTATTAATTAAATGTTCACTGTTGAGATATGGTAGACTAATATGGATTGAAAAATCACTCTAAACTTCATTAAAGTTTGTACATGTGTCTTAGGACCCAGTTCTCCAAAAGTGCTTTGTGAATACCAGCTCTGCTGTTGTCTGAAATGACTGCCTGTAGAGGTGAAATTGTATTTATTTGAATAACTCACAGTAAGTGCTTTAAACACCAATTTTTTTATACACATGGTTTAATTATTTCTAGTCTCCTTGCTTCCTTGGGACAGGTTTTAAAAGCCCTAAGGTGCCAGAGTAGAGCGTCAGTCACTGTAGATGTATGGTTGAACCCGTGATTAGGGTATCGTTCACGTGTGGGTACTATATGTATGTGTTGGATAATAAAGAGGAGATCCTGATTTCTGGCTATGCATTTATGTCCAGACCACACCTCCACCACCCTGTTACACTCTAATCTCATAACTTGATGCTCACCCGGCAGGACATATACATTTACATTTATAGCATTTAGCAGACACTCTTATCCAATTATCGTTTCCACATTTGATCTTTATATTAGTAAGTAGCTCAGATCAACAACTGCTGATTAACTTTTACAACCCAAGTAACAAATTTTGTAACCCTGTGACTAGTACAAAAGAAGTGCTGTTAGTGAATTTTTTTTTTCTTGTAGCGAGAACCTCTCTTGTATGACCAGACAAAGGCAAAATCATGAGGACTGTTTGTGGGAGGGGTTCTAAAATTTCTACAAGTGGGTGAATGCTGTAGGTGAAATGTCTGTCATGTTCAGACTAGTTACTGTGTTTTGGATTTTGCTGTCAGCTTGTTATGGTGATGGTTTTCAACATGCTTTTGTATACACAAGCTAACCTGTTGAAATGCTGGGCCAGATGACAGATTAGTACCTGAAGGCAGAACATGGCTGTGCTGTTGCCATTTGTTTTCCAGGTTTTATTTATTGTTTATTTCATTTCATTCTTATTTATTTATTTCTGTGACAGCACAATCCTTCATTTCAGCAGGCAATTTTCCTAATGCTTTGAAACCTCTGAGCTGAATGCTGTCTTGTGCTTCCAGCCATCTCTGCAGCAGACTTGAAGGAAACACTTAGAGACACAATCTTATGTCTGTCTCCAAAGATAAAAAGTGATAAACAATAAAAAGAAGTGAAGTAATTCAAATACATATCCTAGGCTCTTGTACTAAAAATGTTTCTACACTTCTACAATGGAGAAGAATTCAAACTTCTGGATGATGCTGCAAATATATTGATATACGGAACTGACTTGCTGATGTGGAAAGGTTTTTTTTTTTCATTTTTGCAACATCCTCCAATCTATCTTTGCTATTCTGTCATTTCTGTATCATTCCCCTGCCAGTTCCATCTCTCCCGCTCTTTTGCCTTGTCTGTCTGTCTCTCCTCAGTAGACTTCCTCCAAAGGTCCAGCTGAGTCCTCGTATAATGACCTCCTCTGGGAGCTGAAGATCTGTCCATAATGTCTGGCTGTGGGGGCCGTAATAGGGGTCCACATTCTTGTGTGAAACAGTGGAAAACTCTTGACACATTGCAGTGTGCTGTTCCTCCTCTATAAAGTCCAAGCCATGCTACCACGCTGGCTGTAGGATTCAGATGAAGAGACATCATTATGTGCAATCTTGTTCCATCAGAGCCCTTCTGCAGTGAATAGGCTCCATAGCTCAATCTGACAATCTTCACCAGCACTGAAAGAAAAATACTTTCACTCTTTTTTTCTGTATATATACCTGTATTTCTATCTGTATATGTTCCCTGGTCTTGTTAATGTCACCTGAGTTTGACCAAATAGCAGCTGTTGACTGAATGTTTTGAGAATAATGTAATCAAAGGAATATTTCTGCTTATTTCAAGCCACCTGCTGCATGTGTAACACATCAATGAATAATATGGTTTCAGGAAAAAAAAAAAGAAAAGCTGTTGACTCATTTATATCACTTGACAAAGGGCAGATTCTGAATTCTAGGAATATAAACACATATTAGATTCAACCACATTTTAACTACATTTTCGTAATTCTAAGATCAACCCTAATCTTGGTGATAGTTCACTGAAATTTACCAGATAATTGGCTAACAATCAAAATATCTATAGATTTATTTTACAGGGCTGTTGTAGCTGATGGGAGAGTGAAAACACAGATTGTCCACTGTAGATGCTTTGTATATATGTTCAGAACTTCTCAATAACTAAAATTCAATTAAAAATTAATTAATTCAATTCAATTCAATTAAAGTTATAGAATATAAAAATTCTGATTGCTGTTGTGATGACCTCTAAAAATCAGGAAATTACTATTTACGCACTATTTATCACTATCTACTATTTATTTTTAAACTTAAGGCTTAATCCACGTCCACTGCTGGAATGGAAAATAATAATTTGAATTCTGGGGTTTAGAATTCAGCATTCTGGGGTGAATAAGTTTCCAAGCCTACAATTAAATGTCGTAAAACAAACCATTTAAACAACATGTTAGATGAATCTTCCAATTAAATACAGGAATGGCAATTACTGCAAAACCTAGCTTTGTCTGAAAAAAAATTATTTTTTCATTTTGAGACTGAGAGAAATACCCACATACATTTTCATAACCTTTGTAACCATTTTTTCAAAATGTCAAAACCTTAATTCTCTGATTTTATTTCATTTTTTATATCAGACAATCATCAAGAGCCATCAAGCCACACACCAGCATATCACCTCTTGCATGTTTTGTCACAGTAACTAATGATACCTTGAAAACTGGTGAGCTGAAATTTCTGTCCTGAAGGAAAGTAATGATTTGATGGCTTGCTTAAAATGCAAATGTGGAAACATGAGGTCAGTCATGAGATAAAATGTCAGAAGCAAATGAAGCACTTTTATGAACCCTTGTGATTCAGTCTGCCTTGAGAGCACAAATTTTATAATTAATTTGCCCTTACATGGACTTTCATCGTCAGTCCTGATGAAATCTTGAGACCCTCTCTCATTTTGGAGTACTTCTCTCATGATTATGGACGAATCTAACAAAGATATTAGAATCTATTAGAGCTGTGTCTACCTGTCAGCTACCTGACATTCCCCTCAGGCATCCCCTCAAATTGGTATCTCTCCAATTATGTTAATAAGATGATTTGTTTGGATAAAGTTATTACAGCAAGATGACATTTGAATACACTGTCAGCCCCTCATGTTTGAAATTTCATCTTAATTTCTTCAAGAAATTGAACAGGACAGAAGCTAAATTAACCTTTCCAATTTTGACACACATCATTGATACAATTAATATTGATTAATATTGGATTAAAAAAAAAAAAGTAAGGTCACTGACTTTCTGAAGTTTTTTCTGATCGTCTCTTCATTTCAACTCACTGTGCTAATACCGGAAAGTATTTACAATTTCAAAATGAATATGGCCCATAGCTTGACCCCATATATTATTATAATGAGGATCCTTATAGTCATGTTTCATATTTCACTGTTAACATTAATACACAAAAGTATGGGAATTACACCTTGCTCATTCCCCCAGCAAAGAATTTGCAAAAGGGTGGTGGTGGTACTTGCCTATGGACCAATGGGTCAAGAGGTCCCAGGTTCAAATTCCACTTCTGGCTCTTCCACCACTGGGTCCCTGAGCAAGACCCTTAACTCTGAGTTGCTCCGGGGGACTGTCCCTGTAATTAGGAAATGGAAGTCACTTTGGATAAGAGCGTCTGATAAATGCTGTAAATGTAAATGCTTAAAGCTCAAATTCTACACTGTGCTGTTCAGCAGCCTGCTATCTGAGAAAATACTACATTACACAATTAATCCACACAAACAAACAAAACATTGTGATTTTCTTAAGGTGTAAGATTTCAAAGTGGAAAAAAGAAGTTTGTAAAATTCTATCAGCAATGTTGCTGATTTAATCTTTTTAGATGTATTTGCTAAACAAGATGCTAGATGCAGTAAATAGTGGAATTAATTAAGGACATTGGCAACTGAGAGAATATAAATAAATACATAAATAGTCTAAGGTATGCTAAGAGTGTCCTACCAGAAGCACACTTTGCTGCCATTTAAAGACTTTTCAGAAAGAGGATGAAGGTTATTCAAATTTCATTCTGAAATGATTACAGAGTGATTTCTAGGACTGTGGGATTGTGGGAATTATCTGCAAACAAAGGAAAGCAGGCCAAAGGGTATCCAGAGGGAGTTGCAAAACAAATGTCACTGCTAACAAAGAGGAACAATAAGTCATGTCTCACAAAACACGCTGATGACCCCCAAGCCATTTGGTATAGAGGGGACATGTTACACCTGCATTAAGCTAACTTAGCATTACACAACAAGAATATCATTCAAACAGACAAACTTCATGATGGTAGTGTAATGATATGGGGATGCTATGTAGCTTCAGGCCATAACTAGTGGAACCATGAATCTTGCAGCAGAATGTTCATCATCAGTTTATGATCCAGCGATCAAACACAGTTATGCAGCAAGACGATGATTTGAAGCAAAAAAAAAAAAAAAAGCAAGCCCACCTGTGAATAAATCAAAATAAATAAAATTAAGTTTGTGAATTACTACGTTTTTCCCTTTGAGATGATATGGCAGAACTTTACATTTTTAAGTTGATACTTGAAAGCTCTCTAATGTGGCAAAATGAGATTGCTGTGCTGGCGCTCACACACTAAACAGTGAGCAGTGAATTTGTCTTCTTAATTTAACCCATCCAAAACACCAGTAGTGAACACACACACACACCAGGTGCAGGAGCAGTGGGCTGCAACAACTGCATCCGGGGAGCAGTGATGGGGCAGTACCTTGTTCATGGGTACCTCAGGGTAACCTAATGGTCCAGGACTTAAATACATGACCATCCAATCAAGGGCAAGTGCCTAACCACTATGCAAGCACGGCCAAATTAGAGCAGTTCTATAGAGAGCATGCAAGCTACTGATTGAAGACTTGCTTCTAAAGCTGAGATTAACAGTAACAAAAACCAGTTAAGGTGTTCTTTCAATAAATTGATTATTGAAAAAAGTGAAGTGAAAGTGACAGTTTTGTCCTTAAACCGTAAACCACAACAAAATTCATCCTCTGCTTTTCACCCATACACACCATTCAGCAGGGGGCAGCTATTTAAAGTGCCCGGGGAGTAGTGATGGGTACAATACCTTACTCAAGGGAACCTCAGAGCAACCTACTGGTCTGGGATGCAAACCCATGACCTTCCAATCCTAGGGCTTATTTCCTAAGTACTAGGCCACCTCTGCTTCAAAGAATATCTAAAAATATTTCGTAACAGAAATGAAAAAACAGAGAAGAAAGAAGCTCTGCATTTGTATAATTTATAACGGAATGCCAGCCAAAGAAGACTTACTGACACGAAAGAACAATTCTTCTGCAAAGTGTTGTATATCATCTGATACCAGGGGTCGCATTAAGCTTCTCAGATTTGAGGTGGTGATCTAAGATCTTTTCCTTTCAGTAAAATTGTATTATATGAGGAAGAAATCTCATCCTAGTACAACTTCTACACACTCATGAGTGTGGGCCCATGACTGACCTCCTTTTGCACGGAAGAGCAAAAATGATTAAAACGGCAAAGATCTGGTTTTTGTAAACCTTATAAAAAAAGGGCTCTTTAAGCCATGTCTCCTTGATGAATAGCATGATCAACACCTTGCTATTGATTCCTCAACATCGTTGCTTGTTAGTTGTCTCACGCCATTTTCAAAACAACAAAAAAATTTAAATGTTTCCCTGGGATCGCTTAGTGTCAGGAAGCTTGTGTCATGCTTTCCCCTCTGTTGACTCCCCCTGTGTTGCTTTATTAACCTTGGGAGCAGCACCACCAAATGCATTTTGAAGCAAAGCTGCACTAAGGACCAGCTACCCCATTCCTGTTTATCTTTTACTTTACTTGCTGTCAGTTCTGATCAGCGCTTCCTTACAAGGCTCTTTGCAGGGCTGGCTGAAGAAGGCTGTGCTCGCAGTGCCACAGCCTGGTTTTTTCTTCTTTAGTCCTCACAACAGTGGAGAAAAGCATCATGAATATGCACAGGCAGATAGCCTCCAGGCCTAATAAAAGGAGGCATTAAGCTCCTCTAATTAAATTCCTCTTTCCACATGCCTATTGTGAGAGACACTGGGGGCAAGATCATATTCTTCAGCAGTGGGCAAGGTCTGAGCAGCAGGACCTTCACCTTCACCAGCACTATTTATGAAATTACTTATGAAAAATATGCCATCAGAAACACAGTAAGTAAATTTTGGCCATGTTGTGAATTTCCTGTTCACAACAGAACGACTTGATTTAAATGCATTGAATATTGAATTATGCTGCTGTTTATGCTTGGCATAGGTAATCCTTAATCCTTTATAATGGCCTCAGGAAATCCAGAATCTTGCATTTCCTGATTAACCGATAAATTATAGCAGAGGACTCGCTGTTGGGAAAAGGAACATTAGTCACCAGAGGCAAAGTAAACATTCTTTAGTCGGTTGAAGCAAAATAAACACTTTGTAGTGCACCATTTTACATTCCATTAGTCTAGAAAAACACCATCTCTGACTCAATCATTACACACATTTGCACAAACTCCAACCAGTACTGCTCTTCGCCAGCGGCTTCAGCCTGGCTTTGCTCCTTAATACATTGTAACATATGTAAAAGAGTTCAGGAACAGCTAAAAGTAATAAGCTGAGTCCTGATGTAGGATGTGATATTTGGTTAAAAACAACACTTAAATAAGAGGCCTGTAAGTTAACTTTATAACTTAATAAGTTCAATATCTGAGAATACAGTAAACTATGATGGGTACAATTAAAAACTTTCAAATGACAGAACAATTTGTAATAATTGTAATTACAAAAAAGCATAATGAATAGCTGCCAGAAAAATCTGTGTCAGGGGAGTTCAGAAACACAATGTTCTGCTGCTGTCTGAGTAGAGAATAGATCTTTTATTAGCTACGTGAATCAGAAATGAAATAGGAATATTGTTTTAATGCACTATTATTGTGTTTAAAGCTTATATAACATATGCAAGACAGACAGACAGACAGACAATTAGATAGATAGATAGATAGATAGATAGATAGATAGATAGATAGATAGATAGATAGATAGACAGAAAGACAGATGGATGTACTGAAGATATCTGTCTTTTGTTATATCTCTTGTTGTCTTTCTAATTTGAAAACTAGATAACTCTTACAGTTACTATGTGTTTTCAGAACTCTGACATTAGTTTGTAGCTAATGTCATAAATAATTTAAGGGAAACTGTCAAAATTTGTTTGGAACCCTTTATTATTTTAGTTTCCACCCACAAATTGGAGTGGAATGTTTTTTTGTTTTTTTTTTAATAAATGCACAAAAACCCTTTGCAATGGACAGGGCCGTTTAAAAATGATGTTTTATTTAAGAGTGACAGCTTGTTCTAATGATGATGGTTTATGAACGCAAACATTTAACTTTGAGGCCATTCTCTCTACATTTTTCAAAAGTAAGGTCAAAATAAGAACAAATGTTTAAGCTGCGCTTAGTCCTCAGTGGGAAAAAAGCTGCCACTCTTCTCTAGCAATCTCCTCATCCCACTCTTTCTGGAAAAGGGTTGTTTTGTCAGTTGTTCTTTGAAAATTGGAGCTTGATTATTTTAGATTTAAAGCTGTACCAGCTCAATCAATTTAATTGCCCATTACAAGAGGACTATAATTATTTTCTCTATTTAATCAAATAGCAACAGTTGAGCAGTACCCCCACAGAGGTTTGATTTTAAAATTGACTCATACTTCAAGCTCTGAGACACAGGCATTGTCTGTTGGTGGCAAAATGACAGCCTTTGTTGTAACATTCTCTTAACAAAATGGCAAATCTACAGTATACGGGAGCTAGGGTAGATTTATATAGGTTCCCTGAGACTCATGAACCAATACCAGGAGTACTATAATACATTCAGGTCAAGAATCCCCAGGAATGCAACAGTATTTTTTTCTCCATCCCCTGTCACCATAGCAAACAATCTAATACCTGCATATGTATGTCATATAGTCCAGCATGTGGTGTGCTGCTTTTTTTTTCCAGACTGGTGAATCTTGTCAGTGGTCTTACAGGGATGCTGTGGCAAAAGGTTAACTGTTAAAAAATACCACTATACACTGCTTTTGATTTTTGGTTCAACTGAATATTTAATGTAAAACTGTTAAAATTGCATGGACAAAACGATGGTACCCTTGACCTAATATTTGTTGCACAAACTTAACCAGCAATCACTACAAACAAGTTAGTTCTGTAGCTTTCAAAGAGACTTCTGCAGGATCAGGCCTCATAGAGGGTCATTTAGGAATAGTCCATTGTTTTTCTTTTTTGTTTTTTTTGTATTTTTGTTTTTACTTTTTTCGGGTACATTTAGCTGTGTGTTTGGGTCATTTTGTTGCTAGACCCATTTCTGTTAGTGGACCTCTGATTTACAACTGAGCTTGAGCTTCCTGACACTTGGCAGTATGTTTCACTCCAGGAGACTTCATGGTGTCCGGCACAGAATCAATTAGTTTGAAACATGCCTATAATTGCACATGCACACACACACACACACACACACACACACACACACACACACACACACACACACACATATCTATCTATATATATATATATATATATATCTGTAACTCAGTATGTCTTGGAGTGGTGTTTTTAAACCAGAACTCATCATTATATGACCTCACTAATTAGGCTGAATGCAGTTAAACCCTCTCAGCAATACAATGTTTAAAGGTATGTAGTGTGTAGTGGAAAGCCTTCCACAAAGAGTGAACATTGGCTGAGCAGGTGTCTACAAACATTTTGACATAAAGTGTGGTTTATCTTCCAAAATAGTTAAAAAAGATTCTCTTTTTAATAAATCTTGTGACTATCAAGGTCTTGCAAACCTAACCCACTGCTGTGTGACAGTCCCTCCTCTGAGCTCCTGATTCACCCCTCCCCTTCCCCCTGATATTTCCATCTTTGCTGCTATCAGTTAATGAGTCTCACACTGTGACTCTGTACCTGTGGAGCACTGCAGAATCTGTAAGACTGGCTGCCACAAGGATCTTCAGAACCATGGACAGAGATTCACTTATCAGCTGTGAGGTTCAAGCTGATCTCAGGGGATGTTTTCTGCAGGTTGTCAGTGCTGACTTTATGATTGGTCAGTGTGTTCAAAGGCACTTATAATTCTGTATAAAAAAAGTGGAACTGATGCGGTGGGACAAAGAAATGCATAAAATGGAAAACCAAACAATCCAACAATTGTAACTTTAAAATGTGTGCTGACAATGTGGGCAATGGCTGTAGTACTAAGCATGAGCCATGATGATCTCGAGAGTGCTAAATGTTGTCCATCATAAATCCCTAAGTCAGCAAGATGTTCAAAGATTTTGTGGTACCATTTTCAGAAACTGTATCCCATTTGATCTCAGTATCCACACTCATCTTTAAGGTCTTCCCTAAAAATGGTGCTGTCAGCCAAGAAGGGGCTGCCGTCAATAGGAAAGAGTGAATGAAGTCAGACAGGAAGACAGTTATGACAAGTAAGACAGGACTTGAGAGCATGAGAAAGACAGATAATCCAGACCGTTTGCCTTCAATCAGAATTCTGCACCATGTTTGTCAGAGCTTCTGGCAGTCATCCTGCGGTCTCATCCCTTGCATTAGCCCAACTGTCATGGCAATCACTCCACTATTTGGTCAGCCTTCTCTATCAGCACCTCATTACCAACAGTCAGGGTTTATATAGCCCTGGCAGCTTTGGCATGAAATGAAAGAATGCTGAGACGCATTGGGTTCTTTACTGGGTCCTCTGCGAAAGACCAGGCATTTCTAATGAAGGATTCAGGGGGCATAATGAGACAGGCTGGGTGTGCTACTGGTCCTGCCTGCCTCTCTGCATCTCTCCATAATTTGGAAAAATCTCCTGTTTGCCTCTGCCACCTGTATGCTGCAGGCATGAGATACACAGGTGTACCTCAGGGGGCCAAGCACACGCTGCAACCTCCCTGCCACTTATTAAGCTTCTGCCAACATCCCATTGAGCACAAAAATGGATTTCAACCTACTTTCCTTGTTAATTGCCTTTTTCTCGTTTCCATCCAATTAAGGGCAAATTGCGGAGATGCAGCTTGTATTGTCATGATGATGCTTACCTACACAACACCTAGGAATAGGGTTCACTTCCTACTCCAACGCAAATGAGGCCATACTAATTAGCAGCAACACACTGTCTGCATTCACTGTGTCCTGCTGAGTTAAAAACAGCATGCATTGTTCAATGGAGCTTAGTGCATTTGCATTTCAGAGAAGAAATACAACAGGTATGTTGCATGTCATGTGCTCATTACTCTGGAAAAAAAGGGTTCCAGAAAAGGTGCTTTGTGTGATGCCACATAAGAACTTTTAAAGTACATTTAAAATACTTTAAATGGGTTGCTTTATAGCCCCATTTTTACAAATGAGTTCTTTGAGTGTGAATAATCCTTTAAAGAAAAAATGTAACTGTTCATATAAAAATGTTTTATTTGATAAAGAAGACTCTCTGTATGTTCCAAATATGTTTCAAATTCAATGCTAACAAAAAGGCGTTTTTTAGGGAACAGCTCTTTCACTTAAGGAAATCCTCATGGCACCAAAATTGTTGGTTAGTTTGAAGAATCTAAAGGATGCCCAACAAAGTCCATTCTTTCAATACTAGCAATTCTTTCTGAAATTTAAAGAGATAGTATGAACTGGATTTAATGTGCTTTTTTTCACAAAAGACAAAAACAGAATTTAATAGAATATCTCCACCACACATGAACCAATGTCCCGGAGGAGCATGAATTTAATTCAGTGGGCGAAGACCAAGCTGCTTTTTCCTCTGCTGAGTTGGAGTCTGCCTAGATGCATTCCCGAGAGAGCGAACCCTCCTCACTTCACTGGCACAGCATTATTCTCTTATCTGCAGTACTTCCCCATTTTTAGACCGCATGGCACTCCATCAATTCCCTATGACAGGGAGGAAGAACAGGAACAATAGAAACAGGCTTTCAGGTTTATTGGAAGTCTGCCTTATATTCATTTTCATTCTGATTCACCCCCTACAATGGCCATTAAGGCCCTGGCTTACTCTGGCTACATTTCCAGTGTTTTTGTTTGGCTTGTGATGGAGGTTTGATTACTGCCAAAATCCCTATGGGATTTTGTTTGGAGGCAGGATGAATATATGTCATAACATATCAGCATGTTGTTAAACAGTACCGCAACTAAAATTCAGTGTTAGCAGATGGTCTTGGGGTGAAAGATATGATATGAATGACACATTTTCTAGTGGACACACCAGAACAGATAGGGTAAAAACTTTTCAACAAAATGACAGTCAGACAGCTTAGCAGGATCTCCCATTTAGAGAGTTCTTCCCACTACCAAACAAAAACAATAATCAGTCCCTGAAATGTCTTTATCCAGTGTAGAGTCTCTCATGTAGCTAAACATCAGACCGAGACAACTACGGCAAAGACACAAGTGGAGCTCTTTGGCATCAGGGGAAATCCAGTGCGCTCTATTAGTGCACCCAGAAAGATGGCTGAGAATCGATTACTCACCCTTACTGCAGCTCCCCGAGACACATACTATCACTCAAAGACCGTTTTCTATCTGACAAACACACATTCTGTGGAAGTAACCCTAGGAGCTAAAGCTCCCTTTGTTTCTTCATACTCCAAAGAAGAATAAGAGCAATGGCAGGAAAATGCTCCATGCCTGAGGAAAAGCATACCTACTTATTTCTGCAGATTTTATTATAAGAATTCATTTTCAAACATTGTCTTTGGAGTCAGTCCCATTTATGAGCTTTGATGAAACACAGCTGAAAATCGGATAAGCTTAAATGTGTGGGCTTTAACCTCATATCCACTGTATTTCTGTTCTCTGTTTAGTGACGGGTAGATTTGTTCGAACAATGTGCAGTTGAAGCTCATTGTTTATGTATGGCACTCTCTTACAGCATTATTATTTGCTGTCAGCTCTTCATGGACAACGTGACATTTAATGCAGTCTCACAATCATAAATCAGAAATATAGGGGAGGAAAGAAATGGCCCTTATCCTTTTGTGGAGAACACAAATGATATGGGAATTTTATGGAAATGGAAATAACAGCGCAAAAAGCTGGATCTCTGCACAAAATTGAAGTTAGATTAAAGTTAAAAGCAAATAAGGGAACGTATAATTATGAATTTAATGTAAAATTACAATGGAATGTACATTCTACATTCAGGAGTAATTCATCTTAAAGGGTCCTAAAAGTTTACTGCCAAAGAACACAGGTTCTCAGATGTGGTCCAGGAGGCTCTCTTCAGAAAACATTTTAACACACTGACACTTTAAGCCTAACGTGATCACTATGTCAAGGGAATGTCCACTTATTTAAGAGCAAATAACTAAGTATAGTTAACCAAAATAACAGATTCTAAACTCTATTGCATCCCAGTTACAAAGCTTGTCCACTGAAAGGAAACCAAAACTGGTTCTTCCAGGATATCAATCTGAACAACCCTAAGATGCATCATTGTTTAAGCTGCACTGTACTATAAGGAGATAATACGTAGAAAATAATGGATATGTCAGAGAGAAAAAAGAAAATTTTAAAAAAATGTGTTGCCAACTACAACGAAAACCAAAAACTAAATAAAACTTAGATTCTGTTGTGTCACTTCCTTTTAACTGTGATTCAGCTGAAACTCTGTTCTGTTCTGATTGAGTTTCAGTGAAGGTGACATTGGAACCCAATGAGCAAAAGCTCTTATCTTCAAGTAGTGCTTTTCAGTCACGCAACATTGAATTAATTGTCACAATAATACCAGCGCAGACAGGCAATGTGGACGTTTCCTGAGAAGACCCATTAATTAGCCCACTGCGTGATACCATTTGTAATTATGGAGGCACATGTTGTTGTTTTTTTCCATCACAGAAGGCTGTGATGATAAAGTATACAGTGAACAAATAAATAGTTGGTGTTATGGCACATACTGCACCATTACCACACTGTTTATCATTTGAAATCATTTTGTTCACTGGGAGAAGACAACAAATTTACTGATTTTCCAAAAAAAGATATCAACACTCTTTGACTGATTAAGGCCACATAAGGCTATTATTAACTACAATAACAATCCGTACCAGTCACAGAACATCACAATACATAAATAATTTAATCAATCTATCTCCAGATGCAGTGAAATCTGAACTTGAATAATGTGTTCCTTAATCCTTTAATCACATAAAAATATGTCTGCTCACAATTATTTTGCATCAGTTTTTTTTTATTATAAAGTTTTAAACTTCATCACCTTCTTTTGAATACGGCTTGGGAGAAAAACTTGTTTTGAAAAACATGGCCTCATTTAATGAGCTGTTATCCAGGTGGTATTTCAGACGTTTTAAAAAAATACACCAGTGGTTATCAAACAGACCCCTTCTGAATTTTTTCATTCAAGCAATGCCTACTTAGAGAGGACATAATAAACTCCACATTATTTGTAAGTGAATGCTATACTTTAACCATTCAAGTATGACTGAAAATTAAATTCTTCAAGAAAGGCAATAATTGTATATTTAAAAATGTCACCAAGTAAATTGTAACATTTTAACACAATGGTCTACGTATTTGCTTTAGCCTAATAATTGCTCAACTACCAATTATTGTAAATGTTAGAGTGGTCTGAAATCAACTTATATAAGCTAAAAATTTCACATTATCAAAATGTCAAAGAAAAACTAAAGAGAAAATGGAACATCTTTGGAACAGCCATGCCATTGTCATTCCACTGAATGTACACGGTACGAAATGCGAGCAACACGAGGAGTAAATATTCAAATATATATACATTGAGTATCACGATAATATGACTTTTGATATTTGACTTTTGGTATATATACTTTCTCAAACAAACCAAACTTCATAGCCTTATCTCCTCTGACATAAATACTTGTCAAAATCACTGCACCTTAGACCACTGGTTTTGCAAGGTTGTGCATTGTAGATGGTGTCTATCATGCAGATACGCATGAAACAGCTCTGCTCTATCAGACCCATGGCTGAAGCAGTCCAAACACACATTACAACCTTCAATGAGAGTGCACTCACCTATGAAAACAATGTGTCAGCTTCCTGATTGCTCCAATAACCATGACCTTCAGCTAAAAGAGCATGGAACACTCTAAATGATGAGGAAACAACACACTAACTCGGCCCTGCATAATCATGGTGGGTGGTGACATGCTGAAAGAGGCAAGTCATACATGCAAACAAACAAATACATACATACATACATACATACATACATATCTACATGCATAAAAACACTATATTTCTGATGGTTTTTAAATCCTTTACAGTCCTTATGTAACTTCTGACCAAGAGCCATAAAGGTACAGATTATCTGACACCAACTGAACAATTTATAATCCATCCATCCATTTTCTGCCGCTTGTCCCAAACAGGGCCGCGGGGGAGTGCTGGTGTCCAACACAGCACACAGAGGGCAAGGACGGGGGACGCACCCTGGACAGGTCGCCAGCGCATCGCAGGGAGGAGCAGGACAGGGACAGCACCTTGCTCAAGGGTACCTCAGGGCAACCCATTGGGAAGGGGTTCGAACCCCTGATCCTCCGATCATGCGGCCAACGCCCTAACCACTAGGCCACCACTGCCCCTACATTTTATAATTATTATGTAAATTTAATTTAACCCAGATAGAGGACCAATACCTCTACAGAGCATTGGGTACTATTAAATAGGCTTCAGTGAGTGCCCCTTGAATACTTGGGTTAGGTGAGGTTTGAATAGGTGGGTTAAAGCTACATATTTGTCATCAACTAGCCCCGATTATAAAAGAATGACATATTAATTTAGATATTTAAATTAGATTAGTTTGAATTGTAAGTGAGTCTCCCAACCTCATTTGTGTAGATTCACCAGTAAAAATGTAGAATATACAGTGTAACAATAGTGGTTTATAATAAGAAGTTAATAGAGTACTTTTACAGAGTAGTACAGAGTTAAATGTGAATGTTTAGACCAGAGGCACAAAACTACTGTCCCATGAGACGACAAAGTCTCTTATCCTTTTTAACCCCCTTCTTGGTACTGACCATTACCAGTGTTGTGGACTTTTCTCATGACTTTGGGTTCTGTTGTGTGCATTTTTTGCTTCCAAAGTGCCAGACATTTTAAATGTACTGTTGAGAAATAATTCTCCCGGCTTACTGAAGAACAACATTTTTGGCTCTCATTTTCATTTTTGTCCCCGTACAAGAACAGTTTTAGAGGATTTTTTTTGTTGATTAAGCCACATAGTGACCTAGGTTTTAATTAAAGCAAAACAAAGCTGTCCAACTTAAGGTATGAACCAGTGAAGAAACATTCCGGATTCCAGATGATTAGGCTGGTGATTGGTTTACTGGTGAAGCTGAAGGCTAAGTGAGTTGCATCACTTTATCACGGCACCTTTTTGGCAATTTGCTGTTTGTCACAGTAAAAGATCTGTTTGCATTTCTTTAAAGTACAAGGATTTTTTGCTCCAAAAAAGCTATTTCAAGGAAAAATATAAATGTGCACAAACACACAATTTATGAGCCCCATCAAAGCCACAGAACGGATAACTTGAAACATCAGGCCTTAGTCATATATGCATTTTTTAATCGACATTAAACTTAGGGTAAAGACAGAAAAGCTTTGTTTAAATCTAACTCCAGAACTCCATTCAAAGCCACACACTAAAATATTCATTGTGTGAATTAAGACTTATTATAGTTCAGCCACACAAAATGCTTTTGTTCACTCCCCAAATGTAAATGGCAGATCGAATCCCAGGGGACTGAGGGTGTGTCTGTAATGGGGAAGGATATGGACCTAAATCCTGCTCTGAAATCCAACTTAATTCCACTGTATAATCAATGTGCTGCAAAGGGCTTCTTCCACACAAATTCTCTCCTCTGTTCTGTTAATCTCTTAATGCGCATTAAGCATCTCACAAGCAAAACCCCTCACTTCCTCTGTGCCATCAGAATGAGCAATAAACTTCTAAAGGGACTGCTGATGAATTTGCCCAACACTGAGAATGGGAATTAAGAGATATTTAAAGATTATTTAAAAAAACTCCAGGTCCTGTCTCAGGAATGATCATTTTATTTAGTAGACAATCACAGCTGAAACACGACTTAACCAAAAAAAAGCCTGATGGAGAAATTCTGAAAAGTTATTCAATACAGAATTTAATTTTTAAATGTTTGAACAAACTCTCTAAAATCTGCTTTAAAAAATCCATATTAAATCAGTCATCTAATGAAAATTGTGAAGCATGCAGATTTTGCAGAGTCGCTCTTTTGAATGTTGCTTGTCAACCAATATGCCATTTAGTGTGCATGTAAATAAAGAACCTACATTAGTGTTACAAGTACACAATAAGTTTTTAGATAAGTTAAATGGCTCGTCAGTAAAGAGCAGAAACAGTAATGTGATGGTTATAGCGCTCTGCTCAGAGCAGTGAGTCAGAGCAGAGCATCGGGATTTTCATCTTGATCTCTGCCTCTCGTTCTGTTAGTTGTTTATTTAAGTGCAGTACTTTTGAGTACACATTAGTGTTATGTTTAAGAAAGTTAAGATACAGAGGCTTGGCTACGTGTTTATTTCTTAAGTAATCACACATACATTGTCATGCAAATTTGGGCGCTTACTATGAATAATGAGTGAAAGAGGAAATGATAACCTTTTTATATCATGTAAAATTTTAAGCAAGCTTGTCTTTTTCTTTTCATCATTGTACAAAATATTTAGAAAAAGTATCACCACTTGTAAATGCTTTGAGCCTTTTTTCATTTTTGCATCTTTTGTTCATATGTTCTTACAAAAAGCTTCCAGTTCTACAAAATTGCCAGCCATCAGTGACGTTTAGGTGGGTGGACCGTGAAGTATTTCACTTTTGATTTCTATTTTGACTCAATTCATTTATGAGACTTGTTTCCAGAATACATGAGGGCTTGTTTAAATGTTAATTTGCCAACTTTAGGAACTGGATTTAGTTTCTAGGATGCAGAAAGGTTTGTCCTCTGCTGAATCATCTATGAAGGTCATATTTGTTTAGGTGTCACTACATAGTTGAACAATGCATCATTTATTTATGCATGCATAATTTATTTAACAATCATTTATTTATTTTTCAGATTGATATCCATCTATTTGAAGGAGCCCATGGCTGCTGATTGTTGGGACAAGGTTTGAAGAGAATTGATACAGTTAGCAATTTGCACTACCTGGCATTTCATAACAATGCTGGTGAACAAGCTACAGCCCTAAATAGTTAAAAATAAGTCTGAGACTCAAATGTATAATATTTTGAACACTTTCCCAACTTCTGTGTGGTGCACCTCACCTTTTTTACAGTATAATTTAACAAAATTAAACTAGCAGACCAATCTTGCATGAAACGCATGAAAGCTTTTTGATGACCAGTTCATATTCTGCTCACTTAGCGATTTGTTTGTGAAAAAGAATACACCATCTCCTGACAGTTTAGGACAGTAGCTATAATTAATTGAGGTACAGTATGTATAAGTCAATATTTACTGTCTGATCAAGTCATCACCTTATTTCACTTGTCCAGGTTTTTGGAAAATCTAATATTTCTTTATACACTCTTTCAGAATATTTCCCTGTCATATTTATGGTGATACCTATCTAATAAATATAACATTCAAAGCATTACCTCAACTGAGAGAATCATAACTGCTGTACACTCTTGATGCTACAATTAATAAATATACCCCAAACACTTCCTAAAGACTGATTTCTAAAATACCATGTCCCTGGCAAGAGGGGGTAAGTCCTGCAGCATGAAACTGAAGTGGCCTTTTGTTCATTTATATTCAGCCACTTAAATATTCATTTCAATCAAGCAGTGCATAATTGAGATTGGCAGAGTCGTGATCCTGGGGTGAAGCTTGTAGTCCTGATTGCAAATTTCACTGGAGCAAGTAAGGGAGGGTGGAGGAGGATGGTAGAGCAGTGGGAGAGGGGGTACATTTACCTTGAATACATTTAGGATCTATGGTCCCTTCCAAAAGTACTGGAACAACAAGTCCGATTTGTTTGTTTTTGCAATGCACTAAAGACATTTGGGTTTGAAATCAATATATGAAAATGAGATGAGTGGTCAGAATGTCAGATTTTATTTTCTGGTTTCTACACATAGTTAAAGTTAATATGGAAAAGTATTGACAAATGAGAAGCTGAAAGATGTTTGTTGTTACACAGGATGTCCTTGTAGATTGATATTTAAAACTATAAATAGCTATCAATGTCTACTCTCATGTAAAGTGTTGGAGTTCACATGTAAAGAACTGAAGATCATTCACTGGAAGAATTTCACAAACATTGGGCATAACCACTATATTTAGAATCTCCTGAAAAAAGAAGGAATAGTGGACTAAGCAACATGCATCAAACCAATGCATGTTGCTCAGTCAAGACAGCAGGAAAGAAAAAAACTCTAAACAACAGTCAGTGACATTATGAACAACATCCAAGGGGCAAGGGTGGAGGGATCACAAACCAGTGCTCAAAGAAGACTTTGAGAGCATAACTATAGATACCATACCACCAGACCACAACAAACCACTCATCAGTAGTGTAATCCAATCTCTTTACCTGCCTTTATAGCTTCATTTTCATTAAAGGTTTGTTACATGTGATAAAGAAATTGTTGTTTCAGTCATGTGAAATGGAGAACAACATAAACAAACAACAAATGCTTTAGTTTTTTTTTCTTTTTCATTTTAGAAATTTCAAAATATCTGCCTATAATATGACCTAAAACATCATCCGATGTTCATGTCATATAATGTTCATGTCATAGATCATGTCATAATGTATATTGGACATGTCATGTGAAATATGAAGGTCACATGTGACATGTCACATTTATATTATACAAGTCATATACTGGTTTTATTTAAAGAACAGGGCTATCAGTGTTTGATTTTCATGTCTGAAAAAGTCTTTGCAAAAACAAAGGAACTTTCTGAGAAACCTCTGAAGAAGAGCTGTTTATACTCTTCAGGTTAGAAGAGGTTACAATAATTCAAACGAGACTTCAGCATTCCACAGTCAAACTGATTACATATATATCGAAAGAAAATCAGTAATTTCAGACCATTGTATGCAAAGCATCCCCAAACCATGACACTTCCATGCTTTACAATTGATGTGAGGACATGTCCTCTGTTCTGGTGTCCAAATAATTCAATTTATAAATTTAACATTTTTTGTCTTTTCTCTCTGGGAAACTTCAGTCTGGCCTTGATATTTCTCTTAGAGAGCAAAGGTTTCCTCCTGGCTCCTATGCAAGTTAAAGTTGTGCAGTATCTTTTTCTCTTTCTGATTATAGAGACACTTCCACATCAACAGTAGCAAGAGTCTGCTGTAGGTACCTTGATGACATTTTAGGGTTTTTGGAGACTTCTTTTAGCATCTTGCGGGCTGCTCATGGGGTGAACTTGCTTTGACGGCCTGACCTGGGCATGTTGGCAGCTGTTCTGGAAGTCCTCCACTTGTTGACAAATTCTTTTGTTAACCATTGAAAATTCTTTTGAGATCATTTTAAATCCTTTACCAGATTTATAAGCTGCTACAGTCTTCAGGAGCACACCAAACTAAATGTCTGAGGTTTGAATAGAGTAAACCTCCTTCAGATGCTGAGAAATGATGTTCTAATCATGTGCACCTGATGTGCTCCACCTGTGTGTGCTTTTAGCCATTATAATTGGGAATAAAGGTGGGGGTGTCCTAATTTATTCCTCACCAGAAATTGCATTTTTGGAGAATTACATTTTACAGCAGATTTTGAAAAGTCTTTTAAGTTTTAATTGTTTAGTTATATTACTTGAATCTCCCAGTATTGTTAAAATTGAAATTAAATGTCCATATGTCCAAGAATGTTACAAAAACACACAGGCTTTCATAGGGTGTCCTAATTCTTTCACAGGACTGTACATGCAATGTTCTTTCTAAAGGCTCCAAATTAATGCAACAAAAAAAAAGTCCTGTGTGACATCAGTGATAATCTAGGAGTATTTTTGGCTCTTTTTTCCTATTCCAGTCATGCTCTTTCTGAAGATAGAAGAACCCTTTACTGCATGAGGCTATAAAAATTCTTTTCAATCTTACAGTCTTGGCAGGTAGCAAATACTTCAAAAATCTTTGCATTTTATTTCAACAGTCTGACCGAATAGAAGGCTTTACAACCTTTCCTGTCCTGAAGTAGCTCTATATTCCATTTCAGAGGACTGGGAGAGCTACCACTCCATTTCTTTCCAATCACAGGGGCCCAAATAAAACTATGTAAGGAGAGTATATAAACACACACATGCACACAAAAATGCACAAACCCACACACACCTTTAGTCGTAAAAAATCTTATTTATTAAACTAGTACCTTCTGATTCATTCTATTCTGGGGCTTGTTTTCTGTGTTGCACTGGTTATTCTTGGCAGTGAGATAAAGGGTGAGTCATTTTTATGTTGTACTCATGTTATACTGTCTGCCAAAAATGAATATATATATATATATATATATATATATATATATATATATATATACAAACCGTTACTACTTCATCCAAATGGATGATTATGGCACCCCCTCACCTATGTCACTAGTTAACTATGGAGTCCCACAAGGGTCGGTGTTGGGCCCAGTGCTCTTCTCCCTCTACATGCTCCCACTAAGCACTATTATACGGAAGCATAATGTTAGTTACCACTCCTACGCTGATGACACTCAGCTATACCTATCTGTTAAATCATGTGATAAAGCATCAACCGGCACTTTAATTAGCTGCCTCAGTGATATTAGGGATTGGATGAATAACAACGTCCTATCACTAAACCCCGAAAAAACTGAGCTGCTCTTGTTTTGTAGTAGTGATGTAGAAAGGGCCAACTTCATTTCGCATATCCGGGATGCAGGGTTGAAGTTTTCAGTTAGTACTCTGGCACGTAACCTTGGTGTTATTTTCGATTCAAATCTTTCATTTAATCCTCATGTTAATGCAGTTGCGAAGACATGCTTCCTGCACCTTCGGAACATTGCCAAACTACGACGTTTTCTGTCAATGGAAGACACAGCAAAGTAGTACATGCATTTGTATACAGTAGATTAGATTACTGTAACGCCCTACTTTCTGGAAGCTCTCAGGGCACATTAAGCACCCTACAGCGCATTCAGAACACAGCCGCTAGGTTTGTTAGCAGGAGCAGGAAGTACGACCACATAACTCCCATACTCTCCTCGCTTCACTGGCTTCCTGTTAGGTACAGGGCTGACTTCAAGGTCCTCCTCTTAACTTACAAGGCACTTAAAGGTCTTGCCCCAATATACCTAACCGAACTGCTTAATGCCTATACACCTAATCGCCCACTTAGATCCCAGAAAAAAGATCTCCTAAATGTCCCTCGCATAAATAAATGTATTTAAATCATTTAAATCATGGATGAAGACTTTCAGTTTAGTTTAGTTTAGCTTACCCGCACCAATCACCATAGTGCACCATTACTAATGTCGCTGGTGCTGCTGTACATGCCATCGCACTGTATTGTTTCATTCCTGTGTCTGTCACTACTGGATCCTGCTCATTACTGACCATCCCCATTCCATTTCTCTCCCCACATGTCCGGGTGGGCCCGCTGTGGTCATCACCTGAGTCCAATGCCGAGCTACCATCTGGTCTGTGTGATGCATCTGATGCGCCAAGGGACCCTGGCAGCTCATTGGTACCTGGAAGCAACTTGGGACTCCTCACTGATTCTGGAGTTTAAAACCAAACTAAGTATGTACTGTTAGCATACCCAAGGGGGTCGGGTAGCCGGTTGATCTTGGACCCTCAGAGGTTTTTGGAATTTTTGGTTCCTCTCCTTCGTAGTTGTCCGGCTTTAACATCTATCACTGTAACCTGTTCCACCATCCACCACCATTGTAAAGTGCCTTGGGGCAACTGTGTTGTAAAAGGCGCTATATAAGAATAAATTGAATATACAGTACTGTGCAAAAGTTTAAGGCAGGTGTGAAATAATGCTTTCAGAAATATAAATAATGATTGTTCATTTTTATCAATTTACAAAATGCACAGTGAGCAAACAAAAGAAAAATCTAAATCAAATCAATATTTGGTGTTACTACCTTCTGCCTTCAAACCAGCATCAGTTCTTCTAGCTACACTTGCACAAAGTCAGGGATTCTGTAGGATTATAGTCGGTGTATGATCAACCAATTTTACCAAACAGGTGCTGATGATCATCAGTGTCACACGGAGGTTGAAACACAGTCATGTTTGGAACAACCTACCAGCCGAGTTCCTTCAAAAACTGTGTGCAAGTGTACCTAGAAGAAAGTGAAAGTGACAACCGAGGTCAAAGCACAGCAGACAGTGAACCACAATGAAATTGGACCTCTGCATTTAACCCATGCACACACAAACACCGTGCAGCAGTGGGCAGCTATTGAAAGCACTCGGGGAGCAGTGACAGGGACGGCACCTTGCTCAAGGGTACCTCAGGGCAACCTATCGGGAAGGGGTTCAAACCCCCGATCCTCCGATCATGCGGCTAACGCCCTAACCACTAGGCCACTGCATTTTGTTGAGTGATGAAAATAAATTATTAACACTTCCATTTTTGAAAGAATTCTTTGTTTACACACCTGCCTAAAACTTTTGCACAGTAGTATATATATGTGTGTGGGACTGGGGAAAAGTTGTGCCCAGGTTGCTGCGTAGGCTGGCACATAACAATCTCACATAACAGTCTCAAAATGTCTCTTTTATCTACAGATACTAAAAAAGACCATTTTCAGTAAAGAGTATATTAAAGTCAAGTGTTAGGCTCAACATGTTTATTAAAAACAAGGTGAGCATCTAGGAAGCATTTGCTTTAAAATATCAAAATAAATGGTTTCCACTTCAGTCAAATGAGCATAATTTCAAGAGCACAAAACATGTGCCTGATGGGAGCAAGAAGGTAACTAGCTTAAATATATTGTCTTGGATCAAGGCAACTTAATGATCCAGCAAAAAGGTCAGCAAGACAGCAATATAGCACAACACAAAGTTTACTAAGGAGAGGCTTCATTAAAAAATGTGAATTTCTTTGCAGGAGCTCCTATCTGAATCCTCTGTGGAAACTTAAGGAACTGCTTTTTAAAGCTGCAAATGTATAAAAACTTGTTTTGTGATTCACTTAAAAAATATCAAGCTGTCCTGGAGGACTGCCAGACCCAGCTAGCCTAAACAGTGATTGCACATTTTCCATGGATTATCTAACATTACATTACTTGTTGCCCTTATGCACTGCATTACACTGACACTGGGAAATAAATTCTGTTTTCCTGGCTAAATTAATGCTTGTCAGATGCTTTTGCACTGGTTCAACAGAGTAAAAGCTGGTTAGCTAACAAGCAACATGTTGTGCTTTTTAATGTGACACAATGTATTGTTATTCCCCTGCAGGAAATTACTTTTCTTTCCTTGTTATACACACCTCAGTTGGACCTCATTAACAAAGATCAATCACACAACTACATGAAATGAAATTTCATTTTCAAAGCAAAATAGGGGTCAACTGTTCTCTTGTCAGAGCACAGCATATTACTAGCTTCTGTTTTGAGAAAACATATTCATCCCCATTTCCTTCTTTTTCTCAGCTCAGTAGTTGCAGGTTAAGCCACTTCAAGATGTCTATCGCCCAGCATTATTAGAATAGAGGAAGGAGGTGAAAGATGAGTTCTGAGGGGCTTAAAATGAAAACGCCATCTCTCTAAACCCTGACACATACTGTGGAATGGTGATGAGGGAGACTGGTTTTATGGGTTCTGGATTTCTGGTCACCAAATGACTCTTCTGGATTGCCCATTCTGGAATGGTGGTTAGAAGTCAAAAGAATGTCCAGTGTTTGTCATCCAGGTCAGTTAGAGAACATACTCACAACAAAAAACAAGCACATGAAAAATTATATTAAAGCTAAATATATTTAACAGGCTACAGGAGTGTTAAAAAATCTCTTCATTGAGTGGACACTATGGTCGGGGTTAAAACACAGATGATCATCTGTGCTGCTTATTCAAATACATATATAGAGAGATCTTTTCATAAGCAATAGAATAAATATGTAGTGTGGATCATTATCAGAAAACTACCATAAACATAAAAGTGCCAAAAGGGATGTTTGGAATGATGCATGGAGGAAATAATTTTGAATCCAGAACCTTTTAATCAATGGATGAATCCTGCATGTAGAACTCTGAAGTAAATGTATGAAGGCCTTTTGCTGGATCCATGTTTGATATGTTTTTTACAAGCATAGTTAGGAATGAATATATTAACATCTAGTCATGTCTTAAACATGAGCTCATAATGTGAACAGTGGCACAGCTTATTTTTTTCTCAAGGGGACACAAAGAAGTTATGCAGTTCTCAGCAATAGGAAGTAAGGAGTGATGAATGGTACACTATACAGTGTTAACAGGTTAGAGAAGTCGCACTGATTGAATTACTGGCATCATGGAGCATTTTAGATACAGCATAAAAGCAGCTTTGCATTTAAAGAAATGGCATGAAGCCTATTTTTCTTGTGCCATTCAAGCCTTGCAGAAAATTGCCATGAAAAAAAAAAAAAAAACATTGAAATGAAATAACATTTTCTATTGACAATGATATGTCTTTTAGCTATGCCACCAAATATACATATTTTCTGGTAGGTCTAAAGTTTTGGCTTTATTTCCCACTCAGTTCAGAAAAAAACAGCAAAAGTTAAATGCAATGTCCTCTTTAATTTTTGTTTTATTTATAGACTTGGACAAAAAAGCATGTCTGTAAATTTTTCTTATAGGTGGTGACCATTATTCAGCTGTTCCATACAACAACTGCTGCATGAATAAAATGTCAGAGCATGAAGTGGTAGGATTTATAAGTCTGGCCTTATACATATATATAAGCACTGGTAATTTGGTATTTTCTTATGTTACTTCTTAATACAGTGGAACCTCTGCTCACGACCATTATTCGTTCCAAAACTTTGGTCATGACCTGATTTGGTTGCGACCCGAATGTAATTTCCCCATAAGATTGTATGCAAATTCGTTTAATCCTTTCCAGACCATACAAACTGCATGTAAATACTTTTATTTTTTAAAGATTTTTAAGCACAAAAATAGTTAATTATATCATAGAATACAGTGTAATAGTAAACTAAATGTAAAAACATTGAATAACACAGAGAAAACTAACATTGCAGTTAGTGCTAGACCAAGTTCGCGCTAGACCAAGTTCCTGCTAGACCCTTACGAACTGTTCACTGTAAACACTTTATTTTTTTTGTTTTGTTTTAAGCACAGGGAAAAAATAAAGTTTAAAAAATCCCTAATTTATACAAAAACTAAAACTAAGCAGAGGAGGTCACTGTTTTGAGGGAGGGTCCAGCTCCGCAACGGAGGGACGTTCTCCTTCAGGTGTTTTCTCTCTTGTGCTTTCTTCCAATGCAAGGGTTTCTGGTGTTTTTTGTCCTTTAACAGGTGGACCAGACTTTACAAAATAGCAGTCTAATGTGACTTGACTTTTCCTGAGCATCAAAGCTTTTCTGAAATGTGAAATGACATGGTCGTCTTTGTTAGGCCCTGTATACACTCAGCAAACAGAAGAAAATGGGATATGGATGGAGACTGGGGGAAATCATTGGTGCGTAGTACAAACCGGAAGGGAAACTGCCCGTCAGTGTTTTGTTAGCAAGCAGAAATTGTGGTCATGAACAGATGTGAAAATTTAGCGAACTTTTTGATCGGAAACGTTTGTGACCAGAGGTTCCACTGTACAAATGAACACGATGACTCTATGTTGCTCCAACACACTAAAGAACAGAAAATATCCCCTTATAACACATGCTGTTACAACTACTGAAGCAATGACACACAAAGTCCAAAGGATCACAATCTTCTGGGAAAGCAGAGGCAACTCAGTCCCTTATTGTACTGTATTACAGGGGGGTATTGTGTCTGAAGTTGCATGATGACCTGGTTTATGACTTCCTATAACTTCCCTTTTGGGCAATGAAGAATCTAAACTGTGTGAATGTACTTACTATGACAAAGGGTATCCACATCCTCAATTAAATATGGCGTGAGCTGAATGAACAAAAGCACATTTATTTAAATGTCAAGGATGGAGATGATTGAGGCTTATATCACTGAAATGTTTACATTTAATAATAATTTTTAAGCCAAGCTTTTAAAGATGGTAAGATAACTCTCTGTTAAAGGATGAACATTAAAAGATGTACAAAATGATTAATTAATAATCAGAAGGTGTCATAAGTCAAACATTCTCCCATCTGCAATGTTAGTTTAACTATGAAATATTAATTACCACATATATATAAGTCTAATCACAAGGAGGAAGGTTCATGTAGCAAAAGTGGTCCCCTCCATGCAGCAGATCTGGCTAGCACACAATAAAATTATTGGACAAGACTCTTATATAGTCTATATATACTCTTATATACTCTAATGCTAGAGATGCTTATATCTGCTGTGATGTGGCTAAACTGAATAGATGTTTAGGATAAGAACAGCAATGCCAATGCAAAGTAAAAGAAAAAAGTTGAATAACTTGTTTACAAGACATGTATATGCCTAAACAATCAAGTATGTAATAGGATAAATAGTTTATTATCTAAACTATTCATTATGCATGTAATTTTTTTTACTTTCCTTTTTTGATGTTTGCTGTTCTTTTGCTAGCTCATATTGTAAATTATTTACACTACAATTGCTATTTGCCAGTATAGTTTAGACACTGAGAGTATATATCCTTTGAGAGGAGAAGCATGTAGCTTCTTAACTAAAGTAGTTTCCATTTAACGGTCTAGCATTCCATGCAACTTGCTATGGATTGTAGACATTCTTAGTCTGGTAAAGGAACAGAACTGAATGATGTAAGGCTCTAAACTGAACAAAAATAATGGTAAAGTCATGGCAAAAATAATCATATTGATTCTAGGCATGTTGTTTGCAGACACCAGACACCTCACCCATCAAGTTTGCATTTGTGGCTATTCTGCCAGCAAAATAGAAATTAACTCTGAGATTTTTAATTAACACAAGTCAATAATAAATATTTTTTTTCCCCAATAACTCACATAATCAAGTAGAACACTGACTCTCATTGTGACTCATTGTGTCTGCTAGTGAGCAATGAAGGGTAAGAGAAGAATAATACCCTCTTCTGCTAAAACAACTCAGATCTCTATAAAACATTAGCATTTCCATCATACAAATATTTTGTGCTATTTTAACATTACTGAAGAAAAAATGCAAAGTTCTTTCAAGAGACCTCCAAAACAACTGGAAAGTTGAGGTTGTATCAACTGTGAAATTAGTTTAAATACAGCTGAAGTAAGAAAAAAAAGACAAAAGGGACCAGAGATTCCTTGAAAACATCTATTCTGATAAATAGCTATATGTACTAAGAAAATCCTCAATCCTCAATCCCTTTCCGTTGCACAGTAAAGAAGTAGATTTTGAGATGCTATTTCTATTCTTGTTTTTGGATGATGTACTTTAAGTGCAGCCAATGTTTTAATGCTTTTACTGGAGGATAGGTTGAGGCTTCATAATTTGTCTAACTGCCACACATTGAAGCCTTAAATGCAGCAGAATGTGAATTGCATTTTTTCTCATTGGCACAGATGATGAGGGTCATTTTTCGGTTGTTGAAGCATGAGTAATCTGGGAAAAAATAGCCTGTCACTGATGCAGCTGCAATAGTATTACAACCAAATCACTTGAACATTATACTGACTCTACTCAGCTTTGTATCATGCTTTATTCATGGGAATTTCACTGGAATGAATGACCTTTAGAAATCTGTTTCTACCATATTACTTATATGAAAATAAACAACTGCTTCCTAATTTTAGGGAAAATCCTCTCACTTTTAGTCAAACTTTGACTAAAAGGTTTAGTAAAACAGATCAGAAGCAGTCTGATTTGCCCCTGTTTAGGCTGCATCCTCAGTTTTCCCACTGCTCCTGTCCATAAAATAAATATTTGGTTTCACTTTCAGATATACCTTTCAAGGCTTTTATGGTTCTGTTTTTTTTTAGCTCTGCTGGATAGCACTGCTATTTTCGTTCATTTATTTTAAAGTGAATGAGCTATGTGCACCTCATGTAATCTAAAACTACTTAAATCTGATCAGATAATGCAGGTGGACTTGTTTTGGAAGGGCTGCTCTTTTTGTTATTTAAAACTTTTGAACTTGGAATGATCATTTGGCATACACCACCAAGCTTTATACCATGTTTTCATATGCATTTTTTTAGGTTTAATCCTTGGGCGTCTAATCTTGGGCTGCTCCATTGTCACTCTTTGCATTAAAACAACTAAAACTTACTTTCAATTGTGCGTAAATCTTTCTCTCTGCAGGTTTTCCCTTTGTCAACTTGTGAAAAACCTTAATTTCCTTTCGTAATATGTTTGGACTTAATAAGCTCTTATGCATGTCACTTTATTGAGTCGTGAACATGAGCTGATATTCAGATGACATGACAAGTTCATCATAAATTATCTGTTCTCATCCCTGTAACCTACTTTACCAGCTTGTCTAGCCTTTTTCCAGCTATTCAAACCAGGATCAACATAGATAATTAATTTTCTCACACAATATTTCTTTTCAATTTCTACTATCAGATCTTTTAAAAACACAAACCAGGCAACCCTGAGTGCAGTGTGCGAGAAACTGTTTGAAGAGGAAAATATTGCCTTCTGTGCAAGCCTCTTAAAGCCTCCTGAATAAGAGCTCATAAACATACATGCTCATGCTGATAGATTGCCTTTTTTAAGATTTAACACAAAATTTCTATGATGAATTTGATGATTTGACAAATATGAAAGTGAAAAGTGAAAGTGAAAGTGACTACCCTTGTCATTGCGAGGTCACGGCACAGCACACATGAACCACAACGAAATTGGACCTCTGTATTTTACCCATGCACCCTCAAACCCGTGCAGCAGTGGGCAGCTATTGAAAGCGCCCGGGGAGCAGTGATGGGGACGGTACCTTGCTCAAGGGTACCTCAGGGCAACCTATTGGGAAGGGGTTTGAACCCCTGATCCTCCGATCATGCGGCTAATGCCCTAACCGCTAGGCCACCGCTGCCCCGAACAATATATGAACAATATATGAACAATAAAATACCACAAATATTAAATTATTAATCACATATCTTGTACAATTACCGTGAAGCAGCACCATTGTAGTTAAAAATATTTTTTTACCTTTTAGGTCCAAATAATTCACTGCATCATCATTCTAAACCAACAACCATTTGCCTGAATGTAGGAATATTTACCAAGGTGGGAAAGCATTCCATTTTAACTACATATGCATGTGCTAGCATGTTTTTTTTTGTGGTTTTTTTAAACAACAAGCATTCAGTACCATATGTCTTCCTATCTACAAAGTAACACAAGAACAAAAAGCACTATGGCAGGCTGCAAACACTGAATAATCTGCATAGATCTTATCTTTGTGTTGTTTGCAGAACCATCTGTGAATATTTTTGCCAAAAAATCTCTACAAACTGAACGGTTCTCAATGGAGACTGCAGTCCTAATTAGGTTCTATATATTGTTGTTTGTTTACATTTTGGTGATGGAAGGTCAATGCATTAAAATAAAGGTGAATACTAAATATATATTATCATTTTTTACATTTTTCTCCTCTAAAGCTCAAAAGTTTTATTCTGAGATTAAGCACCATTCATAGCAATTATGATTCATGGGCGCAGTAGGAAAAAAAGAAAAATACATAGAGGGTCAGAGGTGAAAACAGAATGAGAAAGCAATAAAGGGAAAACTTTGCCTAATGTTTATATTTCAGCACAACTGATTTCAAGGCAGTGGTGGACAATGGTTGACAAGTGGTATGAAAAAAAAGTAATGCTACTTTTATTGAATTGTTTGGCCACAAATGGGAATAGAGCTAGAAGGGGGGCTTTGCCAGCACAGCAGCTGGTTGGCTTTTTAAGACACAGGGCCTTATTATAATGGACAGTGGCATTCTTCATTATCGACCTCCCCATGATCCTTTCCATTTCTGCCTCCTCTAGACAACACCACTTGCACATGAGGTTTTCACTCAACTGCACATAAGGATTTCCACCGAAAAAATGAAAATCTATCATTCCCTCAGGTTCTGCCTATTCATTGGGCACTGAACCAGATTTCATCATTGCTAACTCATGGCACTCTAAGAAGACATTTAGAAAACTAAATGAACTGAAGCAATGCTGCATGCTAACTGCTCCTATAAAACAAGCACTTTTCCAGGCTCAATTCCCTCAGCTTTAGTTTAACATTTACCTGAAGGAAGATAACTGACCACTAAAGACTGAAGCCTACTATTATGAGACTGATCTACTTGTTATATGAGAGAGAAAAAAAAATGTTGAGGATCTGGCTTAAAGTCTTCCTGATTAAATCATCTGTATTGATATTAAACCTCTCTTAGCAAGCGTTACTTAAAAACAAAAATAATAATGGAAGTCTGTACAGTGCTCTCTTTGTAGCAAAGCTATATAAGAATTATGTTTGATTTAATAAACACCTCTCCATGGATGGTTTAAGTGACTATATTTGTGAAAGAGAGGTGAGAGTGTGGGGAATCTTTTAAAAGTTTAAAGAAGCCTTGTGAGAGTTTTCCTTAATTTTATGTTTAAGCCAAGAACCATATGAGATAACAAATACAAAAAACTAAACCTAAAACCAATAATCGGTTTGCAAAAACACATTTCTGTATAAAAAAGCACAGAATAAAAAAAGAAAAAACATGCCATTTTGTTGTACAGATCCAAAGGTGAGTTTATATTCAGTCTGTTTAACAAAGCCCTACTTTCTAATTCCAGACAAATATGAGAGATATCTCATAAAGATACATTAAAAGAAACTCTTCACAGTGTGTAACAGTTTATTCAGATAATTATTGCAGGTTTTCTGTGTGGGACTCAATTAATTCTTCTGCCTATCAAGGATTTGAAGCAAGACATGGCTTGTTTCATAAACAATTATTTTTCACTCTGCTCTCTGCACATGTTAAGGAAAAGTGGAACGGTATAATGCTGTTATTTGCCCTAAATGACTGGTCTCTTTTCTCCAATGGGTCTGTCCATACGCAAACCAGTACAATCATGTATTACAATACAATTATGATTGAATGTGATTCCTCAAGTGAACATGACTACCACTTTTTCTGATTCCCAAGATCAATTTTCAAGGCTATCTGATTAAATAACTGTTTTTTTTTTTTTGGTTTTTTTTTTATGAGTAGCCATACTTCATAAATCACTTTTAGAGGCTTGGGGACTTGGACATAGATTTAGGAAATCTGGCCCTCACCATTATTACATTTGCTTAATATAAGAACACTTCTCGCCCAACACAAAGCAGCTATACACTTGCTTTCATGTACAAAAACACACTAAAATAACATAGTAGCCGTTATCATCTTCTTTTTCTTTCGCCTACTCCCGTTTAGGGGTCAGCACAGCAGATCAACCGTCTCCATTTCTTCCGGTCCTCTCCATCTCCTCTTTGGTCTTCCTCTTTTCCTCTTTCCTGGGAGCTCCATCTTCAACATCCTCCTCCCAATTTAATCCTTGTCTCTCTTCTGGACAAGGCAACCTTGCTTCTCTAACTTTGTCTCTAAAACGTTTAACCTGAGCTGACCCTCTAATATACTCATTTCTAAACCTGTCTATCTTCGTCACACCCAATGAAAACCTCAGCATCTTTAACTCTGACACCTCCAGATCTGCCTCATGTTTTCTCATCAGTGCCACTGTCTCCAACCCGTACAACATAGCTGGTCTCACTACTGTCCTGTAAACCTTCCTTTTCACTCTAGCTGGTACCCGTCTGTCACAAATCACTCCAGCCACTCTTCTCCACCCATTCCAACCTGCCTGCACTCTCTTCTTTACCTCTCTTCCACACTTGTCAATACTCTGCACTGTTGATCCCAAGTATTTACTCCTCCACCTTTGTCACCTTTACTCCCTGCTTCCTCACCACTCCACGTTCCTCCCTTTAATTCAAACTCATTTATTCTGTCTTTGACCTACTCACTTTCATTCCTCTCCTCTCAAGAGCATATCTCCATCTCTCCAGGTTCTCCTCAAGCTGCTCCCTACTCTCACTGCAGATCACAATATCATCAGCAAAGATCATCCACAGAGACTCCTGTCTAACCTCATCCGTCAACCTGTCCATTATTATTGCAAACAAGAATGGGTTCAGCACTGATCCTTGATGTAATCCAACCTCTATCTTAAATGCATCAGTCACTCCCACTGCAAATCTCACCACTCTTAAACTGTCACCATACATATCCTGAACTACTCTCACATACTTCGCTGTATCACTTTACTTCCTTATACAAAACCACAACTCCTTTCTAGGCACCCTGTCATATGCTTTCTCCAAATCCACAAAGGCACAATGCAACTCCTTCTGACCTTTTCTGTACTCGTCCATCAACAACCTCAGAAACTCAACTGCCATCTCCCCTAAACATCTTCATATTCCACTGGTATGTCATCTGGTCCAACAGCCTTTCTATTCTTCATCCATTTCATTGCTGCCCTTACTTCCATCTTGCTTATTTGCTACACTTCCTGGTTCACTATCCTCATCCAGTCTTCTCTCTCTTTAATTTTCTTCATTCATCAGCCCCTAAAAGTACTCCTTTCACTTGCTCAACATGCTATGTTCATGTGTGAGTATGTTTCTATTTCTATCCTTTATTGTACTGACCTGCTGCACATCTTTCCCAGCTCTGTCTCTCTGTCTAGCCAATGGGTATAGGTCCTTTTGTCCCTCCTTACTGTCCAACCTCTCATACAATTCACCAAACACCTTACCTTTGGCCTTCACCACTGCTTTCTTCGCCCTGCAATTCATCTTCTTGAACTCCTGTCTACGTTCTTCATCCTTCTAACTGTCCAACTTTTTCTTTGCCTTCCTCTTCTTCTGTTTACACTCTTGGACTTCTTGGTTCCACCACCAGGTTTCCTTATCCTCCTTCTTCCTTCCAGATGTCACTCCAAGTACATTTCTAACTGTCTGCATTACCACTTCTGCAGCAGTTTCCCACCAATCCGGTAGCTCTTCAACACCTCCCAGTGCCCGTGTTAACTCCTACCTGAATTCCATCTTGAAGTCTTCCTTCTTCAGCTTCCACCACTTAATCCTCAACTCTGCCTTCACTTTCCTCCACATCTTGACCTCCAAGGTCATCCTACAGATCACCATCCTATGCTGTTTAGCTACACTCTCCCCGTCACTATTTTGCCATCTCCAATCTCCTTCAGACTGACCTTCCTGCAAAGAATATAATTCACCTGTGAGCATCTTCCTCCACTCATACATCATGCCGTGCTCCTCCCTCTTCTTAAAATAAGTATTAACTACATCCATTTCCATCCGTTTCACAAAATCTACAACCATCTGTCCTTCAGCATTCCTCTCCTTGATACCATACCTACCCATCACCTCCTCATCACCTCTGTTCCCTTCCTCCAACATGACCATTAAAATCTGCACCAATCATCACTCTTTCTCCCTTGGGTACACTCTATCACTTCATCTAACTCACTCCAGAATTCTTCTTTCTCTTCTTTCTCACAACCAACTTGTGAGGCATAAGCACTAAGAACATTCATCCTCACACCTTCAACTTCCAGCTTCAAACTCATCACCCTCCCTGACACCCTCTTCACCTCCAAAACACTCTTCACATACTCTTCCATCAGGATAATACCTACCCCATTCCTCATTCCATCCACACCATGTTAGAACAGTTTTCCAACTCTTCCAATACACCTGGCCTTACTACCCTTTCGTCTAGTCTCTTGCACACACAAAATGTCAACCTTCCTTCTCTCCATCATTTCAGCTAATTCTCCTACCTTTACCAGTCAAGCTGCCAACATTTAAAGTCCCTACCCTCACTTCCACTCTCCTACACTTCTTTCTCTCCTCCTCCCTCCAGACATGTTTTTTCCTCTTCTTCTTCTTCTCCTTTGGCCAACAGTAGTCCAATTTCCACCAGCACCCTGTAGGCTAACAGCACTGGTGGCAATCGTTGTTAACCCGGGCCTCGACCGATCCGGTATGGAATTCTGTTTAGTTGTATGCATATTGATTTGGCAAAGTTTTACACCGGATGCCCTTCCTGAAGTAACCCTCCCCATTGATCCGGGCTTGGGACTGGCATGAAGAAATACACTGGCTTGTGCATCTCTAGTGGCTGATTTAACATAGTAGTTGTTATAAATGATTTTAATTTTGTTAAATTTACAGCCCGCCACAATTGTTAACATTCCAGTGTTGAAATTCACTTTTTGGTAGAATTCATTTACATTTACAGCATTTAGCTGAAACTCTTCTCCAGAGCGACTTACATTTCTTAACTACAGGTACAGTCCCCCTCAGGTACCCAATGATGGTGGTGGGAATTGAACCTGCAACCTCTTGGTCTGCAAGCAAGTATCCTACCACTAGACCATCAGCACCCCTTCAGACCACCATTACCCCTTCACGCAATTCAGTTGCATGGTTACTATCATAGGAATATACCTATGTCCCAAAGGCCACCTTAATAAGACAGAGCAAACCATAATTTAATACATTAAGGGATGAAAGGTCATGGATATGTTCCTAGGTTCACCAAAGGCCATAAAAGGGCAATGAAGAATGGCTTTTTAAGAAGGAGTGCACCTGCTTTCAGGTTACTTCAGAGAGATAATTAGTAGCTAAGGGAACTTTACAATGCAGAGAGTGTTTAGAGAAGTCTGAACATAGCATACATAATATGCATGTTAGTTCTGAAATATTAAGTAATGAACAAAATTGTGTTAGGTCAAGTTCTAGTCTTGAAGTTTAATTAAAACTAATAAGTTGAACTACTGCGATGCTGGAACTTTAAGATGGCATCAAGGATTCCCCAAAAGCAAACTGCTGAGTGTACATGGATGAAATTGAGTAAAAACATGATTTGAACTTGAGAGTTAATGGTATTTAAGATGTGCCTATTTATATTACTACAAATTATGAATAGAGTTTCAATTGTTTTCACCAAAATCTACAACCAGTGTAATTAATCATTTCTCATTCAATACCTTGTGATAATCATACACAGCAAATTCAGCCTTTACACACCATTATAAACTGGAGAATTAATTTATTTATTTAATGTATAGTCCATCCATCCATCCATTTTCTTTCGCTTATCCGAGGTCGGGTCGCGGGGGCAGCAGCTTCAGCAGGGACGCCCAGACTTCCCTCTCTCCGGCCACTTCTTCCAGCTCCTCTGGGCAGATCTCAAGGCGTTCCCAGGCCAGCCGAAAGACATAGTCTCTCCAGCGTGTCCTGGGTCTTCCCCGGGGTCTCTTTCCTGTGGGACGTGCCCGGAACACCTCACCAGGGAGGCGTCCAGGAGACATCCTAATCAGATGCCCGAGCCACCTCATCTGACTTCTCTCGATGCGGAGGAGCAGCGGCTCTACTCTGAGCCCCTCCCGGATGACTGAGCTTCTCACCCTATCTCTAAGGGAGAGCCCAGACACCCTGCGGAGGAAACTCATTTCGGCCGCTTGTACTCGCGATCTCGTTCTTTCGGTCACTACCCACAGCTCGTGACCATAGGTGAGGGTGGGAACGTAGATCGACCGGTAAATTGAGAGCTTTGCCTTTTGGCTCAGCTCCTACTTCACCATGACGGACCGACGCAGAGCCCGCATCACTGCGGATGCTGCCCCGATCCGCCTGTCGATCTCCCGCTCCATTCTACCCTCACTCGTGAACAAGATCGCAAGATACTTAAACTCCTCCACTTGGGGCAGGATCTCACTCCCAACCCTGAGAGGGCACTCCACCCTTTTCCGGCTGAGGACCATGGCCTCAGATTTGGAGGTGCTGATTCTTATCCCAGCCGCTTCACACTCGGCTGCGAACCAATCCAGTGATAGCTGAAGATCGCGGCCTGATGAGGCCAACAGGACAACCTCATCTGCAAAAAGCAGAGACCCAATCCTGAGCCCACCAAACCGGACCCCCTCAACACCCTGGCTGCACCTAGAAATCCTGTCCATAAAAGTTATGAACAGGATCGGTGACAAAGGGCAGCCCTGGCGGAGTCCAACTCTCACCGGAAACAGGTTCGACTTACTGCCAGCAATGCGGACCAAGCTCTGACACCGGTTGTACAGGGACCGGACAGCCCTTAACAGGGAATCCGATACCCCATACTCTCGGAGTACCCCCCACAGGACTTCCCGAGGGACACGGTCGAATGCCTTCTCCAAGTCCACAAAGCACATGTAGACTGGTTGGGCAAACTCCCATGCACCCTCCAGGACCCTGCCAAGGGTGTAGAGCTGGTTTTGCCAATCCAGAGGCACCGACCCCGATGTCCATGCGATGTTGCAGAGGCGTGTCAGCCATGACAGTCCTACAACATCCAGAGCCTTGAGGAACTCTGGGCGGATCTCATCCACCCCCGTAGCCCTGCCACCGAGGAGCTTTTTGACCACCTCGGCAACCTCAGCCCCAGAGATGGAAGAGTCCACCTCTATGTCCCCAAGCTCTGCTTCCTCATCAGAAGGCATGTTGGTGGAATTAAGGAGGTCTTCGAAGTATTCCCCCCACCGACTCACAACGTCCCAAGTTGAGGTCAGCAGCACACCATCCCCACTATACACTGTGTTGACCGTGCACTGCTTTCCCCTTCTGAGACGCCGGATGGTGGACCAGAATCTCCTCGAAGCCATCTGGAAGTCTTTCTCCATGGCCTCACCAAACTCCTCCCACGCCCGAGTTTTTGCCTCAGCAACCACCAAAGCTGCATTCCGCTTGGCCTGCCGGTACCTATCAGCTGCCTCCAGAGCCCCACTGGCCAAAAAGGCCTGGTAGGACTCCTTCAGCTTGATGGCCTCCCTCACCCCCGGTGTCCACCAACGGGTTCTCGGGTTGCCACCGCGACAGGCACCGACCACCTTACGGCCACAGCTCCGGTCAGCCGCCTCGACAATGGAGGCACGGAACATAGCCCATTCGGACTCAATGGGCTCCTCCCCCAGGACGTGGTTAAAGCTTTGCCGGAGGTGGGAGTTGAAGCTCGTCCTGACAGGGGACTCTGCCAGACGTTCCCAGCAGACCCTCACAATACGTTTGGGTCTACCAGGCCTGACCGGCATCCTCCCCCACCAACGAAGCCAACTCACCGCCAGGTGATGATCAGTTGACAGCTCCGCCCCTCTCTTTACCCGAGTGTCCAAGACATGTGGCCGCAAGTCCGATGACACGACTACAAAGTCGATCATCGAACTGCGACCTAGGGTGTCCTGGTGCCAGGTGCACATGTGGACATCCTTATGCCTGAACATGGTGTTCGTTATGGACAATCCGTGACGAGCACAAAAGTCCAATAACAAAACACCACTCTGGTTCAGATCGGGGGGGGGGCATTCATCCCAATCACACCCTTCCAGGTCTCACTGTCATTGCCCACGTGAGCACTGAAGTCCCCCAGCAGAACGATGGAGTCCCCAGCAGGGACACTCTCAAGCGCCCCCTCCAGAGACCCCAGAAAGGGTGGGTAGTCCAGACTGCTGTTTGGCGCATAAGCGCAAACAACACTAAGGACCCGTCCCCCAACCCGAAGGCGGAGGGAGGCCACCTTCTCATCCACTGGTGTAAACCCCAATGTACAGGCCCCGAGCCGGGGGGCAATAAGCATGCCCACACCTGCTCGGCGCCTCTCACCGGTGGCAACTCCAGAGTAGAAGAGAGTCCAGCCCCTCACAAGGAGACTGGTTTCAGAGTCCAATCTGTTCTGACTGCCCCAATGAGTCAGAACAGAGCGTGGCTCATTAGGTAGGCTAAGCCTATGTGTTACTTATGTGATTACCTATGTGATTACTTGGTTTAGGCTGCAGTTCCTCTGTTCTTAGGTTTTGATTCGAACTGCAGCCTGTGCTTCTTGTATTTGTAAACTGTGGATAATAAAACAGTGTTCCTAACTCCTGGCTCCACAATGACGTCCTTCCGGCACCCCGCCACCGTTACATTTATTCTGCCCTGTTCATACTTAAAAAGAGCTATTCGAACACTGACTTAATACTGTCCTCTAGAAATCAAGCAGTTATTTGGAAATATTGCCTGTTAAACTTTATGACTTGGTATATACATGTATTTGCAGTGATCAAATATAAATTTGAGGCAGATAAATATAGCCTGTGTTGATTAATTCAAACTGCCCTTTACCTGTGTTTTATGTACCATACAGCCCTACTGTGGTTAGTTAAGCAAGCTTTTGAACCCTTCCCCAGAGCTCATGAATTCAAGCTGCATGTGCTTCTGTATCAGCATAGAGCAAACCTCACTATGTAAACTGTATAAAAGTCAGACACACAAAGATACATTAAATGTGGGATAGCATGCAGCACCTTATCTTACTGGGTGAGTTACTTATAGGACCAGTCTCCAGGCTAGAACTAAAGAAAACAACTGCAGAAAGTAGAAAAAAATGGAAAGCAAAAAAGCTTTGGTTCTCCTTAAGGGTTCCCTTACAGCAGCCCCTTTTTTCTCTTTACCCTTGGACGTTCCATTCTAGGTTTAAGACCCTTACGACCCTGGCTGTGGAAAAAAGACATTTCCATTTAGATGGCTTTGATTATGGAGCATTCAAGAAAGAGAATGTGAAAGAAAGGATGGATGGATGTGCTTGGCATGTCGTCTGTACTGGAATAAAGGAGAAAGAGCTGATTATTCATGGATGTGATATATAGATGGGAAGGGTATTACCACACATCATGAAGTCCAGTGAGAAAGCACTATTACTAGAGAATAAGATATAGCCATAAATTTCTACCCAGTTCCTCTTGGTCCCTCAAATAAATGTACATTCTACTGGCAATCCTTTTTGTTCCCCTCAGAGCTGTCTACATAGTTCTTATGTGCTTCACAACTAAAGTAATTGTACTGTTAGAGGAGAACTTCTTGAGCTTAGATAGATAGTATAGGGGTCAATATGGTTCTTTGAGCTAATGGTTCAAACAGCTATTGTGTAGGAAAGATACTCTTAAAAAGAGTACTCTTAAAAGATACTCTTAAAAGAGCTGAATGCAAGTAGCAACAGTTTACTAATGGCTAAAAAGAAGATACTGCTTACGATTAAAATCACTGAGACATATATGTACATGTACAATATAGAATGAATAACACAATTCTGTTTTTACATTCTCTGGTATGTTTTAGCAGAAATCTTCAAAGATCTTCTTTCGGTTGGTCTCATTACAGTAATAAATAATAAATAACCTAGTGTGTATTTTTTTGTGTGATTTGACCATGTGTTATGTACATCTACTTTGTGCCAGCACTAATCCAATATTTTTCAGGTATTCAAGCTGACCCATCTATTGTGGCACAATTTATCAGCGACCTTCTACCCCGTTGATTGGAGCATCAGGTTGTTTAGCAATCATATTTAGAGGGATCATTGGAATGGCTCAGTAGAACATATTTACGTATACTGATTAAAAGGCTAGTAAGTATGCACACAAGGTGGGTATGAATAACAAGCTGAAAACTGCATTTATGAGTTCAGATTGCTGGTCAGTTCAAAAGCTGTTCAAACTGTGGAGATAAAGCTTAGCGACATCTCTTCACTCAACAGTCAACCAAATCATGAGTAAGAAAGCACAAGAACTCTGGAAATTGTTAATAACAACTGAAATGAAATACCTATTCCTATATACCTATACCTACATAACAGTGAAATTTTAAGTTTTGCTTAAACATTTTCGGATTCAAATTATAGTGCATAATTTTCACATTCAGTGTCTCTTTCGCTTGGTCATTTGAGTATAATATCAAATCTTGTTCATTTCATGGTTTGGACAATGTTGAAAAACATAGCCCCAGGCATGACACTAAGCATGAAAACACTATGAATTGCAGTGCCTTGCAATTCAGCACCTTAAAAGTAATCAGGTATGGATTCCAAGTTATATATTTTGTGCCTTTATATTTAAAAAGCCCGATCCACTATACAACTTTAAAGTCATATTTAATTCCTGTGCAATGGAAGTTAAGATGGAAGAAGAAAAATAAGATCAAAAAGGATTCTAGAAAAAAAAAATGTATTTGGCCAAAAATCAAAATGGAATATTTGATACAAACCTACATTGTCTATTCCACAATAAAGACCATACCAGCAGCGAAATACAGAGCGAGGACGCTTTTCCAATGCAGGGACAAGCCATTATTAAAACTGAAAGACAGATAAATGGTACAAAGCACAGGGAGATATTGCAGGATCACTTACTTCAGTGCGTTAAAAAAAAGAAAGCTTGGGGAATCATCAACTTTCAGGAGGATAATAATCCCAAGCACAAGGCCAAAACAACATGATTGGTTTTACAACATAATGAATGTTTTACAATGACCATGTCAAAGTACAAAATGAATTCCAATCAAAAATCTGTGACAGTTTTTAAAAATTGTTTTGCAGTCTGACCAATTTGAACAACCTGGAGCTAGAACAGCAAAAAGAACAGGGTGAAAAATAAAGCGAGTGTGCCAGTCTGGTAAAAACTTACCAACAGAGTTTAAGAGATCTCTGTACTGTTTTGAGGTGCATTCATGACTTTGGTTTTATCTGCCTTAAACAGTCTTGATTCATTTTTAATGAGCAAACTGTATCGCTCAGTACTCCTGTGTTGATATACTTCAGACTGATATGTAAATGACCTGTTTTGACTGCCTGTTGTTTATAAAGCCTCACTAATACAGCAGTCTTAACTAAAGCACTCCTTCTAACATGGTAGAAGATAAATGCTGTAAGTTGAATGCGTATATATATATATATATATATATATATATATATATATATTCCTTTTTTTTACTTCTTCTTCTTTCGGCTGCTCCTGTTTAGGGATCGCCACAGTGGATAATCCGTTTCCATTTCTTCCGGTCCTCTCCATCTTCCTCCTTCAAACCGACCACCTACATGTCTCCTCCCACCACGTTCAAAAACATCCCCTTTGTCTTTCTCTTTTCCTCTTTCCTGACTCCATCTTCAAACTCCATCCTCCTCCCAATATAATTATCATCTCTTCTCTAGATATGTCCAAACCAACGCAACCTTACTTTTCTAACTTTGTCTCCAAATATACAAAAAAGGTTTCCATACATGGACTGTATAGATTGAAAATGAAAGACAAAATCCTTACATGCAACATTAAACTTCTGTTTCAAAAAAGTGGGTGAAGTTAAGTTTGCCATATGTGAAATTGTTCTGGTCATTTAAAACTCTGTGGGAACCTGGATAATCTGCTGACAGCTTTCCAATGTCACAAGGGTTTTGTTACAGGACATTTGTTAGGCAAGGCCATATACATACAAATCTATGCAGCAAACCAAAACTTCATTTAACCTTGTTGTTAGAGCATTGTGGCTCAGCTTAAGCCACTCTTAATCCTTACTTTCTCTTTCTGTTTACACAGAGATGAAGGTACCCCATCCGAAGGCTTAGCATGCCATTCAGGAGGCAGAAAACCTCTTGTCCTTCTGCCCGAGAAATTGTCTCACAGGGACATCCACCTCTGCTTCAAACTGCTTGTTATCTTTTTTTTTTTTTTTTTGCCTTTTTTTTTTGTTTGTTTATGCTAGTTTGATAACCTTATGTTCTTTCTGCAAATAGCTTCACAAGTTCAAAATTTCTTTCCATAGTCTGCATCTCCTGAGAGGTGGGATTATGCCTTAATTTTATAAACTTGGACAAGAGCAGGCAGTTGGAAAAGCTTTCTGCAGTTAGATGAGATGAAGCAAACTAACAGCAAAGCTTGAGAAGACCCAAAACTATAACATAATTATGAACTAACAAGCTGGTTTATTTTTCATAATGTCTGAATACATTTACATTTTCATTAGGGGTGATGTATGGCCTGCTGATATATCATTTGCTGCTAAATGGGATAATTTAATGATTGTTATCAGTTATTGTGACTGCTATTAGAATTATGGCCCTTAATTACAACCAGTTATTTAACATGCGGTTGTTGCTTGCATATGCAAAGACACCCGTGCACACACTTCAAAATAAAGGTGCCAGAAAGACTTAATTGCATGATGCTATAGGAGATCCATTTTTGATTGCCTAAAAAACTTAATGAGAACATTTTATTTGAAAGTTCTTATAAGTGTGAATTTGATGGGGTGGAACCTCTTTGAAGTTTAACAGAGTTAATGGTTAATCAATTACATCACATTACCCTTTGATGCATGTTTCTAAGGCACTAGTTGTGGGAGTTCTCTGTTCTTCCTGTCACGTGTGTAAGGGTTTGGGCACGCTAGAGGGCGCTCTCTGTCACGTGTGTTGTGTTTTGGGCATGCTAGAGGGCGCTCTCGGTCACATACAGGGTGTTTATGTCACACAAGGTGTTTAGGGTACGCTAGAGGGCGCTCTGTTCTGACTAAGCACACCTGAGCCCCTGCGGGCAGGTGTGCATCATTGGGGCTGAATATTTAAGCCCCGATGAGTCAGAACAGAGCGCGGCTCATTAGGTAGGTCAAACCTACGCGTAACGGGTGGTGGTTGTGTAAACTTTGTGTCGTTTGTATAACCTTTGTGTCTATGACTAGGTATAGGTCACCTAGTATAGACCTCTTAGTATCTAGGGCTAGACTGCAGTTCCCCAGTCATAGGGTTTCATGTGTCGAACTGCAGTCCTCCGTTCCCTTCCTGGTTCTGTGAAATCCATTGTGTATCACTCCACATGCATGAAAACACAGGATCCAGACAGGAATGATTCTACCACAATTAGAAAATGCCATAAAAATTCCCAGTGCTACATGCAATATGCAGATTTTTCCTAGGGTAAAAAACATCCACATACTAGTTATTTACCATCTAACTACACACCATGCAGGTTATCTTGAAGAGTTTATAGAAATGCTTTCTAATATATTAACAGATTCATGATTCATGCTTTGATTACTGCAAATGATTATATCCACATGTAAGTGCCCAGAGATGATCTATTCGTCCATCCATTATCTGAGCTGCTTATACTAACCAGGGTTACAAGGGTGCTGGTGCATACCGCAGCACTCACAGGGCGAAAGGCTGAAGAACACAGATCAAATAAGACTGCTGAGTTTGCTAGGTTGCTGACTTTTTGTGATCTTAAAGAACATCTCAGGAGCATGGGCATGCCCTAGACTTTATTATTTTTTGTCTTCCAGATATGAGAAGAGCTGAAATAGTTGATGTTCCAATATAAGATCACTTCTGTGTGTTTTTGGGAGTCAGCATATCCTAGAATATTAACTGATAAGAGAATGCTAACCAAGTGCGGTTTCTCTACTGATAATGCTATAGTGTTAATTGACACCTACTTTCCCTGCTCTTATGTTCTTATGTGTAATTCCAGGGATACTAAATGTATTGATGTGAGCTGCCAAAAAAGAAGCTTTTTGAAGAAAACCTTCCCTTGTTATAACTAAAATAAGACTCCACAATAGCAAACTGGCAATTGAGGAACAAAAAATCAGCTCATCTTAGCAGCTCATCTTGCTACTTACAAAACACAACTGAATTTAAGCCCATCTAATGTGTTCCAGTTGTATCTGAAGAAATATAATCTGACTGTCATGAAGTTCCATGACTTTGTCCTCACAACATGTAATTATAAATAAATAAATGTTATTAAATATTAGGAATATATATAATGAGGGCATGTGCAATGGTTGTATACAATTTTTTACACACTATCTGGAAAGAGGATGGTAAGCAGTGAATGTAATTAATCACTCATGTTTACTTTGAACGAGCTTTCAATGAAGAATTTGTTGAACCTCATAATGAAGAATTTCCTTTATTTCATCTCCAAAGTGGCAGCATTATTGACCTGTCCATATTGAAAATGCACACAACTGTCTGTACTTGTGTAAACATTCATCCTAAAGGCAATTTAAGGGAAAAGATTCTCCACAAGATATATGCAGACATTGAGAGGCTCTGACTGGACTCTTGCTGTTTTAGCGACTGAAATACTGTGGAGAGTGTTGCATAGGGATTGCAAGTGAAAACTTCCAGTTTGTTCTCATATTTTTGTTTTCCCTGTGAGTGATCTAAACATTTGTTTGCAGTTCTATTAATCTTTTGAATTTTCTGTTGTTTTTTAATCATTTCATGGGTACATTTGGGCCTACTTACTTTCTAATTTCATGGGTACATTTTTGGCCATCAACATCAGTTTTGGTCGGTAAAACAAAAAAGTTCAAAACATAATGCTAGTGATGGGTTGATGACTAACAGGATAAGTGATTGAGATGATAAATTAATTAAAGTTGGTTTAAAAGAAACTAATGTTTAGAAGAAACTAACTTTTCTAAACCAAGTTTTAGAAGAAAAAAGATCAACCACAACATATGATAATCCAAAGTTCCTCTTGGCTACCATAGACTGGCAGGTGAATCCCATCACCATCTCTCATCTAAATTTAAATCAAATGTTTTGAGCCTGCATTGTTTTTTTAAGGAAGACAATTACTCACATAAAGAAAATAGCCAGCATTCACACAATTGAATTGACTTCTCTGTTGCCAGTCAGCCACACTAACAGCAATCTGTCCCGTTTTGAAGTGATTAAATCATAAATGTCTATAGATAGCTATAACTATAGCATATAACATAACTAAAACTTTGAACATGTTTTTTTGATCTGCTACCAACTAATTTTCTAATCAACACAAAAAAGGGAACTTTTCCTCATAGTTGAATGCAAACAGAAACAGATTTTTTTTTACTAACTTATTTAAGAGGTGGCAAAATAACCTCTTTGTGCTGATTCTGTTCAAGTGTGACTTTGATAAAATTGTACATGAAATTTTACTTTATTTGAAAGTAAAACTGAATGGACCTCACTGACCATGATTATTATGTAGTACATCCATGCAACAAAATCATCACCTGTAGGTCACCCCAAGAATTGAAAATTATCATGTTTTTGCTTTCGTAGTCCATATAATTCCATTGGCTGTAATAAAAAAAGAAAACATTGCATTGGTTATTACCAGTATACAGTTGCAGCTTTACATGTCTCTTGCACCAAATGCTTACAAATCACTTCACTATATAACCTAATGTTTAGGGTGTTGGCCCCTGGATCAGAAGATTGTGGTTCAAATCCCAGGCCAGTGGTTTGCCCTGAGGTACCCTTGAACAAGGTAGCTGCCCCCTGCTGCACGTGTTTGTGTGTGGGTTAAATGCAGAGGTGTCATTTCATTGTGGTTCACTGTGTGTTGTGCCATGTACTCACAATAACAGGAATAGTCACTTTCACTTTCTTTCTTTCTTTTTCATTCAATTGAATAGATGGCATCACTGGCTGAATATGTAACAGTATTTCTGCGGGTGTATAAAGAAAATAAAGTTCTCACCTTTAGAAGCAAGGCAAAAAGTTCTCATGAGCTTGGAGGTCAAACATTGTGCAAAAATGTAGGCATCATTCCAGATAATGAGCTCAGTTTCAAGAATTACATTAGTGCTACATGCAAAGCAGTTACTTTCACCTTCACCACATCTCAAAGGTTTGGGACGTTCTCTCCCCTGCAGTGAAAATGTCTGTGTGCCTTTGCCATTTTAAGACTAGAATGTTGCAATGCTTTACCCAAAGCTTTGCATGGGAGCTTTATTACATATCTGCAATGCATTCAGAAAGCTGTAGCTAGGGTCCTGACCCAAAAGTAAAAAAAAAAGGATTGCATTACACCTGCACACCAATCACTATATTAGGTACCTATGTCTTTCAGAATTTAAGATTTTTTTATTGATTTTTTAAATGTCTCTGTGGTCTTGCACCTCTTTATCTTAATTAAAACATTAGAAGATATGTTTCGACAAGGACACTAAGGACATCACACGGCAATAAATTGGTAGCCCCAAAACACAGCTGAAGAGTGGGGAATTAGCATTTTAGCCACTAAGGCCCAAAGCCCTGGAATTCTCTTCCTAACTGAGCTGAGAATGACTTCATCTCTAAGCACTAACACTAAGCAAGAAGAAGTTTAAAACATATCTTTTTTAAATTAGCATTTTCCTGAGGTATGCTCTAATGAAATAAATACATTATATATTCATTGTTTTTCCTTAAAGATATACTTAATTTGACTAATTCTTCTCTTCATTTATTCTGCAAGAGGCTTGGGAGGAGGAGGAAGTGGAAGTAGCCAAGGAAAGTCTGGGCTGCCCTCCTCAGCCAGCAGTCATTGTGACTGGTCCAGATAAGAGAAAGAAAATAAATGAAAACTCTTTTTAATCCTCAAAGTTTTCCTGTCCTTCCTCTTATTATGTTCAGCATGCATGCTGATGTATCTTGATAGTTTGCAGCCTTATCTAATTATCTTCTTATTAACTCCTGTCAATGCCAATGTGTAACTGTTCATTTATGTCCATTTTCTGTCATGATTGAGGCTTGTTGATCAGTGTAAAGGTTTATTACTGCACCTACGCTTGGTTTGTATTTATGAGGAAGTTTGTGCTGAAATGTTGTACAGTAATATTCAAGAAGCAACATGGAATTTACTCCAAAGTACACTGCTTTTCACAAATTGCTTGGGTATAAACAAAGTTTGAGGAACTCTTTCATGCTTTGATGCTCCAGATGAACTCTCCTGGGGGAGTACCCGGTTCAGTGGGATTAATTGACACCATTAAGGCCATAATCAGGACACAGTGATTAAACACCTGGCATTAAGAGAGAAGATCCTAGTTAAGAGACCCATGAGACCAACTAGTGCACTTAACTCTTAAAATATGAATCTAAAGGATAGAATGGCGGGAGAGTCCAGATGAAAACTTAGAGTCATAGTGCCATCCTCTGATCACTTTATTAAATCTGCATACTCCATTACATAGTATTTGCATATTGTCCACAGATAAATATCAAACACTAACAAAGAAAATGAAGTATGTGGAAGGCCAAAAAGTTCTAAGGTGTTTACTCAGCCAGCTATATATTAAGATGTGTTGACACAATATTGCAATGGACAGCACCTAAAGTTTTCAGTCACAGTCAGATTTCTTTAACATCTGTAGTCTATGGTAAATTTGGCTTTTTACTGATGTTCTCCACTTACTACCAGCATGTCTGACTTGGACAATAAGTGAAGCATGGCAGTGAATGTAGGTGTGGAGCAACAGGAGTCTTTTCGATCACCTCTGTGGCAGCCTTAGATTCCCTGCCGAGCACTTCCTGCAGAATCAATAACGCTGGCTGTCTGTCAGGAGCATGATGGACTGCTGCTCAGAACACAGGGCCATTCACCACACACACAGAGGCTCTCTACTGAGCTTAAGGCTATTTTTTATCACTCCATTTGTCCCTACAATATGTGTAAGGATACCTCGGTTACATGAATAATTTATGCCTTCCCAGCAAGTAGTACTGACTGACAATGTGAGGCGGGAAAGCGCGGTGCTGGACTTCATTTTCTGTCTTGTGTAGTCATCAAGGCTCTGACTTCTACTTCCATTTTTTTTTTTGCATGTTTTGCAAAGCTACAGGGAGCTACTTTTTGAAGAGCTGAATTTGACAGGATACAATTAAATCATCTTGACGCACACGTACTCCAAGATGGTCAGTAATTCAACACATTTTGTGTGCGAAGACGATGACTGGGTGAAAAATGGTAAATGCCACTGAACATACGGTGATCACTCTTTGTTTCCATCAAGTAAATGTTCGTATATAAAATGTATAGAGAACTGAGGATTCTTCCAAATAAACTTAGACTCAGATTCAGAATATGATCCATATGAATTGTTCAGTTGAATTCTCAACAAGTAAAGGATTCAGCATCCTTTAAAGGAAGACCAATGTCTTTCCAGGATTCTTCTGGGAAAATGAAGCCTGTACTCACTGAAGGCTGTGCAAATATTTCAAGCTACATATAAACTAGACATGTGCTGGTATGTTGTTATACTGCAGTGTTAAACACAGAGTCCTTTGAAGTGCCATCAATGCAATTTAGTCAAACAAGTTGTATTTTCATTAGTTCATTAGTAGAGTTTTTTTGGAGACAGATCAGCTCAGCTTCCACATGGCTGCTTTCAGTGGCATTCAGAATGTGACTTTAACGCAAGGGCAATATGTCTTCAGCATGTCTTCACCACCAAAAAAACTACATATTTCTTAAGGTTGACACAAAACTAGCTTTTCCAACATGTTGGATGACTAGACAGAAATCCTTGAGTCTTGATTGATCAGCTGTGATGACAAACGATGCTTCATGAACACTGACATTAACTGAGCTGGTCCACTAACTGAGAGGTCAGCAGCTCCTTAGATGTTCTTCTGTGACTTACTGGATGAGTTTTCTATGTGCTCTTGGAGTAATTTCACTCCTTGGCAGATTTACCACTCTTCCAAGTTCTCTTTATTTGAACATGATAGCTCACCTGGTGATTCACTATAGTCCCAGAGTCTTTGAGATTGATTGTAACTGTTTCCTAACTGACATGTTTCAATAACTCTTTCTCAGGTCTTCTGGAATTGAGGAAGGCATAATGTGATTTTTTGAGACCATTTATGGAAATTTACCCTACTGAAAAGATTTTTTAATTAAAATGGAGTTTAGTTTGAACATGGATAGCAATCAGGTTTTGGGCATGGCTAGTCTAATTCAACCATTTTCAATTAATATTTGTTTATGTGTTGTCGTGGGGGGAGGGGGTGTAACTTTGAGAGATTTGGGGTTCACAAGATCAGTTTTGTGCTATAAATAAACTAAAATGGAAATCTTGTATATATAGACAGCTCGTAATACTCTCACTCACTCTCTCTCTCTCTCTCTCTCTCTCTCTCTCTCTCTCTCTCTCTCTCTCACACACACACACACGCACCTACACACACACACACACACACACACACACACCCGTCCACATGATATTAAAGTAAGCTGTCCATCAGATCAGGCTTCTTGCCCTCCACCATGGTCCACTTCTGGTACTCATATCTGGCACCTTTCTATCAAAGCCAGCAATATTTTCAGCAAATTTGTGCCACAGTAGTTCTTCAATGTTATCAGATCAAACTGTCACATGCATCAATGAGCTTTAGGCTCACAAAGCTTTGAACGCATATGACCCTGCAGCAGGTTCAATGATTGTCCTTCGTTGGACCTCTCCCAGTGTGTGTGCAGGTAAACTCTTCTTTCCAATAGGTATCTTTCTTCGTGCATTTATAGCACAGTTGCTTTTCTTACCATTAAGTTGTTTTTCCAAGAATCAGAAAAGAAGGGTAAGCATAAACAATGTGCATTCATAATGCCTTAAGCAGTGTCTAGTTCTCAACTATTTTCATGACATAGAACTTTAAATTTCCCAAGGAAATAAATACTGAAGCACTTTACTTTTGACAGTGAAAGAATCTCAAGACTTTTTTTATGTATATGCCCAACACTCCTCAGGGAATATAGTCATTCTAAATAAGGTTTTGAAACACTGACTGCCATCAGGTGGCCAAATAGTGTAAAATGTCTCCTTCCTTTTCAAGTTATTCAACCTGCTTCTGTATGCAGTTTTGTTTTTCCATTACCTCCCAACCTCAAGCAGACAAAACCAAAGGACAGTCTAAATAGTAGTACAACTGAAAGCCATATTTCAACATAGGAACAAAGCTTTTAAATACTCTAAAGCATTGTGTGTTGCATTTCTTTGACTAATGAATGATGATGCCCTTGTATCTTTGGATCAGTGTGAGCCTGTGTATCTGCAAGATGAAAGTGAGCCAATAAATTTTTTTAAATCTACTGCCGTTACCTTGAGTCACACCGTCAAGGTATGGTTACTCTTCACAGAAGTTAGTCATACTTTGAAGTCCCTGACAAAGCATTTTTGGCACTTTCAGATGTACCTATTTTTTCCTTCCTTTCTTTTTTTTTTTTTTTTTTGGACATTACTGCGGAATTGCCGCTTGCGGCATTTAGTCATTTGCAATTTACAGCTCACTCCAACTCTCAGTTTCAAACATTTGATTTTTCTTTCTTGACAAAAGTCCCTCTCATGCATATTTTGTGCCCCCTTTTACACATCTATAAAAAAAAAAAAGGTGTAGGTAGATGGTAGAATGCAAACGCAGCAATATTCCAGTAGAAGCAGAAATCAGTTCATCTGCTTCTGATTGCCATTGATCCTATTGTAATCATGCCTCACCCATTTAAACATTCATGCCATAAGGAAAATGCTTGCATGAGCAAAACACACGAAACCCTGTCACAATGAGAATAGGCCTGTAAACCCAGCAGCAGGGTTCATCATTTAAAGTGCTTGTAGTTTAATTAAAGTCACCAAGCAATTAGCAGCAGCCACATCAGATTTAAGCATGCCTCTGTCATCTTCAGTTCATTACTTGGGCTTGATAATTATAATGGTGTCAGTGATGGCGGTGGACCACGTAAATATAACGGCTTCAATTGTACATTGTCCAGTATGGTCTTTGGTCATGTAAACAAGATAGTGTTGAGCACCTGTCAAGCTATGGAGCTTCTGAGGTTAACAGAGTGTGCGCCGTTAACTTATTGGCCATTGCAATGAGAGACTGCTACCTATTGTACCAACATGTTCCATAAGTTGTTTGAGCAGTTAGAGGTCAGTATATTATATCCAGAAATTATCATTATTAATAAATGCTTAAAATAACAACTATAGGGGAAAAATGATGACTGTGAAAGGTGTTGAATTATGCAACTTTAAGGTGTACTCTTTGCTCTGACTGATGTTAAAACATGTGCACACAGTCATGTAATGTGCAGAGAAAAGCAACAGAAGCAGAATGAGATGTTCTGGAGCTGCCACACTAAACCGTGATATTAGACAGGCACAATGCCAGCTAGAGGGATAAAAGGCAGTGGAGCAGGGGAACGGCATTCTCTTGAATGAAACAGCACCATCAAATTCCCCTGAGATGAGTTCGAATGGTGTTTGGGATCCAGAACTAATCATCCAACATCAGTACCTGACCTCACTTGTTGCTCTATAATAAAAAAAAAAAGTTCCCGCATCTAATATGAAGTCTTCTTAGAAAAGTAGAGCCTACAAACTTTTAGGCTTCAGAACTAAACTTCTGCATCTGCTGCCTATGGAAATCCTGTAATTTGTTTTCTTCTTTTAGAGAAACTTCCTTTGCTATTCAATCATCCATTCAAAAATCAAACAGAACACTATACAATTGCACAGCACTACCATATCACATAATGCACTATATTATTACAGGCAATTTCAAGCAGTGAAAAGCAGACAGGTATTTATTTTTTTAATAGATATAAAATGCGTAAAAATAGGTCTTTCCAGCGTGATGAGTATGTACAGCCCATTGGACACAATGTACAAGGTAAAGGACAGTAATTGAATATTCCTTCAAGTGACAGAAATGTTTCATATGGATACTCTGTGAAACTTATTCTTCCCACGTCACAAAGTGGGTAGTGTACATTCAAATATGCTCATTAAATCTGAGGAGAATGTGGTCAGTCTTTTGAGTTGTGACCCCTATTCAAATGATCAATGTTTGATACCTCTTGGATATCTGAGACACCTCTGGGTCCATACCCTGATCATTAATTCATGCTGCAGAAATAGGTTTCAAGCAATGAAAAGAGGTCTGGGTCTAAAAGAGGATTTTCTTTTTCATCATTTATGGTTTTATAACACAGCAGTATGCGAAGATATCTTTTCTGGTGCATTTTATCTCCTGAGCAGGATGTTTTCACCAATCTTTTCAGATAGCATTCGTTCCTATTGTTCTTAATACATTCTTATGAGCCTGTTATTAATTTAATGGCCTATTATCATGTAAATGTGTAAATGTTAATTCAGAAAACTGCAAAGGATCATTTAGTCATACTTTCCAACAGCCCATCTATTCTCTAGATTACATTCTCTATTGATTGCTTCCTCAATGCGGAGCTGAGGTGTCTCTGTGAGCAATGAGGCAACCCTGGTTGAATAGGACATTGGTCACTAGACGAGCACAGACGTGAAGATAATGGCACTGGCAACATCACTGGGGCCTTAAAATGCTGCAAATGGACGAAGCTTTGAGATCGTAAATAAACTTCTGAAGTAGAGAAAATTGAAATTGAGGATGTGAGAGGCAGCCACAGGCAGCGTTTCCCCCTAAATATGATTTCTCTGCACACGGGAGAGGCAATGAGATGTGTCAGATTGTTTTTGGCAGAGTTCATGGTGCTTGTGTTTTACTGCATGTGCTCTGCATGGTTCAGTCCCCCTGCCTCTGTCTGTCTATTAGCCCAGAGGAGATAAATCAAAGCTTGATGAGAGTTGGCAGCCCTGCTGTCTGCTTCATCCTCTGCTCATCCACATGCAACCTACCCCACACCAAACAAATTGGGCTTATATGTAAAACATGCCATATTTAACATAATGCCCTGATGATAAAAATATATTCTCTGCAAGATGTGCGATCAGTATTTTCTTTGTACTCAGTTTGCACTTCCTTTCTTGCATATATACATAAGATTGGCTACATATTAAGGGGGAAAATAAAACAATATGCAAGTATGGTTTTAATGTTGTGGCTAGTTTGTGTGTATATATTTAACGGATGTAGGGAAGGGGGATGATGATAGGGAGGTCATCAGTGTTGTTGCTCTATCCATGTCCACATACTGTCTTTGGATTTTGTATAATGTAAGTCATTGATCGACTAAAGTCTAAAGATAGAAGAATGTCATCATAACATCATAGTTGTATGTTATAGCATCAAGTATGTGATATAAGTTTTGTACAGTTTGAGAAAAGGCTTGTAAATTTACATTAATCAGTCAGTAGGTAAAGGAGACATGAGACATGCACTACAAATTCATTTCAAGAAACAGATGAGGTCCTTTACCCACTTTGCAAACTAGTAAATCTGTTGTACCAATGTTAATGTGCATATCTGACCAGAAGAGGGAGCACTAATCTAGCAATTAAGATATATTGTAAAATACAGATGAATGGAATGGAAGAATGCAATTACATAAAAATAGTCCAGATCAAAGATGACATTTTTTTTCTAAGTTTGATCACACTTATAGAACAAGAAAACTTGAAGTCCAACAGGATTTTGTCCCTATACTATTTTTTTCTCAACCTTTTTTCTTAAACTGCTGAAGTTACAAACTAATGTTTTTCATTATACCATTTGTTGTGATATTAAATATATCTTTAGATTTAACTTTTTAGTACACATAAACATAGCTGCACTTAGCTGCACTTTCAGTAAATATATAAAATCTAATTAAAATCTAATTCCTACTAAGGATGTCTTATTATTCTGTCTGGACTCCTGATTGTGCCACTGTAAACATTCATGGATCAAATCTTTTTGAGGGGGTTAAACAGTGCATTCATTTTTTGCTCAGTAGAGTTTTTGGTTCTGAGGTCAGGATTTTATTAGGTTGGGATTTTATTATTGATACTTAAAATGCACACCAAGCCATCTAAACATATGCAATACTACTTATTTAATTCAACATATTTTTAAGTTTGCACATCATTTATTATTTATTACTCATACTTAATATTTAGCAACTTGCACTTTTAATTAACTGCTGCTAAATACAGTGTCAAGTTAAGTAGGTTTTTATTGTCATTTTAACCATATACACAGTACAGTTTTCTTATGGGGAAACATAGCATTTTTCCTCACTTTTCTAAAATAAGAGTTTGATGTGCTGTGTAGACACTGTTAAAGTATCATTTACTCCCCAGTTGCCATATCGACGCTAAATGGCAGTTATAGGATATTGCTTATTATTATAGGATAGTTTTTGTGATACCACAAAAAAAAAAAAATCATTAGATTGATATAAATTCAAATCACCCTACACCATAAATTCAGATCACCCTACACCCTACACCCAGTGCTGGTAAATGCTGTTAAAAAAATGTCTACTTGTAGCACAACTGATTTTTTTTTTTTTTTTTTGTCTTCTGCAACCGCTCAGATCAGGAAAAAATTTATTTGTATGTTGTCCATGTGTTCTGCATACATTCCCACAGTATGTCAGTTTATTTATACATCAGAAAGTATTCAGACCCCCTTCACCTTTTAGTCTGATGCTACAATTGTTTAAATTGTTTTATCTTGTTAATCTACACTCAGTAAACCATAATGACAAAGTTAAAGCAGAATTATAGCCATTTTCTGTAAATTTATTAAAAGGAAAAAACTGAAATATCACAATTACATAAGCATTCAGACCGTTTACATTGCAAAGTGGACTGGGACATTTAAAAAAAAAAGAAAAGTGAAAGTGACAACCCTTGTCATTGCGAGGTCACAGCACAGCACACAGTGAACCACAACGAAATTGGACCTCTGCATTTAACCCATGCACTCAAACACTGTGCAGCAGTGGGCAGCTTTTGAAAGCGCCTGGGGAGCAGTGACAGGGACGGTACCTTGCTCAAGGGTGCCTCAGGGCAACCTACCGGTGAGGGAATCGAACCCACAATCTTCCGATGCGAGGGCAACTCCCTAACCACTAGGCCACCGCTGCCCCTTTCTCCTCAGTAAATCCTCTCAAGCTCTGTCAGGCTGGATTAGTACAGTCAGTGAACAGTCATGAGTGATGCCTGGTTTCCTGAAGACATAGCATTTAGAACTGAGGTAAAACAAATTTTGGTTTTGTCAGACTAGAGAATCTTGTTCCTCACAGTGCAAGAGTCCTTCAGGTATTTTTGGCAAAAACCAAGTGGGTTTTCATGTGTTTTGTAGTGAGGAGAGACCTCTGTCTAGCCACTCTGCAATAAAGCGGAGATTGGTGGAGGCCTACACTTATGGTTGTCGTTCTGGAATTTAGTCCCATCTCCACACAGGATCTCTGGAGCTCAGTCAGAATGACCATCAGGTTCTTGTTCACCTCTCTCACTAAGGCCCTATCCCCCTCAGTTACTCAGTTTGGCTGAGTTCTGCTTGTGCCAAATGTATTTTTTGAGAATTGAGAATTATAGAGGCCATTGTCCTCGTAGGAACCTTTATAGCACCAGATTTCTTTTTGTAGCCTTCCCCAGATCTGCACCTCCTTCACTCCTATCAGATATCAAACTATGGCAGCAAGGTGTGTTGACTGATAAAGATCACAGGGCAAAAACATCACTGATAAAACACCTAAGAACACTTCTGACAGCTGTATTTACCAAAGATGAGGTAAATTTGGTAAAGCTGTATTTACCAAAAAGATTTAAAAAGGGGGGAGTAGGAGAGAGAAACCTGAAAGAGTCTGTGCAAAAGGTTAGTTTTGTCTAAAAATGGCCAAAAGAAGAATAGTCAAAGAAACACTAAGGTGCACCATTTCTGACTATAACCACCACTAAATGATCTGAAGTCAGGTTGGTCTTAGGAACCAGAAGTATGGCAGTACTGTGATTATGTGGGTGGCGGTGGTCTAGTGGTAGGGTACTTGCCTACGGACCTCTGGATCCCTGGTTCGAATCCCACCTCTAGCACTACCACCACTGGCTCCCTGAGCAAGACCCTTAACCCTGAGTTGCTCCAGGGGGACTGTCCCTGTAATTAAGACATCGCTCTGGATAAGAGCGTCAGCTAAATGCCGTAAATGTAAATGTGTGAGATAATGTGTAGAGCAACAGGTGAGAAATCATTTGGGAAACATAGGGCAGCGATGTGAAAAGCAGGACTTTTTACTTAAACAGCTGTGAAACAGAAAGCCAGTATAATTGATGGAAAATAAGAGTGACATTTGCTTAGCACTTGAGTAAATAGAGATAGTGCTGGCTAAATTATGAATAAATTGAAGAGAATTTAGAGATTAATCAGGAATGCCAATACTACAGTTAGCTAAGTGTGAAGATATGAGAGCATGAAAAGTGTTTCAGCATCTTTCAGTCTGAGTAAAGCTCAAAGTCTGGCAACGTTGTGTAGCTGATGAGATGCACTTTTTGAAAAAGCCAATTGATATGTGGTTGAAGAAAGAGAGTGTGTTGTTGAATGAGCTTTCATCAGCTTTATTTAAAAGTTGAAAACTGGCTGCTACACTGGCCAGTTTGAGCTCGTAATGCAATTGTCATTTTCATTGCATTTGCTGAACATGAAAAACCACCATGCATTAGAAACACAACGCCCCCCCCTCCCAATTATAATTGTTCCTTTAAAACAGATAAATCCATTATCCATTTAAAATATAAATAATGGCAAGTGGAAAGTTATATATGCAGCACTATGTTGACTGTTCTGTTAAAAATGGTCAGAATGAACACACCTTTTCTCACAGCAGTCTAACAGCACACTGGGAGGGAAGTTTGGCTTCATGAATCTGCCAAAGAAAAAACATTCTCTAGAGGAGGTATTTCCATTTAAAATGCAACAGCAAGAAACAGAACCTGCATAAGAAACAGAACCTTTGCAAGTGCTTTAAAGTGATCTGTTGTGATTTATTGCATCGTTAGGTTGCTCACTGTGATTCAAGTCATTCAGTGCTCAAGATTTATCATGTGTACAATGAAAAGCTACATGTACAATGAAATTCTATTTTAATGCCTTTTTTAGAGTAACATTCAGCAGACACATAAAATATAGTGCAAAAAATAAAGTATGGTGGTGACTACAAATTACAATTAATACAGACTGTATAATATTTGAAAAAGTAAAAAATAATAAGTCTCAGAAAAAACAGAATATGTGAAGTGACACTGATGCAGCATCCAAAGTGTCTTAAGTGTAATACTGCAGTAAAAGCTGCATGTTGGGTTAACATTTACTGTAAACCTAAGGATAAAAGGGGAAATACTGTTGCTATCAAAGTTACTGTGCCAAACAATAGCAATATGTGTTACAAAGGCAGTTAGTAGTTACAGTTCATCTGTAACAGTAATGGGAAATGGGAGAGGTCAACAGTCCACAGCAACAAAATAAATGATTCGTTTTTAAGTTGTTTTTTTTTGTTGTTTTTTTTTTTTTTTTAAGGCTTTGGAGTAAAAATTGTACTAAAATCTTGTTGTGGATGATCTGTTGGTCTGGAATTGTTTGCCAGAGGGCAGCAGGATGAATAGGGACCCACACTGTGTGGAATGCTTTTCTGAGGCAGCATGTGGAATGAATGTCGTGGACTCGTGGAAGCTCTGGGCCGCTGACTTTTTGAGTTACTTTAACAAGTTCAATGTAGAGAATTCCTGATCTGCACTGATATTGGGGGGGGGGTAGTAAGTATTGAACATGTCAACGCCAAATATATTTCTAATAGGGCTACTGACATTTGAAATTTACACCAGATGTCAGTTACAACCCAAGTAATCCATACATACAAAGAAATCAAAACAAACAAGTCCATCAATTATGTGTAGGAATGTGGAATGACACAGTAAATAAGTATTGAAGAAAAGGAAGTGCAAATTCAAATCAGCCCTTTTAGTCCTAACTGATGGCCTATTTGAAGGTTTCTCACTACCAAGGTTTCACTCAACAAGCATCTCATGATGGGTCAAAGCAAAGAGCTCCTGAAGACCTTCACAACCTTACTGTCCCAAAACATACTGATGCCACTGGTTATAGATGTATTTTAAGGTTCTGAATGTTCCAGTGAACACCATTAGGGCCATAAGTGGAAAGAATATTTCACCATAAATCAACCATGATGAGGTGCTAGATTTTTACATTTACGGCATTTAGCAGACGCTCTTATCCCAGAGCGACTTACATGTTCTAATTACAGGGACAGTCCCCCTGGAGAAACTCAGGGTTAAGGGTCTTGCTCAGGGACCCAGGTGGCAGTGCCAGAGGTGGGATTCGAACCAGGAACCTCTTGATCCAGAGGTCCGTAGGCAAGTACCCTACCACTAGACCACCGCCACCCTTTTTTTGACAGATGATTCAAAAGAATAATCAGAAGAGTTGTCCAAGAGCCAAGGACCACTGACAGAGAGCTTCAGAAAGACCTGGAATTAGCATGTACAGTTGTTTTAAAGAAAATAATAAGTAATGCACTCAACTGACATGACCTCTATGAATGCTCACAGCACAAAACTCCACTTTTGAAGAAAAAGCATGCTGAAGCTTACTTAAAGGTTGCTGCACAACATTTGGACAAGGAATATGGAAATACTGGGAGAATACTGTCTGGTCAGATGAGACCAACATTTAACTCTTTGAATATCATTGCACACACCATGTTTGGAGGATAAATGGCACAGCACATAACCCAAAAACACTATATCAACAGCGAAGTTTGGAGGTGAAAACATCATGGTGTGGAGAATTTTTTCAGCTAAGGTACTGGGGCAGACTTCTTATAATAGAAGGAAAAATTAATGGAGAAAAGTCCCTTTATAAGCATCTGCTGCCATCTACCAGGATGCTGAAGATGAAATGAGGGTGGACATTCTAGCAAAACATTGATCCCAAACACACAGCCCAGGAAACTCTTACTTGGTTTCAAAGAATGAAAATAAAGCTTCTAGAATTGCCCAGCCAATCACCTGATTTGATTCCAGTTGAAAATCTATGGGAAAAAACAGGTCAGAATTCATAGAAGACGCCCTCAGAACCTTCACAATTTTTTTTTTTTTGTGGAAGAATGGGCCAAAATCACACCTGAGCAATGCATGTGACTAGTTTCTCTATACAGGAGGCATCCTGAAGCTGTCATTAGCAACAAAGGCATTTCTCAATACTTATTTTCCCCACTGTATCAGGCCACAAAACAGCCAGTCGGGGTGAACTCTACAGTGTACAGCACTATTTAGAACATTTAGCTGAGAAAGTGAAGGAACTGGGTCGTCTTGATGACAGCTGCTGTGTGCTCTGTTCACATAAGGTCATTAGCGAGAGTGACTACCAGAAATCTGAAACTGTTGACCCTTTCCACAGCATCTCCCTTGATTTAAACGGGAGCATGCACTTCAGTTTGTCTTCAACAAAGTCAACAACAAATAAAAAATGGCAGCAGTTCAGTAGCAGGTCATCTATGGGTGGAAGGGAGGTGGTTCTCTGGGATGGAGGTGAATTTGAATGGCAAAGGGGGATGTTTTTTTTTTACATTTTACATTTCATGACCCATGCATGAGAGTTGGAAAAACCGTATAAAGTCATTAAATTTTCTGCACTACTCTCCAAAGGGCTTTTGGTCCAACTGACTGAAATATATTATAGCTTTAGAACAGAATATAGGAAAATAAAAAAGATACTTTCTTATAGGGGCTGCTTGGATTTCTCGATAAGCCATGTGCCATAGTGTCAAAATAACAAAACAAAAAAACAATAGCTTTAGCACAATGTATTTTTCATTCAGCAGCTGTACATTATCACTGCAGGCTGAAATCTATTATCTTTTTCTCTCGTCCACATGTGGATAAGCTGATATAAGCAAACTGCTGCTTTTGGAGCAAAATCTCTTATCACCAGCACCTTCAGGAGTAGAAAAAAGCCTTCTCAGCTTTTAACTGATGTTACTTTAAAAAACATTTTATACCAAGTCCTTCATAAAATTTCTTCACATTGTAAATGAAAGCAGGTAATCCAGCCACTTGGGATGCATAAGCCAGTATTTTTCTTCATGCCGGTCTCAAGCCCAGATAAATGGGGAGGGTTACGTCAGGAAAGGCATCCGGTGTAAAACTTTGGTCGAGGCCCAGGTTAACAATGACCACCACCAGGGTGGTGTTGACAGTGTGCCAGTGGCCAAAGGAGAAGAAGAAGAAGAAAAATAGGAAGGTGGTATGGAATGCTTAAAATGGAGCTGTCTGGCAAGAGGAAAAGATGAAGACCACAGAGGAGGCTTATGGATGTGGTGAAAGAGGACATAAATGGCAGCAGCCGAAAGAAGAAAAAGAGTAAATAGCAGATCCATTTTATTGTTACAGTATCTCTGATTGTTCTCACAAAAGACAGAAAACAATGAGCAGGCACAAAAACAAACAAACAAAAAAAGAAATAAAGAAAGCTTTCTGATCCAATAGTTGACTGATATACTTACCCATGAACTGTAAAGTTGTTACAAAGGATTCTAAGGCACTAAGGCAGCATCAGAGCGGTGTTAAGAGATATATAAAATGGTTGTTTTTGTCCTTGTTCTTATCTGGTCACTCACTTTGCAGGAGAACGAACCAGGCAGGAGGAATATAACTACACTTATATTACTACTGTCCTGCATGGTTCATGCAACAGTGTTTCACTTTATAAGCTTGGGTTTAAAGTACACACCATTTACTGCAATACTCCACGGTGATACTTTTACTGCTGATGCACTGCCATGAAGCACTAGCACCTCGTACTCTAATAATCTTATTATCTAATAGTCTTATTGTTAAGCAGCCTGAATACACTTTATTGTAGTCTGTACTGTATTATTTTTAAATATTGTAATAAAATTAATACATTTATTTTTTATTGCTATCTTTTTGCACTATTTCACATATATGTTGAGTGCCTGTTCAATGTACCAGAAGGCAGAATTAAATTTTACGTGTGCCTGTGCATTTTACAGTCTCGTATCTGAAGGAACATTAGTGAGAAACAGTCCTGCGGCTGCGACACACCTGCTGAACAAACCTGCAGCCTGTCAGTTTTAGCCACTTACAAACAGTCGTTTATGAGAAGGAACGCGCTAATTGGTTGGTTTTGTACACGTGACCTATCATCTGGGTCTGATTGATCGTGATGGATCTCGACGACCTACTTCCTGCTTGTCAGAGCTTCTCGCGATGTCCCAGCTCAGCTACTCACTTCCTAGATTTACACGTTTCGGTTTCCCAAAAAACTCCTAGCATTAAGCTGCGGTATTTTAAGAATCTCTCGTTTAGGTGGTTTTGGCAGTGCAGTTGGACACTGAAGATGAAGAGGATTTTAAACATTTTATGTAATTAAAAAAAAAAAAAATAAGACATAGTCCTTGAAAATGTGTTCCATTTAAAATAACGCTCAAAAAGCAATTCATTAGTATTGTATCTGGCAGCTTTTAACAACTAATCGATGTAAAATTTCCCTGAAAATCAGCAAAAGTGGCGTTTTGTAGGGAGCTGTGAGGACTGCGGCTTAACCAGAGTGTTCCTTGAAGCAAAATCCTTTTAGATTCACTGTTGAAAATACAATTAATACCTTGAAACAAGGCTGGACTGCTGTTGTAGAGTCACCGTGGAATCACTGTCTTTACTGATTTTACTGACTGTCTCTGATTTTAAAGCTGTTTTATGATCCATAGTGTCCAATGGAACATAAAGATAAAGAGGAGAAGGAGTTTTTTTCCCATCAGCCCCATGGGGGCGCTATAGTCCCCACAGAAATATTGAAGCTTCATGATTGGAAGGAAGTAACAGGTGGCTCTGATGCTGCTGTAGGAATAAACTGAAAACTGGTCCATGGTAAAAAGGTGGCCTTGTGGTTAGGGCGTTGACCACAGGATCTGAAGATTGTGGGTTCAAACCCCTTACCAGTAGGTTGCCCTGAGGTACTCTTGAGCAAGGTACTGTCACTGCTCCCCGGGTGCATTCATAGCTGCCCCCTGCTGCATGGTGTTTGTATGGGTTAAATGCAGAGGTCCAGTTTTGTTGTGGTTCACTGTGTGCTGTGCTGTGACCTCGTGATGACAAGAATAGTCACTTTCATGTAAAAGAAATTGCTTGCTATCTTAAGTAAAAGTTGCTTACATTGCCCATCGCTCTGTCTGCAAGTGCACTTGCCCATGAATGCTATGTGCTTCGCCAATTATTGTGATATACATTAAAACAGGCCTTTTATCTGCCTGCTTAATCAGACAACCAAGCTGGAGCACTTATTCAGCATCTTCTGCCTTCATTAAGAGGAGACCTCCTCTCAGGAGAAAACTTCACAGCTACTGTTGGATTGTCTGGACCTCACGGTCTATAGATCTTCAGCTAGCACAAGATGTTCAGTGTTTCTAAACATGGCTTGATTCATTTCTTTCTCTGCCACAATGTCCTGATTCCTTTCCAAGGCCAAGTTGTAGTATGCAATTAACAAAAGCTCCCCTGACTCAACAGAACTACCACTAATACCTAATCGAACTTCCAATTACAGACTCTAATGGACCTCTTTAAAAGTCCGGAACTCATCACTAAATCTGTTAACCTATAGAATCCCCCAGGAAAGTGGTGGCCTAGTGATTAGGGACTAGGCCCAGGATCAGATGGTTGTAGGTTTGAATCCCAGACCAGTAGGTTGCACTGAGGTATCTTTGTGCAAGGTACCGTCCCCACCACTGTTCCCCCGCATAGGTTGTGTTTCACTGTGTGCTGTGCTGTGGCAATTAGTGTCTTTCTTGAGTCATGGTTTGTTTAAGCATCACGGGATGTTGCAAAATATTGTATATATATATATATTTTTTTGTAACTCCAGTGTTGCAGTGGCTACCCCATTTAGATTAATTTAAAGTGCAATATTTTCACTGATGAAGTAATCCCAAAAGTATTTAAATGAGATCATTTTACTTGTTTCGAGGTTAAGAATTGAAGAAATCACAATGTAGTTTGTATGCAGTTATTAATGGCATAAATTAGAGCTTGTTTCGAGGATGAGTATTAATCTCTTTGCTCATGCAAACCTAGTTTTTCACTGTAAAAAGAAAGAAGTTTCTGAGAAACCACATTGGACACAAAGGTTGAAGAGTTACTTAACATGACCGTCACCCAACTGTGCTGATACCTTGGGCCCTCTTGTCAGCATGCCATGCCAGGATGAGGGTCAAATGGGTAGCCAGTACTATAAGGAGTAGACCCAGATTATAAAACTGCTAAATGATAGTAAATGATGTTTGCCATACATGTTAATATCAATACCTGGTATTTTAAGCTTTTGTTGAGTATATCTTTGTACAGTCTATCTTTACCCAAACTACAACGTCCTATTATCAAGCTGAACTGTGCATCTGCAGACAGAGAAGACAATAATTGTTATAATTACAGCCAGGTCCTGTCACATTGCTCTTGCTAATGAATAAGCCTGCCTGAGTATTTGGAATGGCTGATATGAAAGCTGCCAGCCTGTGTTTTGGAGATCAGCTCACCATGCAGCTAATTCAATCCCAGCTGGCCCACCGTGTTCTTCCATGCAGAAATTCAGGTTATGCTTTCCTCTGCTGATGAACTGAGATAGACCACCATTGTCTTTACGTTGCCAAGTGTAGTTGGCTGGATATGCCCAAATTAGAGCTTGCAAACAAGCAGGTATACAGTGTGCACTTTAGTGCATGGATTCAAGCAGCGTGAGCTGACAGGAGTTTTCACTCGATACCTGGAAAAATTTGAATAAGCCATCAAAATGTTCACTTGGACAGTGGCCTGACAGGCTCCTGCTAGCCTCCCCAAGGCCACGTGGTTTGGGTTAGTTGTTGCCTCATGACTGACAGCTTAGTTAATTGCTGAATTTCCACCAGCGCTGCTGCTGCATCAATTATTCAACGGATCACTCTTTTGTGTCAAGTGATCAGGTGTTAAATCCTTTGTGTTGGGTGATGTTTGATTTGATTTTCTGTGTGCAGGCAAGTGTACAAAAAAGGAGGGGAGGGTGTATCCCAGTGAGTAAAGGTAAAGTGTCACGTTTCCCCTCAGGGGCTGGGTTCCAAATATATCTCAACCTAGGCTTGTTTACAAAGTGTGGCAGTTTGTACTTCACGTCTGCATGCTTTGGCCTCAACCATAGCCTAACAGTGTAACTGCATGACAGATGACAGGCTCAGCAGTCACACAACAGAGATGGAGAGCAAACAGGTACATCTTATCCTTGTTAGATCGTTCAGAACCATTTGCCGTTCCTTTTTTCATACTTTCATTTTAGCAGAATATTATCTTAACAAATAGGCCAGTGGAAATTGTCCAAATCAGCTTGTAATAAAATCTCTTTACATTAACTTATATAAAAAGGTTTTACCTTCCAATTACCATATTGAGGATACTCAATGCACTGCTCATCCATGTATTTGAATTTTCTTATGCTTTTACTTTTACTTTTGAAGGGTTTTATATGCAATTGATCTACTTTATATCTCAGTTATTGTCACATTGTCTCATTCAAATTTAGTTTCATTTAGTCCTTTCCTTATTTATTTATTTGATGAAACATCCTGCGCTGCTTTGCAAAAATTTGTAAAAATATTAGCAAAATATCACATTATTTTATGCAAAGAGTGCATTGAAAAGAAAATAAGAGAACAAAAAGAGAATAAACTTTAGTTCCTAGTTGTTGGATATTGTTACTATCAGAAAAAAAATTCTTAAAATTTTTTTTTTCATAATAAAAAATAACAGCTGTCAATCACACTCAAATTGTAATGATAACATTTTTCCTTCTCCTGTAAAAGTACATATTTGGGGGGTATGAGGTTCTGTTCTGTAAGTCATATATAATATCGCTGCAGGTACTAAGAAGTTGGGGCTGAGCTGCTACTTGTTTCACTTCACCCAAAGCATTTTCTGGAAATCTTCTTTTGTCATTGAAATGAAATTCCTGTAATCCATTCTCACATTGTGAGTAGAGAATGTATCCTGAGTTGAACCCATCCTAGACACACTAGTACAGAACACACACCATGAGAATGAGCAGTGGGCAGTTACGGAGTTAAGGGCTTTGCCCTGGGACGTGGCAGTGGGAAAGCTTTGTTGACCCACCACAACCATATTTTTTCATCCTAGTCCAGGGAATTGAAGCTCCTTAAACCATTAGGCCATGGGTGCCCTTGTTTCTTTTCACAGAAGTAGTGATCCTGTTACATGATGTAAAAACAAAAGAGCCTTGGATATGGGGTGCCATCTGTATTTTTTAATCCTTGTATGTGCATGTAAGGGGATTCCGACATTGCAGAAGGAAACAAAGTGAATTAAGTTAATTAAGAAATTAATTATTTATAGCAAGACAGACATGATTTATTGTCTGTCAGTTACCCACTATACGGGCAAAACTGAGTGGCTTAGTTTCAGTGTGGCCCAGTTTCAGAAACACTGTATGGAATCAACAGACCAAGACTGCTTTTTTGTTTGTGCGTTAAACCAGAGGGTGTCAGGCTACAAAAGCAATTTATTAAGCAAGCAATGCATAATTCATTTCAAAATATTCACCAAGGCCTTGATGTGACTCCACAATGCTTATTTGCATAATAGTTTTAATGATTTTCAAGGATCCCTGTATAATCCTTTAGCAAAGTGGCCTAATTAAAGCATCTTATTAGCTACATTATGGGACCTCTATTCTATTAGTCAGGGCGTGACAAACTGTGCATTTCTTTTTACAAAAAACAAAAAATGTTTGCAGAGAAAGAAAAACATCTCTGTCACATGAACTATGAATGGACCGAAAACCTCCCGCTTTGATTATGTGCTTGTAACCGAATGGAGAAATAATTATAATTCTGCTCCTAAACCTTTTGTTCTGGACTGAGCTTCATTCCTGTCACGGAAGGCTGTGTCTCAGAACTCAGTTCCCCTTTTCAGTCCAACAAGAGCCCCATTCTTGCTCAGCTCCCTGCATGAAGCTGCTCTCGCCAAGTCGCATTCATAGCAGCACAATACATCACCTCAGTACAGGACAAGAGCTTGAGTTGGGGCCTCAGCTCTTTGTGCTAATAAAGGCAGCATAGTGGGTTTTGGCCAACACACTGGAAAAAGGAAGGGTCCAGTGAGTCCAACATCAGCAAAACGCTCGTAACAAATAAAAAAAAAAGTCTTTTTCTGTGTAAGCATGTTAGTGAAAACTCAACTTCACAATCATGAAACAATAAATCAAAACCCAGGGCTTGACACTTCAATAAAACTGTTTCCCAGCCATTAACACACATTGTAATGAGGCATGAGACATTAGAAATTCAAATAAGTGGAGTGCGCTGGCTGAGTAATTGGTACTGGGTTGGAGGGGGGACTCCATTAAATCATTGAGCCTTCCGTGCGAAAAGACTTTAGCGTTCCTCTTCTTTTCATTCTTTCTGTCCTTCCTAGCATGTTCCTAGCATGAAGTGTACCATATTACACAGTTTCAGCCAAATATTTCAAATAACATTGTATAAATTGCCTTTAAGTGGAAGTATTTCCCTACAGAGAATCCATTTGTGTATATTTATTTTACAATTAAAGCATTTGGCAGATGCTCTTATCCAGAGTGATGCACACAAGTGCTTTGTAATTTTCAAGGGATACATGTCTCTTACACTAGAAAACTTTAAGACTTAAAAATTAAGACTTGATAGCTGCTGTAGTTCTGCAAGACCTTTATTTAAAAGTCCACCAGATGGTTTAATTAATATTCTAAGTCCACTTTTAATACACAATTACTGCTTATTTGCTGAATTAAAAATAAAGCCTTTGTCCTTTCTGCATGGAATTTGCACGCTTTCTGTGCTCTGTGAAAGACAGTCAACCTGTCTCAGGGTTTTCTCTACAGAAAACCTGTAATCTCTGATTAGGACAAGTGGTGTGGATAATATGTTCAATAGAAACTGTGCATGCAATTCATTTTCATTAACTTTCAATAAGATATGCAATATTTACATATATATATATTTGGATAACATAAAGAACCATCGGCAGAAAAGAGGGTTTCATGAAGAGTTTTCTTGGTGGCTGAGAAACTTTAAGCAACTCTGCTTTGCATTTAAAGAGTCTGTAAGCATAAGTAAGGCATGAATGAATGGATGAATGAATGAAACCCCTGAAAAGAGTGCAATGAGTGTCCAGGAGTGTCGTCATGGAACATTCACACACACACACACATCCATCACAGAATACTTCAAAGTCACACAAAGAGTTTCCTCACTGCAAATGAAATAGTTTTGAGGTGCTTGGTGGTATCCATGTCTACCTCTTTCTGCCTTTTTCTTCTTCACTTGGCTGTTGCTCAGCTTACAAGTGCCATTAAGTGTTCCACTAGAGAGTATTTCAAGATGTATCCATAGCTATATAGTAACAAGAAGCAAGAGACAACTGAATAGTTTAGATGGAATAAGTGAGACCAGACTCAGTGTTTATTCATCATTCACACAATTAAAAACATGTATAAAATCTGTTCATTTTATGAACGACCTGCCTTGTTGTCGAGCTGTTTCTCTATATAAAAACATATTTGAATGTACAAGGATTAAAGAAGAAAGCAGCAAAACTATAAGAACACTAAACAAAGACGCTCAAGTGTGTTGGCGCGATGTTCTAGTAGTAAGTCTCTCGCTCCACCCAACCTTTAAATTAAACATTAAAAGAAGACATTTACTATGACTGGCTTCCCATGCTGGTTCATATTTTATAAAATAAAACCGTTTCTGCACTTACCTCCAGGATTGCGCCTCAGGATGAGCTTTCTGATTTCATCATAGATAAAGATGAGGAGGGAATATGGGAAAGCGCAGAACCACCAGTTGGGTCTACAGAAGAGCAAATAAGCTTACTCAGAAGTTTACTTACTTTAGTCCTATTTTGTATCATATGATTTACAGAAATCAGATCATTTTTGGATACAAATTGATGTCTAAGAGCCTTGTTTAACATCTCTATTTGGATTCATATAGATGAGCCTTAAATCAGCTTACTTGAGGGGATACATTCTCAGAGCCACATCCATCCCTGGGCAGTATGACAGGAAGGCTGCAAGAGCTGTTTCCTCGAAGAGTCCAAATATGAGGATTTTATTCCTAAAGAAAAGAACAACAGGTTTAGCCAGCAATTTGGCAAATGTACTCCAAGCTTTCAATTTCCTGATTGTATCTAAAAATCTTACTTCATTCCCTGCTGGAAGACAGAATTCCTCCTGGTCTTGCAGATGATTAGGTCAGCCCACTGCACTACCACAATACTGGTGAAGAAGGCTGTGTGGCAGGTGAACTCCACAATCTTTCTCTGTTCATATGTCTGAGAAGAAGTGTGAAGAAAGATCTTAAGCACCTTACCTTGGTACAAATCACTGGGAACTCCTGCTTGACTCAAATAGAGATAAACTCACCCACTGTTGTCCATAACTGTCTTCAAGGTCATTGGTGTACTTGTCATCCCAGAACACCCGGATGCCAAGTAGTGTTGATGGTAGGAATCCATTTTCAGCCAGGATGACAAAGTATGTGAAGAAACCAGCCAGGGCCTGGATCATGCCTTCAGATTAATGTTCAAGACATCATCAGAATTGAACACATAGCTTATATTTTTCAGTTTTGACACCTCTTTACAGGAAAGCCTCCATAACCAAGAACAGAAGGTGACTTCATGAGAGCTTTTAAAGATGAAGGTTCCTTAATGATTTTTATCTTGGACATACAGAAGGAAAAAAGCTTCTGATTTTTTCAGAAATTTTACATTATGTAGGGGTTCTTAAAAACACACATAACCTTTACTAAAATGGTTCTTTAAAAAAAAATCCCAAGAGACCCTAAGACTATCCACATAATTGTTCATGAACTGTGAAATATCAAACCACAAGACTACCTCACACTTACCAATTTGACCATATGCAATGCTAATGAGCCTTTCATTCACCAGTTTGTCTGTTTTGGGGTTTCGAGGTTGCCTCTTCATGATATCACTCTCGGCAGCTTCATAGGCCAGAGAAATAGCTGGGACCTTAATCAGAGGCAAAGTTAGCTTGCATCACATATACCATTGTAATATCTAATGAAGGCATCACTAGACTGACCATGTCTGTTCCAAGGTCAATACACAGGATTGTCACAGTTCCAAGCGGAAGAGGGATATTGGCAATGATGAAAAGAAGGAAGGGTGTGATCTCAGGTATATTACTGGTAAGAGTATAGGCAATAGATTTCTTCAGATTGTCAAAGATCAGCCTGCCTGAAAAAAGCAAAACCTCAGCATAAATACAAAATATGTATAAATATAGATTAATAGATAGATTGAAAGGAAGAAAGCACACTTTCATTACCTTCCTCTACACCTGTTACAATTGATGCAAAGTTGTCATCAAGAAGGATCATGTCAGCTGCTTGCTTGGAGACATCAGATCCAGCAATGCCCATAGCAACCCCAATGTCAGCCTTCTTCAGTGCTGGAGAGTCATTCACACCATCACCTGTAACAGCAACAATGGCTCCCTGTGGAAAACAGAAAAAAGTACATGTAAATGTGATTTTGAGATGATAGCTGATTTAGAAATGCAGGATGTTATAATAAGAAGTTAAAACATGCTTCATTATATAATATTAATTTTCATGTTTTTTCCAGGACTCTGAGAGTGTTTATACTGCCTATGAACACCTAATGATAATGGTAAAACTGCATTCACACTGGGTACGAAGAAATAAAAGCTAGGGATGTACAATCATATCGGAATCATATTACTATACTCAGAAATTTGCCTGAAAAAACAATATATTGGCATTGAACAGATTTAACCAAAAAAAAAAAACTTTGATAGAACAGGATGGCTGATGTAACAAGGGAATACTAGGTGAAGTTTTTATTTTTCTTATCCAGTCAAACATTTGTATCTGCTTTTTTGAAAATGTTTTTAGTTTCAGTATTGGCAGACATGTAAATAAAAAATGACTGGATTTCAACATTATCCTACAAATCCCACATCGGTGCATGCAGGTGCATTACCTGACGCTGGCAACCCTCAACAATGATGAGTTTCTGCTGTGGTGAAGTTCTGGCAAACACAATTTCGGTGTGGTATTTTAGGATATCATCTAGCTGATCTGGGGTTAGGTCTTTAAGATCTCCACCATGGACAACACATGCTTTAGCATCTCTGAAAAAGAGCATATCAATTCCTTCAATTGATTTTACAAAACACATAGCAGGCTCATGAATATTTTGCTTTGCCTGCCATAATGACATTTCTCACCATACATACAAATGACTGTGACCTGCTTATGAATGTTTAAGATGGAGCACAATATTAAAGTGCATATGATACCTTGGATTAACTTCATTCACAGGAATATTCAAACGTGCAGCAATGTCTTCAATAGTCTCATTCCCCTCAGAGATAATTCCAACGCCTTTTGCAATGGCCTTAGCAGTGATCGGATGGTCACCAGTGACCATAATTACCTGAAAAAGAAAGCTTTTATTGAAAAACTTGGCACTAAGTGTTATGCATTTGCAAAAAGAAATCCCATTGGCCATACCTTGATCCCAGCACTCCTGCATTTGCCTACAGCATCTGGTACAGCAGCACGAGGAGGATCAATCATAGACATGAGACCAACAAAGCAAAGGTTCTCAGTGGGGAAGTTAACGTCATCCGTGTCAAACTGGAAGCCGTCTGGGAACTGTTCGTCAGGAAGGTAGAAGTGACAAAATCCTGGTGGCAAAAATATCACTTTCAGGTTGTGCTATCTGTATTGAATTAAGAAGGCTGTTTTGTCCTTGTTACATTAAAAAGGATATCTGTAAAGTACTTGTTTTAATTGATTGGCCTGAACAATTAATAAATACAAGAATAATTCCTTTAAAACAGGTTTTTTGCATGAAATGGTACATCAAGGCTCTGTCATGAAATGTTGATGTCTTTTTTCTCTCTTACCTAAAACTCTCTCTCCAAGTCCTCCTAGCTCCAGATAAGCATTCTGGAAAGCATCTTTCATCTCATCGTCCAGAGGCTGCTCTTTCCCCTGCATCATTATCGTGGTGCAGCGGTCCAGAATTCGTTCTGGTGCTCCTTTCATTACAAGCACATACTTGGACTCTGATGTAGTATCTGGGTTCTTGTGCACCGAGAGCTACAGGTCAAAAAGCAAAATAACAAAGCATAAGTAATAATGTTTCATTTATTGTAGCTCAGCATAGTTCTTTTGATAGGGGAAATCCATTTTCCATCCGTACGCATTCTTTGTCATTCAAGTAAAATTCTCAGCTCATAGCTTGTTAAAAAGTTTGAAAAAGCTCCAGTGACTGCTGCTTTTTTGGGTCTACCTGGTATTTGTTGGTTGAGTTAAAAGGGATTTCTGCAACTTTTGTGTATTTTTCCCTCATCTCTTTCACAGATCCACAACAAAGTTCAATACACTTCAGCAGAGCAGATTCCGAGGCATCTCCAGCAACATCTCTCTGTGGGAAAGACCAGCTATCAGTGTGACGATAAAAACACTTATTCTTAGTAGCATGTTCACCATTGGATTAATTATTGATTAGTTTGTTAATTACTGTATTTGATTAAACAACAAATACTCTTTTTTATGGCAGGTTGCTGCTTTACAAGCATGCTGGATACTTCCTTTTAACTTTGCAAATGATAACACACAGAAACACACAGAAATAAACATAAACCCATGCTAAAACACTAAAGACATGCTGGTGTAAGATCAAAGGATGAATATGAAACGAGAAATAACATTTTCAGTTTTTATTTTCTGCTATTTATATCTGGTTTATATTAGTTATATGTGTTAAATTACATAGAACACAACACCTTTTGTATTTGACTACAAATCAGTTGGCCTTGTTCTTCAAGTATGTTTGGAAAGGGCTGAATATAATAAAGGACTGAATAAGATATAATCTTAAAAAAAAAAAAAATGGAACCTTTAGAATAGGAACATCAGCCTGCTCTGCTAAAAACACAGCCCTATTGCAAAGGCCAGCGATGCGTGCCAGGCAGGCCCAGGTGGCAGAGCTGCGGTCAAAACTAGTTCCACTCTGGTTTTCTGTGGTGTCAGCTTCATGGATTTGGTTGTCAAACCACATATGAGCAACAGTCATGCGATTCTGCGTCAAGGTTCCAGTTTTGTCTGAGCAGATGGTGGAAGTGGAGCCCAGGGTTTCCACAGCTTCAAGGTTCTTTACAAGGCAGTTCTTCTTGGCCATGCGTTTAGCTGTCAGTGTGAGACACACCTGAGGAGAAAAGCAAATACATTTGGGATTGCATGTTCAGAAAGAGTACTAGGGTTTTTGAAGTTTATTCTGATTCCAAGTGACTGTATTCAATTAAGTCGATTACACACAAAAATCCTGAATCCAAAAACAATCAGACGAAAATCAGACTAAACTAATTAGTGGAGTTCTAATGCTATTTTAGCTTAGTGAGAAAATGTTGCTAAATTCACTATAGAACCTGGCTAAGTATTTCTCAGTCAACTCCTTAAGGTTGATAGATACTTTGGCCCTGCAAGGCTGTGCAATTGTAAGTTATTAGTTATATATATATATAAAGTTACTTTTAGCTTTTTCCCCCACATTTTCTAAAGTGAAAAACACAAATGTAGTACAAGGCTGAATTTTTCATGCAGACTGCATGGACAGTGAGCAGAATTTCTTGCAATTTGTGTACAGCCAGGTGTGAGCAAACTAGAACATAATGATTGGGAATCCAGCCCAAAGCTTTGAAGCTGACCCTCATTTCTCAGATTCCAAGAACCGAGGAATTTATACTTTTTGAGATCTTACTAGACCTACAGAGAAGAATCCCACTAATCCAGTAAAATATTGTATATAAAAATGAATTCCGCTGGTAACAGCTGATAGTTTGCCACACTACATGAAATATATTTTAATATTACCTTGTTAAATTAAGATTTAATGTTCTTCAGAGATATAGGTTAGCAGATTTTACTATACAGGTAACACCAAGTTAACCTCAGTGTCATAACAAACACAAGCACAACAGTAACATAATAATACATTTTTTAGGCTGTATTATAATTTCAGCTTTAATTATGGACCAAAAAGTTATTTATAGAGTTATCATCAAAATAATGCAATGTGATTTGCACTTACAGTAACAGTAGCAAGAAGACCTTCAGGCACATTGGCCACAATGATTCCAATAAGGAAAATAACTGCCTCCAGCCAGCTATAGCCCAGGATAAGGGACAGGATGAAGAAGGAGACTCCAAGGAAGACGGCCACACCTGTGATGATGTGGATGAAGTGCTCAATTTCAATGGAAATAGGCGTGCGGCCTACTTCAAGACCCGATGCAAGGGTTGCAATTCGGCCCATCACAGTCCGATCTCCAGTGCTGATCACTATACCACGTGCAGTGCCTAAAAAACGAATCACTATTATTATATAATATGTACAATGTGAACTAGAAAATATAAAAATGTGATAAAATATGAATTTGTGCAGCAGACAAAAATATTATACAGAAAGGATCACTAACACAGAGAAAATGTTTAGGGAATAATTTATTATTTAAACAAACCAATAATCATAACCAATAATTCTGATTACCCTCCACACAGTTCGTAGAGAAGAAAGCAATGTTCCTGGTCTCTAGAGGGTTATCATTAGAGAAATCCGGAGAACGAGTCTGAGGCTCTGACTCTCCAGTAAGAGAAGAGTTGTCCACCTATGAGACCAAAAAATTCAAATGTAGTTCAGCACACAAAAATAACAGATTTAAGAAACAGTCACTTTTTTCTTAACTTCTCCCCTATAAGAAAACTCCTAACGTTTTATAACATTTAAAACAGCTAAACATTTACAGAGCAGCACAAAACAGCAATTCTTACAGCAATGGGAAACAAAACCAATGTTGCCAATTACAGCTTGGCACTTGCTTAAACTGCTGTCTTCTGTCTCACCTTAATTAGTCTGAGAGAAATCTTGTATGGTGTCCCTGTCCCATTTCATGTGCTTTCCACTCACATATAATAGAACCAAATTTACTAACAAAAATGCTTAAGGTCTTTGCTAGGAAGGATGTAACTTCTTCCATTCGAGTGTAATAATTTTATCCCTGAGATATCAAATACAATTTAAATATCAGTTGTGTTTTTGAATGCATTTTCTCATACACACATACATTTTTAATGATAATAGATGTTATGTGTGTAAATCAAAAGTTGATACTTACTGGACATATACTAAATAACACAAAAAAACTTGTTTACTGTCACTGGGACCTACCTTACAGCCATGTGCAGAAATGATACGCAGATCTGCGGGGATTCTATCGCCACCTTTCACCTCCACCAGATCTCCCATGACCACATCCTCTGCATTAATGTGCTTCTTCTCACCATCACGGACGACTAGAGCTTGCTGGAAAGATTAAAACAAACAAAAAATCATCATAATTTTCTTGCTCAAATACTCATTCTAGCCTTTAAAAGTTTCTTAATTGTTGATTATATCATACTACACTGTAGAATACTAGTACTGAGCTGTATTGCTCATAAGACATTAAGCTTTAGTAAGGTTGTTGAATCTGACATATCCAACATGACTACAATTTTTATGTTATGTTACAGACTATTCAGAGTGATAGACAAGTGTAGTGTTAGCAGTGGTGTTTGCCCAGTCTGCTCCTTAAATCGTAGAACTGTTAACCTCTATGCTACAACCATGATAACAGTGATTACTAGTCCATCCATTTATTCATTCATTGTCTGTCCTACTTTTCCTAACCAGGGGTGATGCTGGAGCCTGCCACAGTTAATAAGGTGAAAGGGGGAGAAACATCCTGCAAGTCACCAGTAATTATGATCAGAGGAAAGTAATCAAGTAATCAAGTCAGACAATAAGTGGGACCAAATTTTCATTCCTCAATCACATACTTAATTTTATAGAAGGCACATGTTTTGTCTTTCACATGGTTATTAAGACAGCTTTACCTGGGGCACCAAGTTCTTGAAGGAGTCCATGATTTTAGAGCTCTTGGCCTCTTGGTAGTATGAGAAGCAACCAGTGATGATGACGACAGCAGACAGCACAACTCCCAAATACAGCTGTATTGCATGATAAAAAGGGTTAAAGAAGAAATTAGCAAAATCAAAATAAAAAAAAATTGCACCATTTTGTGCTCACATTATCATTCGCAGGCTCATCCTCCATTGCAGCTTGGATGCCATAAGCAAGGAAGCAGAGGACAGCACCAGTCCACAGCAGCATGGAAAAGCCTCCAAACATCTGTTTACAGAACTTCACCCACTCTGGTGTAGTAGGAGGAGGAGTGAGAGCATTCGGGCCATCGCGAGCAAGGATCTCTTGTGCACGGGCTGTTGCAAGTCCCTGGAAGGCATTGAAAGTAAGAAGTTTATTCTCTCTGTGTAAAAATTAATAAACCTTATTATATAAACAAATAAACTAAATTAACCAATCAGACTTTTGTTTTTTGGAGAACATTAAATTAAAAAAATCTCTACACTCATAACCACACTGTCATACAAAACTCTTACCCTGCTCAGGTCTGTACCATATTTACGATGAAGGTCATCCAGGCTCAGCTTGTGATCATCCTTTATGAAAGCATTGACAAAAATAGATTATCAAACATTTGTGAAACATTACTTTTACTACTTTCTTTACTTTACTTACTACTTTTTCTACAATACCCAAATACTTCCTCTCATTTTTCATATATCTTGTTTTACACATTCAAATGTGTATTAGATACAGAAAACACATTTTTGATGAGTTAATATCACATTTTCCTGAATTGCAATGACATGACTAAAAGATTCTTACCAAATCCACTTCCTTTTTCAGCTCGTCCATGTCCTTTTCCTTCTTTTTGTTCTTGTTCTTTTTCTTCCCACCTTGTTCCGATGTTGCTGCCAGCTCATACTGATCCCGACCCCCCTAAGATTGAATGCAAACCTTTTAAAATCCCTGGTTGTTAAACAAACCTGACAAATGCAAACGTATTAGGTACCCAAAGTAAGATCACATTATAAGGCTACGGTGAAAAGATATAAAGATTATATAAAGATTATAACGAATTTTTCAATTTCTTTTCTGCTCATTTCTACCTCTTCTATAATTCAGTATCACTGTGTGCTGTACCATGTTTCACAATGACAAGAATGGTCACTTTTACTTTCACATATATGGTCAATGTTTTTTTTTTATCTTCTAAATTAAAGTTTTAAAAAAGTAAATCCATTAGTATTATTTCTGTAAACCCTCAGTGCTTATTTGATTCTTTAGGCTTTAGTCCAAGTCAGGTGCAGACAATTCCAAAACATTATCAATTATGTAGCACTTTAAATTGTTCAATGTGATGTACTTCCACAAAAGTGGCAATCGACTGAGGATCCTATACTCAAAATAACTGATATTACAAAAAACTTTAACGAGAAGACTATAAAGACATGTAAACACTTCCTAACCTGTGATTTTCACATGCCTAAAGAATTATTAAATGGGGTAAAGGAAAACTTTTATATTCCAGACAAGATCTGGAAGACTAAGAAAAATCACTGCTTGTAGACTGGCTAGCTTTGCAAATCAAATCCCCTTTAATACTGCCAAAGACCTACAGGAAGATGTGGCTTGCATGACTATGGTTAAGCACTGACCCACTATGTAGTGTTAGTGCACAAACAATATCTACATAAATGGATCACCAGAAGGTAACCTTAACTGTGACTGGAAAGTTTCCCTTTTTCAATGAGGAAACAGAAGAAGAAAAGTGTTAGGAAATTCAATATTCAAGAGAAAAGCTCAAAACTTTAAAATTCATACCAAACAACTGAAAAAAAATGACCTACGAACACCTCTGTACTAGTAGTATTGTATAAGGAAATTCTAAACAACAATAAAATTACAGCCAAAGAGCGTCTTTCTAAGAACTGAGTGGTAGGGTATCCCAACATCATTGTTTAATTTTTCCTAATATGCTGAATTTAGCAAATGAGTGATCATTTTGCATTGCTTCTTTATCAGAAAAATATATATATTAAATATATGACATATGGCATATCTAAGTTTGTTTCACACAGAAGTGGTGATAACACCATTTCACTTAAAACAAATAAACAATATGTATGTAACTTGATCAGGGGCTCAAACTTTCAAATAAAACTGTAGCATTAACTACTGTGCATAAGGCAGTCTAATAACATATGCTTTGTAGCACACAGGCCGTCTTTACTAAGTGCATGTGCAACCACCATGTCGACCTGGTGTCTGTCCATGTGAAACAAATGAGTTCAAGCAGCAGTGGAAACCCCCAGGACATTAATGTCATGTCTTTCTTGTCAGTAGTATTTCTGCTGGTTTTCACAAGTGGGCAAAGAAGGAAAATCAGCATACATTAACAGCTGATCATCACCGAGTCCTCTTTAAACACCTGCGAGGGTTACAGAGTTCCAAACAGAGGATGAAGCACCTCTGAAGGACCTTCGGCTCATGTTTTATTCAATTTACTGTTAAGTCAGAGCTCACAGCCATTGTTTCTTCATGGATGAGGCTTATGTTGTTTTGTTTTTTTTTTACTTCCAACTTTATGCTTGACATAACTCTGTGCCAGAGGGGGCCAAGGCTGTCAAGGAAAGAGTCTTGCATGAAGCTCAAAAGTCCCTTACACTTAACATGTTACTGAAAACTGATGATGAGGTAGACTTACATGCAATAAAAACCATAATTCATATACACACTTGTTTAATGACCTTATTAAACAGGATGGACATATGACAGATCCATATTTGACACGATTACTGTAAATCTTTATGCTACTGTAAAGAGCATTATAATCAGGGAAAAATGAAACAATGGCTTGACGCTTACTGTATTCTTATGTTAATGCCTTATAGTAGAATGAAACATCAATTTAGCCCTCTGTATCATCTTAGCATCATATATTGTTATTTATATGCAGCATTTGTTTGGATTTAAATTTTTATACACAATTTGAAAACATTGACTGCCCTTTTGTTATGCCAAAAGGACCAAAATAACCTAAAAATAAGGGCTACTCAATTGATCAAAGTCTAATGTTTACATTAGATTACAATTTTAACATCCATTAATGACTTAAAAAATAAGATAAAAATAATATAATTGCCAAATAATTATTAGCTACCGGTACCCACTAGTACCCACTATAGTGGTGGAGACAATCCCACAAATCTGGCAAAAAATTATATGTGCATCACAGCCCCGAGTTCCTCTGTGGAGATTATCTTCACTAAATGGTGAAATATTATCACTTGCAGGGGGCTCATCTCCGAAACTAGTCCGCTCACAGGCTGGTGTTTCTGATGAAAAACTTTCAGAGATTTCTTTGGACATTTAAAATAGCCTGTAACAGAGTGCATAATTTGTCTTGTATGGTTTGAGGAAATATGTGGCTGAAAATGATTCATATAAATTAATATGATGATTTTAACATGACCAAAAAAATCAGAATATCTTCATCTTCTTATACTTAAAAGTAAGAAAATTTAAGATTGTTTTTTTGCCTTTTCCTGTTCAGTTACCAGCCACAAAATTACAAAGTTCACCTATTTCATTTGGGAGACACATAGACAGTGTGAAATGATTGGTCATTTATACTGAATAAAAAAAACATTTTTGGTGCTATATGGTATAACTGCTAAAAAAGATCTTAAAAGAACCATCATTTAACTAATCAATGAATCCCTGAAGCATTCGACTGAGTTTGGTGTAGGACAGAACAATTAATCATTTAATAATTTTCATCTCAAGACTGAAGAGTCTTGAGGAATAGCTTTTGTTGAACATTAAAAAGGTCTGGGTAACAATGCATTTTAGATTAGATATTTTTCATAAATTCTTCAGAACTTTTTGAGTGTTCACTGTTCTATATACAGCCCACATCTTTACTTAAGAACATTTGCAGTTACCCTCTTTCTTATCTATTCACTACATTCCACATATTTTATCTCAGCCAATGAAACAGCTCTGACAGGATTTGAGTCCTGACTATTTTGCCTTATCTCAAACATTTTTGCAGTGGTCTTGCCGGGGCTCTGAGAAGCAGTGCACTCTATTTTCCTGTGCTGAGCTGGATAATGAACTTAACTATGATATACAGAGCACACTTTGTTCCAAAGAGGGTGGGACAGGAGGTACAGCGACAGCAAAAACACTTGTAACACAGCAGCAAAACTCTGTGATAGGGATCACACACCACTATTACACAGTGGCCCAAAAAAGTGCCTAGGGGAGTGAAATAAGAGGTACTTGGTGTGTGTTCCAAAACAGGACGGAACTTATTTGAGCACTCAAGCAGCAACCCTCTCACGCTGTGAGGTAATTCAGTTGCCAAGGGTGATAAAACCATTCCTACAGGCAGCCGAATGGGGGTCTGAATTATACACCCCACATCTCTGGATGGTTTATAGAATCACAGAACGTGATCACACAGAACAATTCACAAACACATACAATAAACTAAGATCATGTGCATTAAAAGTGACCACCTGACAGGCAGGACTTCTCCACCCTGAGGGCCAACAGAGGATGGCTTTGGAGAGGGTTAGTGCGTTGGAGCCCATCTGTTGGCCCTTTGATATGTGCAGAAGAAGCTGGCTGTAAACCAAACTCTTACAGAGGGGGAAGAGAAATAAAAATCGCACAGCTTCTCATTTCTTGAGGCTTTCCCAACTCATTGGGCATAATGCTCTAAAACAAACCTGCTTTCTCACAAGCCTGACTCTGTACCACTGTATTAGAACTGTGTCCCAAACCACACTTCTACACGCTACACTCCTGAGGGCATTCCTAATGCTCATGTTCTATTTTTACGTACTTTTTAGTGGGGGAGCGTGCAGTTTGGGACGCAGCCCGTTTCCGTGAAGCTTTACTGCGCTTAGAAGTTTGAAATGTAACACACGGCAACCAGGGGGGTTTCCAGCTTTCAAACGACCTACAAATGAATAAGTTCATAAATATCTAAATAAAAACACAAATCTCTGTCTCTGTATCTCTCCTGTGTGGAAACTAGTCATTCATTATTCACTCCTAAGCCTTCACTCCGTGTTAATTTCCCTCATTACTGACTGAAGCGTCTCTCTCAGGGCAGCAAAAGCTTCCTGCCAGTCAGTGATGACCCACAATATAATTTTTTGCCTCAGGTATGAGCCATTTATTACAGTTCATAAAGTTTTACTCACTCCGCGCCCCATTTTCGCCGGAAAATCGGAACAGGTCCCCGTTCAAAGCTGCAGTCCCGGCTAATTTGATCTAAAACTTTCCCCCTGGTCTCGGCCGGCTGCTCATGTAAAGACTCCCTCACGACATACTTACCACCTATATAAGAGTAACGGCTCCGGTGACGTGAGCCCTGTTTGCCATGGTAACAAAGGAGGAGGGGCGTGGCCTTTTCAGCCCTGCATGTCTGTGTTCATCACTGGGTGCCAGTAAGCCTGACATGCTGTTTGTGCTGTTTGGGAGGAAAGGTGGCCTGGTGATTTATTTATGCCGACATGGCGTGATCCATTTCTTCTGAATTCCTGGATATTATAAAACAGCCCTCATTTGCTGCAGTAACTGCCTCTACTCTGTTTAACTTAAAGCGTGTTCAGCACAAATTGCTCCAGCTCAGCTAGTTCAGCTTATCTGTTCATTGGAAGGTGACCTGCCAGCCTCCAGGGCCAGAGTTATGTATCCCCACTTTTGATGGTGGTAGTCCAGGGATAGGATGCTTAGATTTGGAATCAGAGGTTTCAGGTTTGAGTCTGATACCCGCTCTAGCATCCTGAGCAAGACCCTTAATCCCAGGTGGCTCCTGGGAGACAATACCTGGCAGTAGAAGTTGCTTTATAAAAGAGTGTCTTGGAAATGTGTGAGTAACATTGCTGTGATGATTGGATTGCATTCAGCCGTAAGAGTTTCAGTGAGTTTAAGTACTGTGGCTGGATGATTTAGATCCCAAACACCACTCCAGCTCATCCCAAAAGCACGGGAGGGTGTTCTGTAACTCCAGGGAAAACAGTTCCACTGTTTAATGTTGGAGGGGGACTTCAGATCCCTCTAGCTGATGCTTGGCATGGGTCATGGTGGCCTAGATTTTACAGCATCCCATACTATTGGCAGTGCTTGACTAGTGTGGGAACAACTGAGCACATGGGGTAGCAATGGGACACTTTAAAGTAACCGCATCCACCAATTAAAAGAACTGTCTGCGTACTTCTTAAACATGTATGATTTGCTTTAAAGGCCCTTTAAAAATGTAGTTGTACTTCACTGTGCTTTTGGGCTGTTTACTGATGTCATTTAATGCTTTGTCCATTGAAACACTGGGTGTCACTCATAAACAATTTGCATTGAAAGACCAGTAAAAGGATAAGGTAATTTTTTTAAAAGCATTTAACACTCAGGTTTATCAAAGTAAATGGGAGACTGACAAATTAATCACACAAATCTCTGCTATGTTAATCACAATCTGGTGAAAAAAACCCCACTTATTCTTAAGTACTTCTCTCACGCTGAAGCTAAAGCAGTAGCGAAGTTGCTCTTTATCACTTGTGTAGCTCATGTACTGTTAGCTTTTGTATTCAATGCTGCACCAGAATGTCATTTCATATTACTGCACTGCCATGTATAGATAATATGACAATTTTTAAAAAAATCAATTAAAAAAACATACTTAACTCGACTTAATAATGTGTCTAATCAGCAGCAGCAGTGCTTCTTACTCCACAGACCTACAATACAGTATTCTCCTAAAGCCTTGAGTCACCCTAAATTTCTTTACACCATTCTACAGAATTGGTTTGTTGGTGCCAAAATACTACTGTCAGCGGCCTGTTGAGTAGATTAAAGAAATGGTCACAAATGTTTTATTGTGACAATCTGCAAAGTGCCTAAAGATACAAGGTAGATAAAAGGGTTCCATCCACTCAGAATTCAGTATGACCTGCATACTAATCACTACCCTGATCATCTGTCATCATCTGTACCTGTTTCTTCACTGCTTCATGCCTTGAGATTGCTTTGTTCTACTTGAATGATTCATACGTAGGTCAATCTGTGCCTTGACGAACAAACATTAATGCTTTGAAACTGCTCAGGTAAAGGGACTGAACTGAAAATAAGAGCTCAAAATTTTATCCTTCGGGAAGCCTTGAGAACTATTCCTCCTTAATACAACAAACTACAGGAAAGTCTGGCACGTTGGAAGTGAAATATTATGAAATGAGGGGTGGCACAAGACCTTAGCGCAGTATCGTATGTTGTGCATTTCTCCCTTTCTAAGCTTCTTTGCTCTTTTCCATTCCCATAAAATACACAATTCCTTTCGACCTTCTTTCCCAACTTCAGCTAGAACACATACTGATGGTACAAACTTATTATCTGTACGGATGCAGTTGAAAGCACATCTCACAGATGTGTCAGCTTGGACAACATTGCACTGTCCAGCGCTTCTGGAGGGTCCTGTTGTAAGTGTGTGGCATGCTGGAGACACTAGCTTTAGATAACAGGCAACCTTATTCAGACCAAGAGAACAGCCCTGTCACACTGAATACTTAGAAGGAGGAAGCATTCAGCCTTTCTACAAACAAAGGTGCCAAAAAGTGTTCTTTTGAGCCATATTGTTTAGAAGTACCTGAACCTGAATGGATGAGACTAAAAAAACTGCCATTAATAAACTGCCATTAATCTGTAGCCTTTGTAAAGGTTGATCACTCTCTACATAATGAACATTAAATGATGTAATAGTGTTATTACAACCAAACATCCAAGTTAAGAACCACTTAGGAAAAATATACTAGACTATATGAGCAATTTTCTGAGTGAGATTCAAAGACCATCATATAAGTCAGTATAAAAACTATGAATCCGATTGTTTTAATATGTAATGGCATTTGTACCCTGTACCCTACATTTGCATCACCAGTATATTTCCTTCCTGAATTTCAGTGACATTGCTTATTTGGTTTTATGTATCAGTTATTTATTTTACACATTTACACAAACTTTCCACCATTTCAAACCTCTCTATATAGTATATACAAGAATATGCATATACCCAAATGATCTCTGGTATGTTCCGATTACACTTCATTCAAAAAGCTGAAACTATCCTTTAAATTTTATCCTGAATGAGTGGCTAAACTGCATTTGTTTGAATAGCTGGAAATATGTCAATTAATTTGGTTTAAAATGAGATGTTCTTGCAGCTGAATTTCTGTGGATCATGTAAACTGGAAAATGATTTTGCAACTTTAACCATGTTTACATACTAGATTAAGCTATTTAATAAGAAAAAAAATGGAAAAATAAGTAAGAAACAAGAAATATGTAATAAATAAAATATGTAAGAAATAAGTAAGAAATAAAAAATAAAGAAAATAAGTATAATTGTTTTTCCATATTGTGAACGCTTAAAATATCCAGTGAATGTTTATTGGTATTTTGTCATGATGCTTTCCAGAAATGTGAAGAACCCTTTTGAAGAGCTATATCCATATGAATGAAAGCTTTTTGTTACTTAGAACAGTATGTGTAAGCTTAGGATTGCATAGGGAGCTTACTTCTAAGGACGTCTGGTTCTCACTGTGGTTCAAAGCTTCAGTAAGTCAGATAAGCCCATCCCTGGCAGGGGGACAGAGTAAGGAGATGATAAACCGCTTCAGAAGTCATATCTACAGAAACAAGGCAGGCATTTTACTTTCCAGTACTTAAACAAGCATGCCTAATATGTCTGCTTTTATAGCTGTGAACCGACTGATCACTCTGATGAATTGCTGCAGATAGTCAGAGTTACTGTAATTAGATGACAAGCTTTATATCTCAAAGAATAGCGCTTTTCAGGTGAGCGCTATTGCTTGTCACAGTTTAAACAGAACCTTTTAGCTCTGATACTGTAACTTTATAACAGAAACAAAAAAAGCATATTAACTTTCATATAGGTTTATGCATTGTGATCAATTGAGAGTTATTTGGGCCACGTCTATTAGTCTGTTCTTCAAGAATCTAGATTAAAAAGTGAAAGTGACTATTTTTGTCATTGGGAAACACGGCACTGCACACAGTGAGTCACAACAAAATTCAGCCTCTGGTTTTTACCCATACAAACAGTGCCGCAAGGGCAGCTATTTGACGCGCACAGGGAGCAGTGATGGGGACAGTACCTTGCTCAAGGGTACCTCAGGGCAACCTACTGCAAACCCACAACCTTCTGATCCTGGGGCCAACCACAAGGCCACTAATTATCCATCCATTATCTGCCGCTTGTCCCAAATGGGGTCGCGGGGGAGTGCTGGTGTCCAACCCAGCGCACACAGGGCGAGGACGGGGGACACACCCTGGACAGGTCGCCAGCCCATCGCAGCACAAGGCCACTAATGCCCCGAATAAAGAGGGCATTTTCTTTAACAAAGGAGCTTCAAAATTTTGATAAAATTTTTGAATAAAAACTGTTTGTGAAGGCTTCTTTGTTGTTCATCGCTTGAAGTTAAGAGACTGTGTGCATGGAAGAAAAAGCAAAGAATCACTGCTTCATTCTTCTAAGCCTTCCGTGCCTGCTATTTTATTATCTTCCTCTGCTGACTCTTCCGTCTGTTTTTCTGCTGTCTTTATGAATCTGTGGCTCTGCATTTTTCCTGACTCACTCTACTCGCACTGTGTCTCACTACATCTTACGCATATTGGAAACTGTCAGTCTGGATCTGTTTCTTTCTGCCTCTCCATCGGTGCTACCTAATCTTCAGGCCGCTCGCATGCCAGCTCCCTCTGTCTATGTTTAAACTTAGATTTAAGTGATGTACCATTCTACATTTCATTCATGTGGAAGTTATTTTGTATATAATTGTATATAATTGTATTTTTCCAGTGAAGTTAAAAAAATTGTGCAGTGAGAAATCAAATAAACAAACAATATACCCTTACGCCAGATGTTCTCAGACATCAGAGATATGTCTGATGTCCCAGTGCTGCTAAAGAAATTCAGAACACAAAAGTAAACCAATGTTGCTTAAAAGCACATCATCATTACTTATCTTATCCTTATCCCATTTTTCATTAAGGTGGCACAGCTTTGTTAACCGGGTTTAGAAGCCCTTAAGCCCTTAAGATCTGGGTGTCGTCTGAGCAAATTTTGATTGTTTTTTGTTGTAGGCTATTTGGCAACAACTGAGTTCTAGTGTTTATTAGCAACATTAGCCATAGATGCAAAATTTGGAAAACCAGTTTGTCTCTGCTAGTCAATTACCTGTAGGCTAAGGGGAAAGTCGTGTCAATTATTTGTGTAAATTAGCATGAATGTGTAATCAGTGAGCAATATCTGGTAGCCCTTTATTAAACCCGTATGACATTTGGCATACAGTAAATATAGAGTAAATGTACAGTAAATGTACAAGTGTTTATAGAACCTTATTCCAGTGTCTTCTATCATGGAAATGGTTTTAGTCAATTCGGATGTCATTTATCTACTGGAAATGTAAATATTTATCTAGTGTAGATATTTCTACTGATGCTTGTTGGACTAAGCCTTTCTAATTTTTGATGAAGGTTTAAGTCAGTTTTCATGAAAGGTTTATGTCTTACTCACCTTCAGTGAAGTGAACATATTTCTTCAATGTGTGATCAATCAGGTTCATGCATATATTCATTTGAATATCTATACTTTATACATGTAGATATTATACTGTTTAATAGAAAAGTATGAACGTCCCATAAGGGAACTGATTCTGTTCTGCTAGTTATACCAGCAATACCACTGAGATGTTTCCCACTTTAGTTTTATTAGTTGTATAAACCATCCACAACACATTTATCGGATATAATGAATATAACAGTCAATGTGCTGCATCTGGCTTTAACAAATTGTCAGGGTCTGACATTACTGTGGGAAATTGGGCTGAGTCACATCTCTCACTATAATTCTTTACGGCAGCCAGTTGACAGAATGCCCAGAGAAAGCTGTTCAACACTGGAGCCATTATGTCCAACCCAAGCAGGATGTGATGCACATTCGTCCCTTTTCAGTACCTGGTAGAAAGAGAGAAGAACAAAGAAGGAAAGTCTGGGTCCCTACTAGTTGGCCATGCAACAGAATGTTCTCTCAGTTATTGATGTTGCTAGGCAGTTGGCTCTTCTATTCTATTCTATTCTGTCACGAAACTGTCGAATGCACCATGTCATCAGCATGAAACACAAGATCTTATAAAAGTTGGTTAATACCAGCAGTAATGGCACCATGCTAAAATAAAAAAAGATATATCTCCTATTGAAATAAGCAAAGAAAGTTCAAGTGTGCAGGGTCTAAGGTTTGTATCAATATGCTGCAACAAGTATATTTTTAAGGAGGAAACTCCTGATTGTAAAAAGAATTTGCTGAAAGTTATTGCTGAGTATGCTGTCTTAAAACAAAAGACCTTTTTGTCACATATTTGCCAGTGAATTCCTTTATTTAACTCACAATGTGACTGATTACACAATTACAGTCCAATAGCAAAGTAAACATGAATATTAAAAATGCTGCATGTCTAACAGTCAGTAATCAATAAGGGGGGGGGGGGAGAGAAAGAGAGAGACAGACAGAGAGAGAGAGAGAGAGAGAGAGAGAGAGAGAGAGAGAGAGAGAGAAAGAAAGAGGAGGAAGGAGAAGCAAGAGACAAGGAAAGAGGGAAAGAGAGGGAAGGAGAAAAAAGAGGGAAAAGAGAGAGAAGGGGGTCATCTCACACACACACACAAACATAGAATTAGATTGTTGTTGTTATTTGTTGTTTATATTGTATTGTATTTATGTAGTTTATTTGTATTTATATAGTTTAAACCTACTTTACACAGAAAACAGACAAATATAATGTTGTATAAACTGAACTGACTGACAGTTACTTGGGAACTTGTCTCCACAGCTTAAACACTCTGAAGCCTTGTGGTTCTAGAGACCCCAAAGGGCAGCTCTTTCCAGCAAAGAAAAAGAGTAATCCATCTGGGAACTGCACTCAGAGGAAGTTCAGCTTCTCTGGAAAGAAAACGAGGCAAGATCAGAGCATCAGAGCATGGCTCATGTCTCAAAATGGAGATGAATATATACATCAGTACAAAAACATACATCCCTCAGCTGTACAAATAGAAGCTAGTTTTATGTCGTTGCATTTTTTATTGTGTTTTTTTTTTCCTTTACCTCTTTTTCCCCCTCCAAAAGCACTGGAACAGCAATTCAGTTTGTTTTTGCTCTGCACTGAAGACATTTAGCTTAGAGATTAAAGCATGAATATGAGAAGATAGATCAGATTTCCTGATTTTATTTCCAGGTATTTAAAGCTCTCCTTCTCCCTCCCTCTCCCTCTCTCTCTCTCTCTCTCTCTCTCTCTCTCTCTCTCTCTCTCTCACTATCTTGACCAATTATCCTGATTAGGGTCGCAGGCATACAGGGGCAGAGAAACACCCTGGACAACTAGCTTTCTTAAACTGCATAGAAAAAATTGCTTTTTTGTATCTGACCATCTGGTTTTTAAGTGAGCAAATTAATTATAGCAGATAGTTTTAAAGTAAAATAGCTTTAAAATTAGCTTAATATTTGGTTGCATATTCCTTAATGCAATAAATGCATCAAGCCCGTGAAGACTAACTGAAGAGATTTACTTGGCCAGTCCAAAATGTTCACTTCTTCCATCCGATTAACTTCTTTGTTAACTTGACAGTGTGGTTTGGACCCTTGTCTTGCTGCATGATTATGTTACTCCTGAATGACTGAATGCATTTCTCTGTAAATTGGCAGGTAATAGTTCTGTAGACTTGTACACAATTATGTCTGCTGCTGACATCATAAGTTACATCATCAGTAAAGATTACTAAGCCTGTTAACCCAGAACTAACCCATAAGCAGTAAGCCCAAGCTATAAAACTACTTCCACTAAGCTTCACAGATGAGCTTAATGTTTTTCATCATAAGCATATCTTTTTTGTTCCAGAAACTTTTCTTGCTTTATCTTTTGGTTTGTCCATTTCTTACTGTGGATGAGTGGTTGCATCTGGTGTGGCCTCTATATTTCTTCTCTTATAGAACTTCTTCAAACAGTGGACTGCTCTACCGCAACCCCTTCACTGTGGAGGTTGTTTATGATAACACTGTTGTTTTAGGGGATTTTCATTATCTTTTTCACAATTTGTCTGTCATCACCTTTTTTTTTTGCTTGAAAGAAACTGGCTCACTGTCATGCCAATGGCTCTTTCTTCCATTCCAGATATATGTACTGGATATGCCAAATGTTTGTGAAATTATTTTTAGAATTTTATATAAAATGTTTATTTATTTATTTATTTTGGCCTGCTTTCCCCCAATAGGCAACTCTCTGTTCTTCACAAATCAAGGGTCGAAAGATTCTATGTTAGATGGAATTTAACATATGTAGATGAACATACATGGAAATAAAAGCAATTTTAAAAAGCAAGATTTTAAAATATTTCCTCACATTAATGATCAAAGCAGTCTGAGAGAAAATAAGACAAAGAAAATGTACCATTTCATATGCACAGTGATGGGATGAGATGAATGATATTTTACTACTAGAGGCTGATATTGTCTTTGGCATATGCCACTTGTGCACAAGAAATCTGATGGAGATGATGGTAGCTGAGCCTCGTGAACCTACTTTACTGTTGCCAGGCAACATGTACCTTAAGCCACAGACCCAGCTGTGAAGAGTTAGGCTACATCCATGAGGCTTGGGATCTGTGTATCTTTAATCATGGCAGTGAACATCCTTGCTAAACAAATAACAGTCTAAGTTTTTCTAAGGAAGAGTGCCTTGTGTTTTAAGAATCCTGTTTCTCTTCATATAATCTGAACGACCGGGTCTCTGAAGGCTGACTCCCATGACTTCAGCTTTTACCCACAAACACCTCAAGCTGAAAATGGATTGTGCAGCCAGCTGTCGATTTCTTGCTAGCACTCATAAAGCACTGTCACAGACCGCCACCCCTCTCTTCAATTCAGTAGTTCTATTTGAGTTTTCAGCTTTGTTTAAAGAACCATCCAAGGCCAGGTTCTCTAGGGAACCAAAAGTTGTTCTTCAATGGCAGCACCCTGAAGACTCTTCTTATCGCTTTTATTGAAAGAGTTTAGTTCAAAACTTGGATGAAATATAAAGTGAGATGGAAAGGGAACAAAGAATAAGAGCGAGTGCGTGAGAGACTGAGGACAGCTCCATGAATAAGCTGATGATACATCCTAGTTATACAGTGAAATAGTGGAACTGGTCTTTTGTAAGAAGTCACTGCAGACATTGTTTGTGGTATTTTTATTATTACAGAGGTTTCAACTCAGTAAAAGGGTAAAGCTAGTTCACTCATGGGTATTTGGCCATGCACTTAAGAGGTGGTATTTTTTTTAAGTCCTTGTAAGAAGTCAACAATGTAAAATCTGTCCAAACTCTGATGAGTTTGAGGGACCATTTGCCATCAGTATCTAGTGTAGTCTAATATAATCAAACCCAACAAAGGAAACAGTGTGTAGTCTTCATCACTCACATCAATGTTTACAATCACAGTTGAATTTCTAATTTTCTTTAAAATTTATAACAAGCAGACAAGATGTCTCTAGTTTCCCTTGGTGATTAAGCTCTGGACACCTACCGAGATCAAAAGAGAAACACCTGCTGCCCTTACTGGTGTCCAACTTCTCAGATTTTCTTGTTCTCTTGCAGTGGTATCATGCCAGCAGACCAAAGGTACCAAAGCACATAAAATTGCTCAATTTTAAACTCTCTTTTTCAGTGAGTGTAATAAACACTATAAGCTCAGCACTTCAAACAGCAATCAGAGTCAGGAATAGAAATGGCCACATGGGACCATGTCTGTTTTGCAAAGATGCATTGAGGAGTAAATAATAGTCCACTGTGGGGAAGAAACAGGAGTGAGTTCTCTGCATCATTTATTTGGTCCAGAAAACAGCTGCATCTGTTTATATAATTCATTTTTTTCTGCTTTTGAATTCTTGTTATTACACTGAAAAACATTTTTAATCTTAAATTTTTAATTCAATTAATTCCTGTTACTCACCATTGTAATATGCTATGACATGCCGTGATCATATTACAGAATAATATATCATGACCTCTGTTCTATTGCTTTTTCTTCTTTTGGGTGCTCCTGTTGGGTTGCCACAGCGAATCAACCGTCTCCATTTCTTCCTGTCCTCTGCATCTTATACCTTCAAACCAGCTGCCTACATGTCCTCTCTCACAACATCCAAAAACCTCCTCTTTGGCCTTCTTCTTTTCCTCTTTCCTGGCAGCTCCATGCTCATTTCTAATTCTGTTTATCCTTGTCACACCCAATGAAAATTTCTGCATCTTTAGCTCTGCCACCTCCAGCTCTGCTACCTGTCTTTTCATCAGCACCTCTCCAATCCGTATAGGATAGTTGGTCTCACTACCATCCAGTAAACCTTTCCTTTCACTCTTGCTGGTACCCATCTTTCATCTCCTGACTTCCTGGTACAAAACCACAACTCCTTTCTAGGCACCCTGTCATATGCTTTCTCCAAGTCTACAAAGGCTCAATGCTCCTTCTTACATTCTTGTAGTTCTCCATCAACATCCTCAGAGCAAACATTACATCTGCTGTGCTCTTTCTCAGCATAAAACTATACTGCTGCTTATTAATCGTAACTTCTTTTCTTAACCTGCTTTCACTACTCTTTCCGATAACTTCATAGTGGTTAGGAACTAGGCCCTGGGATCAGAAGGTTGTGGGTTTGAATCTTAGACCAGTAGGTTGCCCTGTGGTACCCTTGAGTAAGATACTGTCCCCTTCACTGCTCCCCGGGTGCTTTCAATAGATGCCACCTGCTGCCTGTGTGTGTAAGGTTTTAATGCAGATGCTGCATTACTTTGTCGCGTGTTGTGCTGTGTTTCACAATGACAAGTTGTCACTTTTACTTCACTTCCTGGTTCACTATCCTCATATCATCAATCTCTCTTTTTCATTCACTTCTTTCATCAGCCCCTCAAATTACTTTTTCTGTCTGTGTTTGTCAACACGTCTTTTAACTTCTGTCTACTTTCTTCATCTCTCTATCTATCCCACTTCTTCTTTGTTTGACTCTTCTTCTGTATACACTCCTGAACTTCTGCATTCCACTACCAGGTTTGCTTATCCATTTTCTTCCTTCCAGATGTCACACCAAGCACCTTGCTAACTGTTTCCCTCTGACATTATCAAAGTAAATGAATAATTCTGCTTTATAAAATTCCAGGTTAATGGTACTCCTGTGGTAATATTCACTGTATTTTTGAGAAATATTTTGAGAAATGAAAAAAAAACGTACAGGCGATAAATTCAGGAATGCTATCTTAAACATTCAGAACAAGGTATCGCATATTTAATCAATAAAGGCAATCAATTAATCAGGGGAGAGAATGGGGGTAGGGTTGAGTAGATCATCATGAACTTAAGACTTAAGATTAATAACTGAATAGTAACTCTAGAGGTTAAAGGAATGCATCAATGAAAAATGAAACATCAATTTGCCGGCTTAGCCATTTAGCACAGTACTATAGATGTCTGTTATGAGCTGAGATCTTTAGTGTAATACTAACAAAGCAAACTTTGGAGAGAAAATATGCTTGACCAGGTGACTAAGTTCAAGCAAGACAATAAACAAGATTTTTTAGTGAACCAGTGCTTTAAAGAGTAAACCATGATCTTTAAAGAGATATCCATGGTTTTAGGTTTTCACTCAGCAGCAGCTGGAGCTTATTTTGGGAATGTCCATGCAGGCATTTCCAGCTTACAACATCTTCAGCTGTAGAAGAAGGGGGAGTGAACAATACAAATGCAGAAACACATTAAAGTGGAGAAAGACTGTCAGACAAATTGCTGGAGTTTCTAAAAGTGTTTGGTGCTGTAGATTTCCAAAAGAATGCTACAGGCTGCAAAAATGCACATAAGGAGGGGAATGAAATGCACTGTAAAGTGAAGGGGCAGAATTAGTGCATGTGTGCAATAAATGCATGTAAACAAAATTAATTCTCATATCTATTTCTCAGAGTTTAAGTATCCCAGAGCATGTACTGTTTGTTTTTACCAAAGAAATAAATTTATTTTACAAATAAAATCCTACTTGACTTGACTTGACTTGAAAAAGACATAACAAACCTTTATGACTCTCTCTTTCCAATGAGCTCCCATTAACTAATTAATTACTGAACCTAAGGCTGGTATTCATAAAGTTATATGGCTTACTTCACATAATATTTTCTGGGATGAGATGGCAGGTAGAAAAGTTTTGCCCATCCTCCCTTAATGTGGCTGGAGTTTTCCTGTGGGAAATCTAAAGGCCCCCTTTATAGGTGGAATGATATTTGACACTTCTCGCACCTTTCCCACAGAAAGTGTGGGAAGGGGTGTAGCCAGGGGCCCAGTACCACATTCTGTGTGTGAGTGTGAGTGAGTGTGTGTGTGTGTGTGTGTGTGTGTGTGTGTGTGTGTGTGTGTGTATGTTTGTGCATCTTAGTGCATCTAACCCTTGAATTTCACCTTTTTATACAGAAAGACTTTAAACCAAACATCCAAGCCAATAACTTCTCAAAAGCATCTTCAATGGCATCTATGGTGCAGAGTGTGCATTACATAGAACGGGCTCTATTTTATCACAATAATGCTACTGTTATTGCTACTGAGCTTACAGTCTTATTGCCTCTGAGTATAGTATTTACCCTAGATTGTTGAACTGCACAGTGATGTCTGATTCTAATGCAACTGTAGCATGGAAGCAGCCAAACTTCACAGGCGGCATAATATTTTCTGGGATGTGATTACATCAGTTGAATGAAACAGTCTTGACACTAAAGCTGGTTGGAATAAGGCTTTATTAACGTTTATGTAGGTTCATACAAGCATTCAGTGACGCGATACACACACTACATTTACAAACAGAAAATACAGAAAAAAGATTATAGCAGGCAGATATTACACACTCATAGCAATACAGGCTATTAGACAGACATATTATGTTGTTATTGCCCTGTGGCACTAGATCAATAATTCATATGTAAATATCCCACAGGGTTTAAGATGACTCAGTATGACTCTTTTTAAATAAAAAAAAACTCTATCACAAACTGACTTTATAGGGCATAAAATCAAGGAGAAGCTCAATTTATTTTTCAGATCTTACCTTTATTGTCATATGCATAAAGAAACAGGCTTCTCAATGAAATGTTTACTTTGCACATTCATCCCTGGTGGCATAAAAATTCTAACAGCAGGCTAGAATAATAGATATATTGAGAATTTATTCAACAGACATTATTATTCACTAGACAGAATATTCAGTCTAGGAAAATCCCTAAATAAAGCTTGCACTGTGTGAGTGAAGAGCAAAGAAAGCTGTGCCACTCTCTCTTTTCTTACTGATGGCAGCGTATGTTTCTGCAGCATTTGTGTTAATTGTTATGATACCACTTCTGCCACCTCATCCAGTCCCGTCGGTTTACCTTTGTCTCACCACAGTTATCAACTTAATTCACCCACCCTTACACTCAGAAGCTGGCAGGCTCCAAATAAAGAACAAAACAAGCTCCCTCCACTCAGCAGCTGATCATGCTTTACTCACTAAAACAAGCAGACAAGAAAGAGAAAACTCTCAGGATGTCTTCTCTCTGCAACAGGTCTATGTTGCATGGGTGATCAGAGGAATGGAGTGGAGCGCAGGTGTTACACAAAATAAGAAAATACAGATTCCACCTCAAATCAAATCATCTGAGTAACTTTTATTCAAGGATTAGGTAGCAGAACCTGGCCAGTGAAAGTTAGAAATGTGAGATGTTCGCAGGCATTATACTTTTTAGAATAAAAATATCATGGAAAGCTTTCATAGAGAGATTACACCTAATGGAGAGGTATACAGGGGTGTCCAGATCTGATCAGGGGTGCCCAGTTTGGTGATTTCCTTGTTCATGCACACCTGCCCTGTTTATTGTCAGGCATGTTTGAGGCAGCTATGACAGTGCCCGGGGAGCAGTGACGGGGACAGTACCTTGCTCAAGGGTACCTACTGGTAAGGGGTTTGAACCCACAATCTTCTGATCCTGTGGCCAACTCCCTAACCACTAGGCCACCAATAAAATGTGCAGAGCCATGTAACTAAAGCACCAGAAGTGTCAATCACTGCCCTTAATAGCAATAATATCCCAGGGTCAGACTGACCCAATGCATATTTAGTGATTTTAAGGTCCTCACCTTTTTAGCTCTGTTAATGGAGCTGGATGTTAATTAAAAGGAAAAAACTCTTCTGATGACTAAATTAGCTATAAGTATTATTATGCATTGTTTATCAATGTTTAAAACTGTAAGCCTGTAAAAGGAGGGTGTGTTTTTGGTGCATCACCATGTTGGATGTAAACACATTTTTTGCACTTTAACCATGTGGTGCTAGCATCCTTTCATCTGTGGGCTTGCCTAATGATCAAAAATTGATCTCAATTCTCTTTCAGACATTTCCTTCTTGACTTCACTATCCCGATCAATATATTCCAGAGCCTCCTGTGCTGCAGTTATTCTTTTCATATGGCTCAGATTTTCAGCCTCTGAGAGAGAGCAGAAGCATAATGTTGGCAGTTGGCAGTCCCTGAATGTGGATGAAGATTCCCTGTGGGAAATCCAACAGTTCACTCTTAGGTGGAATAATATTTAACACTACTTGCACCTTTCCCACAGTGTGGGAAGGGCAAAGCTAGAGGTCCACTGTGTGTGTTAGTGTGTGTGTGTGTGTGTGTGTGTGTGTGTGTGTGTGTGTTTGTATGGTGCAGAGTGTGCTTAGCATAGAAAGGATTCAAGATTTTATCACAATAATGCTACTGTTTTTGCTACAGCTTATGGTCTTATTACCTCTGAGTATGATATGTACCCTAGACTGATGAACTCCACAGTAATGTCTGATTCTGATACAATTGTGGCATGGAACCAGCCGGACTGGAGCTTCTTTTTAATTTCCTTTAACCTAATAATGCTCTGCCTGAACTGCTGTGACTGCAGTGGTTGCAAGGTATATCATTATGAGTCACTATGTTAGAAATGTACTGATGGATTCGTATTGATCTTATTGACTTATGGACTGTCATGACTGCAAAAACAAGACTTTAACTAATTCCATAAAAATAATTACAAGTTGCTCCATGGGAGCAACAATTTAAATCTATATTTGATCCAGCAAACCATGCAATAAATGATCTGCTCTGTTCACTGTTTATGTTTCCCCTTTAATACACTGTTGATCCTTCCTTCCCTATATATATATATATATATATATATATATATATATATATACACATATATATAAATATAAATATACACACATATATATATGTGTGTATATATATATATATATATATATATATATATATATTTATATTATATATATGTGTGTGTGTGTGTAAAAGTGTGTGTATACAGCTCTGAAAAAGACTCATAGCAAAAAACCACAGTCTTGGCTGTTTTTAGACCTACACATATATTATGTATTAAATTGCAAGATATTTGTTAAATGGCACATAAAAAGTGATGTGTGTAAAGTATCCCGTGATTCATCTCTGATTGCTGTGACAGGCGTTCCATGTGTTGTCAGACCAACACAGCATGAAGTGAATTTGTTAATTTGCTCTGCCATGGCACTAAACAATTCTCTCATGTCGATTAGTCACAAAAAAACAGTCTGCAGACTGGATTTGGAAAGAGTTCTAGAATGATTTTCAGAGCAGGCTTATTATGTTGCATTTAATGATTACAATTTTACAATTTTAAGGAATTCCTAGAGAAATGGATCAGAAAAATTGTTGAGCGGCCTCTGGTGGATGATATAGGTACTGAAAGATAAGGAAAAGTAGAGGGCACAATTTGACACAGGGTAAAACCTTTCACTAGAGGAAAGGTCATTAGTCTTGTGTGCTGAAAGTATACCTCAAAATTCTCAGTGTCTAATGATCCATGTTTGCTCATCACTGACTTTACCTCCCAAAATGTGCCCCCAATAAATAACAAATAAATAAATAGCCTTCTTTTCTAATACTGGGTTATACCTGCCCTTGCTCTATTAATGCCATCCATCCTTTAAGGCAATGATAACACCAGGCTCTTTAGATTTTCCCACTCTGTTTTTGCGCAGTCTCTACTGTGTGCACATCAGACTTTCATCATTCCACCTGCACATTGAGAATTAGGAATGAGGTTTGGTCATTTTTCTGGCGAGTCAAAGAGTCCCAGTGTGTCATTATGTCTTTTGAACACTTGGATACCCTGCAGTTGTCCTCCTGGAATGTGGTAGTGATGTGTTGTGCTGATCAGGAATTATCTAAAAATAGCCCAGACAGGACTGATGCTTTTATGGAGGCAGAGGGGAATAAGCAAGGGTTAGTCCAGAAATGAAAAAGGAGGATTAACACATAGCACTTCAGTAAAAACTAACAGCATGTCTTCATGTGATGATTAAATCCAGTTTTAAATCTGGGAATAGAGAGCATCTGTAAGAATGATTTCCTGTTGTTCCAGCAACAACAACAACTAAATATGTGGACAGTAGAGAAGTGTGTTAGGCTTCTATTAGAATGAAAAGGCCCTGATCTATCATATGTGTGCACTAACAAGTGAGTCAGTTCAGAGAGTATGAGGCAGCCTGGCTGTCGCTTTAAGACCTCTTGCTGCAAAGCTATGAGTTGCTTCATAACACATTTCAGAGCGCAACATTGCACATTTGTCTAGCTCAAAGTATTTGCATTCATATGCTGTTGTGTTAAACTGTGTGTATTTAACTTAGAGTGTTATAACAGCTGAGACTTTTTCTCAAAATTAGATTACTGCAAAGACGTTATATCAGCAACAACAGTTCTAGTACTATAAATGAATTTATTTTGTATCCTATAAAACATATAAGCACCATAAGCCAACTATAACACAACATTTTCTTAAGAACTAGTATAAGCACCTAATAATAGGTGCTTGGGCTTTCTAGGAAGTCTGAGATTTTCTTGGCCATGTCGTCCAGCTCGTTTGTGTTGGTGTACTTCAGAAGGTTGTAGGTACGCACAAAGTAGTGCCTGAGGTACCGCTGGGAAACACACTTATGCAGCTTCTGCACCAAACGTAGCACACATTCTCTCAGGTTGTGCCAATCTCTGGAGCTGGGGTACTTTTCACACGTCCAGAACAGCAGCGTCTAAAGCAGAGAGAGCCAAAATGCTTGAAACAAACTTTTCATAAAACAAAAGAGTACGCAACATATGTGTGCACTGAAATGACCAACCTGTATATTATTTCCTGATAAAGGGGGAAAATAACGATTATAATTGGTTCAATACTGGAATTCCAGCCAAATATTAGAGCCCATCATTTACCACTGTATTTTTAGCTCTTGCATGTATTGATGCACGTATAGTCACTAGGGCTTGGCATTTCAATTCTTTTTAAGGCTACTGCAAATCAACAAACAGTAATTTAATCATGCTTGCGTAAAACCTTATGACAGTGTTTACCATAATTGGCAGGCTTGATTTAGCTGTCATGGCTGCATTAAACCTAAAATCTATCTTTAGATGTGTGATGATATTGCCTTAAGCTTACTGCACCTTAAATATGGATTTAATGTGATTGTGTAAATGGGTATTTGTATTAATACTAGCCACTATAAAATGAGAAGCAATAACTAAAGATTATCTATCTACAAATCTTTAGTATTTATTGGGTTCGAACTGAGAATACAATAAGAAACAGTAGCAGACTTGAATGGCACAGCCTGAAGTGGAGAGAGAAATGAAGCAGATAAACCTGGTACCTGTAAGTGATGAGCAGTGATGACAGGTTTGCTCCCTGGACACCATGCATCCTCCTTAAGCTGTCGGACCACCCTATAACACTTCTTGCGACAGCCGCCATCCTCATCTATACTACCCAGCAGCACCTGCTCTGCCCGGGAGAACGACAGCAGCCAGTGGTAACTGGAAGTAGCCATGAGATTAAAACCAAAGGACTGCAAAGAGCAAAGAAACAGTTTGATTAATAGACCCTATCTACCGCAACATTATCTTTTTACTATCAGTTCAGTTTTCAGATTCAGCTGTAATGGACTAGGTTTATTTTCTCAGCCCTAATGGACACATTTCAGTGTGAATGTGAATTTTACTGATCAGGATTCGTGTATAATGAATGGGAACCAGAGGATGCAATGCATATAAAACAAATTATGTGAAGTTATTTCTTCTTTTCTTTTTCTTTTTAAAGTCTACAGCTCTAGGACCATGGCTGATAATTAGAGGCTGAGACCGGGCAGAAGACCACCCCGCACTTTCAAACCTTAATGCAGCGAGTGCGCTCAGCAGAAGGCCACCTCTGCAAAAGACGCGGCCAGTGGGCTCTCTTTGGCCAGCAGTTCATCAGCTCCACTGTGGGAACCAGCTCTACCTCGATCTGGCCTTCTGATGTCTCCACGGCAACACGCACCACTGAGCCCACCGACTCCAGGACACTCACTACCTCAATCACAGTACAAGAGGGAAAAAAAGAAAAACAGAGCAAGAGGCAATACGTTTTCCTGGAAATGATTTCTAGTGAGTATTGTTAGTGTAATGCCGAATGGAAAGGTCATGGAGTATTGCTGTGTATTGATGCCCTTGGTGTCACACATGAGTGTGAATGAATGTTAACCAGCCACACACAATGCCTGAGGCTTATGTAGGCAGAAACACTAATCCTATCAGCATATATCTTACTGACCTGCATTCTATCTGTTATTTACGATTTTTCAAGACTACACACACAAACCAGTTCTGAACACCATTAAAGCCATACCCACCATTTAAAACCACCAGCACCCAATATGCTGTAAGAAAAATTCAAGACAAATGGAGTAATTATCTTGTTACTTTAATGTGCATTAAATGTTTTTTTTGTTCTATCAGGTTATGATGATGTTATGTTATTTATCATAGCAAATGTTAGAAAGCATTTGAATTGCAGATTATAAAATGTAGCATCAAAGTAGCCATAATAATAAGAACAGAGTTAAGGTGTTCAGTATAGTTTTAATGTATTTGCCTAGTTAGACCATATAACCTCTATTCCCACTGTATATCACACTCTGTTTTCAATTTATTTGATATGTAATTCATTTTCAAATGGTGTAAAAAACAATAATGAAAAAAAAAAAACAACACAAACATGAAGGCTGGGTTTTGGATGGTTAAAGTTCAACGAAAATAAACAAATTAAGAAATAAGTGGTGTAAATGTGCTAAAACAAGACTACAACACCTGGTGAAAGGGGATAATTAATCATTTTCTTAGAACACTAATATACTTCAATGCACGAAAGGTGTAAATGGTATCATTTAAAGTGCACAAGTTTTTTTATGTATGTAAATGGTAATCACAATGGAAACCAACAATTGTAATGCCTTATTATCTTGCAACTGTTAGAAAAAAGGAAAAAAAACAGCTAAAGGAAAAACATAGCAGCAGTGTCAGTCTGTATGAAACCCAAGAGCTGAGATGTGAAGTTTAGGTTTTCAGCTTTAGACATCACTTTTGCTTCCTGACTACATCCTTTCAAAAGAACATCTTACCTGTCAGTCTGCAGGCCTTAATAGCGGCCTCCACCTGCTCCTTAAAGATAGTGACGACCTTGGCAGGTACAATGTCTCCCTCCATGGCCACACAGGTATCATGCCACTCCTGAGATGCGTTAGAGAAACTCTCCAGTTCTAGCCACTGGTGCAGCTTCTCTGGCTCTCGCACTGGGGAGAGAAGACGTGAGCCACTCAGCGTGTAGTACCTCCACTGCCGTGCCCGTCTTTCTTTATAGCCCATCAGGCCTCGCACAGGCACAGAAATGAGGAACAGAGTGGGAGTCAGAACCTGTGGGTAAACACTCATGATTAGCCTGTAAGGTGAACTCATGAGATCAATACACTACTTTGTTTTTAGAATGGTTTATTCTTTAAATTCTGTTGATTAATTGTAATAATAGAATGCTGTGAAAAAGCATTTGCCTATTGAACTGATTTTCTTTGCAACTACAGCCATCTGCAACCCACAGCTGGACATCAGTCTTTCACATCACTGTAGAGGATTTTTTACTCTCTGCAGGACTGATCTCAGTTGAAAACTGAAAAAGTATCAATTTAGGGGCCTGCTATAGCATCTAAACTGGATTCAAAACAAGACTTTAACTTTGTCATGATAATTGCAGATTGCTGTTAGCTCTATAACAGATGCAACCACATTTACATTTACAGCATTTAGCAGACGCTCTTATCCAGAGCGACTTCCATGTCCTTATTACAGGGACAGTCCCCCTGGAGCAACTCAGGGTTAAGGGTCTTGCTCAGGGACCCAGTGGTGGTCGTGCCAGAGGTGGGATTCGAACCTGGGACCTCTTGAGCCATAGGTCCGTAAGCAAGTACCCTACCACTAGATTCACTTTTCACCCTTCAACACAAAGAACATGGGTGGAGGAGACGTTATCTGGTAAATGTAAATTGCATCTTCATGTTATCAATCTTTTTATACCTGTAACCCTCCCACGCACACTATTTTGCCTGATCTATTTCTAATGGCAAAAATCATGGACATTGACTTTATGAAAGGCAAGCAGTGTTTGTCCACTTTCCTGGTGAATAGTTGTGACTTATTTGTAATCATTTTGGTAGGCTTTCAACATCTGGTAGATTCACCACGGTTTCAAGTTCTATTTGTCATGTTCCTGGACGGTGGCATACCACTCCAGGTGTGAACAGTATAAATAATCCAAATCTTCAGCTTGATTAAGGAATTTGATAAGTCATTTTTCCACACAGAGACAGAGGTGCTACTAGTCATTTTTTATTCCTTTGGTAATGATAATTGAACAAATGTATTTTATATTTGCTCAAGGTGTCTTTGTCTTGTCTGAAGATTGGAAACAGTGTGATTAACAGGCAAAAAAAAAGTTTTCAAGAAAGGGTTCACTGTGCATGAGTTCTTATAAGTTGCTACAATTAATAACAACATAAATTCCTACCTGGATTTACTTTCTTACCTGAATGGCAGGATTGAATGTACACCTTCCCCGAAGCAATGCAGCCCATTTTGATGCCAAAGCAGGCTGGTCCTAGAGATTACATAATAACCTGCAGTGCATACTGATTAAATATAACATATACATGCACATTTAACTGATGAGAATATGTCTTACTTTGAAGCTGTCATTGTGAACTCCAGAGTTGGCGATGGACTGGAAACGAGCATCCTTTGAGCTGATCTCTGCCGTTAAGACTTTGATTATTTTCTGTACATCTTCTACTGATTTAGAGACCTGCCGATGTCTGAGGTCCACCTGGGAAGAGTGCACTAATATGACCGCTTAAATGTCAACATGAAGACAAAGGTTGGGGTGCCAAGCGTAGAGAAGCACACTTTCTTACAGAGAACACAGTCCCACACTATTAAATGCACAATTTCTCTTTAGTTGACGAAACCATAGCGTGTGGTCTGTGCAAAAGTTATGGCACTTTTATATTTCCAAAAGTTGAATGAATTAATAAATACATACATGCATGGTGCACCGAAAATAGTGGGAAAAAAATAAACATTTAGGTATGTTTCTTGTAGATGATTTGTACATATTTTTACTCACCAAAAATATTAGAATGGTTGGGTTGAAAGCTTTTGCATGATACTCTGAAAGTGTGCTCTCCTGCTCTATTATTTTAATATAAACTCAAAAATCATTAAACGAATTCACATATCATTCCACATGAATATGCAAAACATATACTTAATATGATTAGATTTGTTACACTGCCCAGTCCTATATTTAAGCACAGAGCCCCGCATACCTGATTTTGTAAGTAATGGTCAAGCTCCTCCTCCGTGAAGTTAGTCATTTTGCAGTCTTCTTATTTTTTGGCCTTTTAAAATATTCTGTGCACTCTTGTGTTTAGGTACCAACTGTTTCTTCTGAGCTGCAGCCCCGTGTGTGAATCTGTGTATTTGTGTCCCAGTTCCAGCATGGATGGAACCGGTGGAAAATCACTTCAACAGATTGATCTCCCAGCATTGATTTTTTCAGATGGCAAAATGCTCCCATGGTTCTCGGGCAGCCAACTTTATCACTGATTCATTCCCACAAATGCAATGGTCAGAACACAGGCCTCATATGTTTAAAAAATTGCATTTGTGGGTTTAGGCTGAACACTAGTGACATAACTTAAGCAATATGCTTTTGCATGTGAGTGGGTTCTTTGGGGGTAAATACAGTAACAGACATCAGTAGCTAATTCCTAGACAGAGTGCTGCAGCATAGGCGTTAAAGAGCAGCTGAGCTATTTAGGACCCAGCAGGGAACAGATGTGGACGTGACCTGAATATAGAGATGCCCCACTCCAGTTTTCTCATCACAAACGTTGTATTGACATGAATCCAAGAGAAATAGCAGTTTAACTTTCTGCAGCTGGTCTACTAAATGATGCTTTAACCTCAGTGATCCCTTGTTAAACCATCTGGATGGGCATCATGACCCTAATGAATTACCACTGATATCAATCAACCACTGATATGGCCAGAACCTTACAAAACAAACAAGCTACAGCACATCATGGACAAGGCCTTGTCACATTGAAGTGACTTTTATGTCATTGTGAACCCAATCAAATGCGTCCACTGCATTTAAACAGCATCCACAATCCACAGACAGTAATTTAACACAGGCCAGAATAACTGGCACAGTTAAGAGCTGCTAGGAACAAAACATTACATGCTTGTCTGCCACAACACTAGAAAATAGATGGAGCTTTGGCGCCCTCTGGTGTTGAGTTAATATATTAGATTCGGCGTTTAGTGTTTAGAGACTACAAATCCCAGCATGCACTTCTCTTTATCCAACGACAACAAACCCCTGTGTTTCCTGCTGAGGACATGGCCTCTGTTCCTTTGAAAATTAAACGACTTTCAGCATGAACTGAGGTATCATATCTTCTCGCCCTTGTTGGATAGCATTAGCTATAAAACTTAACATTTTTTATCCGTCATGCTGTCCCGTTTTGACTGTAAAGCTGTGAACACTGAATTTAGAATACATGTGGTCCTGTTGACTAGTATATTTGAAGTGTCTGTTTCTCTTGGTCACCTGTGATGGTCACCTGTGATGGATCACAGGGTTGTGGCTGCTTTAGCTGCATTGCTCTATTAAAATACTGCATCCTGTCATTTCAGACTTCTGTCTCTGTGAGCAGTGCAGCTTTAGTCACAGTGTGTTGATCAGCAGTTGTCTGAACTGAAGTGACCTCATATGGGATTAAAATTCAATTTCAGGCTATTTTTAATTTGGACTCAATGTTATCAGTTGCATATAAAGAGATATTACACTGAATATTTATAATATACTCCTGTCTAGCTTTAGAATGATGAACAAAGTTGTAGAATATTAAAATGCCGGTCCATATATATTACAGAAGTGACAATCTCACTTTATGTTGTGACAGCATTTGCATAAATAGATAATGACTGTGTAATATATGCTCAAACAACTTCTTAATACCCAAATATGCCTCTGCAGAAGTAAAACCACGTTTTGGATGTTCAAGTGAAAGTGAAAGTGACAACCCTCGTCATTGCGAGGTCACAGCACAGCACACAGTGAACCACAACGAAATTGGACCTCTGCATTTAACCCATGCAAACACCGTGCAGTAGTGGGCAGCTATTGAAAGCGCCCAGAAAGCAGTGACAGGGACGGTACCTTGCTCAAGAAGGAAACAGGATTTTTCAATTTTATGGCAACTAAATGCCATTGCACACACTATTTTATATGCGTTATATCCCAGAAATAGTGATCATTATCATTATCTGCCCCCACCGGGGCAGCGGCAGCGGTGGCCTAGTGGTTAGGGAGTTGGCCCCGCATCAGAAGATTGTGGGTTCAATTCCCTCACAAGTAGGTTGCCCTGAGGTACTCCTGAGAAAGGTACCGTCCCTGTCACTGCTCCCCGGGCGCTTTCAATAGCTGCCCACTGCTGCACGGTGTTTGTGTGCATGGGTTAAAAGCAGAGGTCCAATTTCGTTGTGGTTCACGCTTGCTGTGCTGTGACCTCGCAATGACGAGCGTTGTCACTTTCACTTTCACTTTTCACTTTCACATGTATGCTGTAGAATCTGATCTTGATGTTATGTTCTGTTCTGTTCTACCCCATACTAACATGTCATTTTTTTTTGCTCTCCTTTAAAGCAACTTTCCTTTTCAGGAAAGCAAGATGAGCTGCTCTGTGTTGCTTCGCCTGCAACAAGGGGAACCTTACAGGGTATTACTGCCTGTCTGCGCCATCCAGAGACTGCGCACACTCTGCTCTGGTACTTGTCTCAGTCACAGTTTGAGAGAGAGCTACCGTCTGCTGCAGCTACCTGAAGATGGAGACAGCAGCCATGCAGAGGTGAAGGATGCCTACATGCACATGGCCAAGCTCTACCATCCAGACTCTGGAGCACCAACAGCAGATGCGGCTTTGTTCTGCCGCATAGAGGAGGCATACAGGGCTGTAGTTGCCCACATGACCCGGCGGGGGTCTACGTCACTGCAGGCTGAGACAGAAGAGGATAAAGAAGACAAGACTAAATGTCATGCTCCCCAGCACAGGCACTACCTCAGCTTTGAAGGTGTGGGCTCTGGCCCACCCAGCCAGCGGGAACAGCAGTATCGGCAGTTTCAGATGGACCGTGCTACTGACCAGGTGTTAGAATATCGTCGTAAACGCATGGAGCAAGCAGCAGCAGCAGAAGAGGGTGCAATGGTGATTAGGGACGCTCGCTTACGCAGCAAGCAGATCAAGATCACCCAGAATGTGGAGCGCCTGGTGGAGGACCTCATCCAGGAGTCAATGGCCCGCGGCGACTTTCGCAACCTCAGCGGCACCGGCAAGCCACTCAGCAAGTTTGACCACAACCCCTACACTGATCCCATGACACACAACCTCAACAGGATCCTCATTGACAACGGTTACCAGCCTGAATGGATAGTGGCCCAGAAAGAAATCAGAGAGACTATTAAGAAGATGCGGGAAAAACTGCAGGGGGTTCGGTCTAGACTGAGCTGTCCCATGAGGCAGTCTGAGCAGCTCCGGTGGAAGGAGCACTGTGACGAATTTGCTGATGAAATCAAGAAGCTCAATAAGAAAGTGGACAATTTTAACCTGATAGTACCTCTGATGAGTTTGCAAATTATTCATTTCAATATTACCAAGGAAGTGGAGAAAGTGCTGAAAGCTGACCAGGAGTGCAGAAAAGAGAGGGAAAAAGAGAATGAGAGGAAGCGCATGGAGGAGAGAGAGAAATTAGACATATCTAAGCAGAACACTAGACAGGGACTCATTATGTGGATGCAGAGTCTACTCAAATGAAGTTATGCATAAAATTCAGGTTTATTACTGTATGCTGCTTTGAAAAGCACTGGTTTAAAAAAAAAAAGAAGTAAAAATTCACATCCAACTTGTTAATAATTGTTAACATTGTTTAAAGGGAAATAGAGAGATGTTCTGTAATGACAATACCATACATGGTACCACTTTCATGATTATACTGTAACAAATCATCACCAGGTAAATAAAAGTGGTACTCCCCAAAATCAGCACTGATGAAATGCTCATTAGCAGAGATTCTTAAGCATAAACAAATATTATATGCATCCTATTTTGATGCATTCCATTTTTTAATATATATATTGGAGCAAGAAGTGATTTACAATTAAAAATAAATTTCAAGATGAATTATGAAACGGTTAGTGACAATTAAAAAATGTTATGCATATAGTAGGGTTGGGATCAGTTACTGATTTTTTCTGAAGCAGCCAAAGGCTTTTATTAAACATATGCATGATAAACACGTTAAGAAAGATGAAATAATAATCAATCCATTAGTTATGATTAATTATGATTAAAGAAAAGTTAAAGCTGATATAAGAAAGCTGTCACTGAGTTATGCTTCACCTCAGAACTCCGAGCATGAGCCAACATATCACAGGCAATCATACCATAATGGGATAGTAACGAGAGTGTATTCATCACTTCTGCTGACACTCGAAGATGCTCTAAAGCAGCCACACATCATCTAATCATTCAACATCAGTACCTCACTTCACTACACCCTTCAAGCTGAATGCAATCATAACGGATACTATCTCAGAAGAGGTTGCTGCAGAAAAGGATGAACAAACACTTTTAATACCCCTGATTTCAGCAGAAGCATTAGAATAAACAGGTGTCTACAAACTTTTGGACGTATAGCATTTGTTGTATTCTGCTTTATCATATGACACACTAGTACAGTTTTATGTGTATTTTAAATTGACCTTGAAATCACTTAAAGTAAATATGTACATTTCAGTCAGTAATCACTATAAGCTGGCCGGTCACCCAGGCAGGTGTTCCAGCGCGGTTGGGTTTCCGATAACCACAGGCTCCTTGGCTCTGAGAGCCTCCATGACGGCTGAAGAGGGAGATGATAACATGCTGGCCCAGTCTCTGGCTATATATTGGTGATAAGGATCCTGCGAGTTCTCCAGCTTTTTAGAGCGGATATAGCTGAACATGATGCCGAAGGTAAAGAAACTGAAGAGCCCTACCATCAGCAGAATGTAGATCATCCCTTGGCTTTGGCCTTTAATTGGAATTGCATTGAAAGATGCAGACGACTGGGGAACAGCAGTAGGAAGAGGGGCTGTTGATAAACTCCAGGTCTGGTTGAGGTAGTGCTGAAACCAGGAGAGCAAAAGAGACTGGACATCTGTACCGTTCTGCATTAGCATCCTTGACTGTGAAATAAAAAATTACAACAATTAAGCCAGTTTATATGATCAATTATTGTCCAAAGTGATGCAAATGCATGCATTCTCTCATCAGTTTAACTAAAATCCTAAACCAGTTTAATTTAAAATAAAATTGACAGTACACTCAACATGGCATAATAACTGTTATATATTCTTCAGATAGAGGACATCTAATGAAAGGATAGATCTTACCTTTTGTTCTCCAAGGGTCAGAGGAAATGGACAAAAAAGAGCCAATAGAAGTTGTCTGTGAACACACTCCTTGTGGCTGTTCTCAGAAAACGATGGCACACAAATGGTCTTCCAGATGATGGTCCCACCCATAGACACACTTTCACCCAAGCCTCTCATGCAGACACACACACACACACACTCCTCAGGACATCAACACATTTAATGAGCCTAAAAAGAGTCAAGGTCGTCTGTATCTTTAGGAAAAAAAAATAAATCTCCTGATCGGATCACTGCATAGCCTTCACATAATTGGTCAATGACCCAGACGCAGTTTTACTTTACAGCACAACGAAATGATTTGAATGACAGTCGCATGGCTGCATTTCTGCTTATATAATTTAAAGTGGAATTACACTTATTGTGACATTTATCCATAACCTAGTAGTTGGAATGCAAAGTAATTCAGTGTTTTGGTGTGAAATGGTGGGAGACTTACCATCTTAGATTTCTTTCTTTCAGATGGGAACCATTGTAATGTCCAAGACATTAGTTTTTAAAAAATATATATTTATATTTTAAATTTACCTGCCCATTAAATGTTTTAGGTTCAAATTGAATCTCAAAGCCATCAAAAACTGCATGCGAAGCATCAATCAACCAGCTTATTTGTGAGCATTTCAGGTAATAACGCTATGATGGAGCTTCTCAGGGTGCCTTTCACATGAAACACTCTTTAGTTTTTGCATCCTGAAAAATTAGGGAAAATACAGCTTGATTACCTACAAGATCAGAAACTTTTGACAGAGAAGATTCATGACAATTCTACAAATTGCAGCACGGAAAATGTAACTTTACAGCCTTGCAGTAATAAAGGAGTGACACCAGAACGCAGACAGGTTATTGAGGAGGATCAGACTGAGGAATGAGCGTAGAAACAGAACTCCTGAACTCTTCTCCTTGACCTTGCTGATGAATGGCTCCTCAGCAGAGAGGGAACAAGTGTGCATTGAAATAGGCAAGTGTTGACAAGCCGTTTTTTGTGGCTCATGGATTCTATTTCAAGACAAATCTTCCATTCACCTTGAAAAGTCCTCTGCTGGATGCATCATTTCTGCCTTACACAAGTACATGGACTGCTGAGTCACTCTTCGGAAGTGTCTGATTCCATAGAAACAATTCAGTGGTATGTGGGCTCAAACTCACGACTTTAAAAGAATGTACCAGACGAACAGAAATAAACAAAAAGTGAACATACATCATAAAAAGTTCCTGGTTTATTTACGGTGGTTGTCCACGTATACACATTAATACACACATCCAAGCCGTTAGTCAACCATATTGTTGAAAGCAACAGGTTTTTTTTTGTTAACAAATTTGAGATTAGTCAGACAATTAAGACATTACAATGAGGTAACCATACATGTACATATATACACACGAAAAGGCATTGCTAAGCTCACTTTTACCATGTAACAAATTTAATTTGTGCAAATCCTGGTAAAGAGCGTAACAGTCCTCCCTCTTAATCAAAACAAATTGTTTAACAGTGATGTGGTCCTGCATTAAAAGAAAGTAAATCGCAAATTTCAGATATGTATATCCATACAAAATTACAGTCAGGGTAACTCTGGGCCAAGTAGTTCAACAGAAGTTGAATTTTTACTGGCCGGAAACACTTACGTATGTAAACTATATTTAACAAGTAATGACCGACAAAATGATTTGCGCAACATTTTTAGAAAGTGACGTGGAGAACTGTAAGATTTCTTTTATTCTCAGTCATTCGTTCTGGGAATTATTGTTGTGAAACGTAGCAATCCTTACTACCATATATATTCATTAAAAAAAAATCCCATTTTGAATCCCCAAAAAAAGGATTGCCCATAACTTTAAGATGAATCAATGATTGGTGTTTAAGATGAACCAATATTCCTGCAAACGCATAGGAACAGTATTGCCTGCTATTTGCATCTATATTTTAAATGGACACATTAAACAATAAGCTTGTTTAAAACTGGAAAGAAAGGGAAAAAAAAAAAAAAACAAACAAAAAAAAACAAACCAGCAATAAAAAGCTGATTTCATCATACAAATGTCACACCTTTGTATTGGGATAGAGCATGCTTCCCAGGATAAATGAAAATAAATAAAATCACTACTGGAGACTACTGTTCTCCGTAGCCAGACACCAGTGGAAAAATCGCATTCCTGAAAAAAAAAAAAAAAAGAACATTGACCTTAAAGTGTGGAGAAAAGAGCCACTTTATCAACAAATGCATGCAATGAAACCCCTTCCCCTGCAAGACAGTGGACATGTACAGTTTTTCTTCTCCACAGGGCTGGGCTCAGACTCATGGCCTCTTCTAGAGGAACAGACTGACTGCATGCCATGGCTGGCCTCCCATTAGCCCCCAGATGGTAATGCAAAAACAGCAGCACAATGAGGCACTCCTCGGGATCACTGTGTGACAGCAGGGATGTAATCAGGACGCCGGGTCTGGGCGATTTTGGGACGGGGGCGTCTAAAGCCATCCATGTCCTCCTCAGCACCAGAGCTGTCATGGTCACTCTCGCACACATGCACCACCACGCTTGGAGTAGTTGGAGTTCCAGAGTGGAGCTCATACTTCTCACCTTCAAAAAGAGGAAATGAAAGTTATTTTCATTCATTTAATCATTCATTTTACATAACACCCCCAAAAAAATCCACTTTAGGAAAGGAGAATGTTTGTTTTCGTTTCTGTGCCTCATATGTAGAGCAATGCAATCTTGTGCCTCAAAACTTAACATCAGTTTGAATTGAGAGGGGCAATATCACTATAGGCTTTAGTGCAGCGTAGAGGTAAATATATTGGTCTTGAAAAAATGAAATCAAAACAGGCCATTTTCAGCTTATTCTCCCTTAACTGAATCTAATATATATTTTGAAATAAAGGGTAGAATTTTGCAGTTTCAACAATTTATGTACAAGTCAAACCTAATTTACCTTTTTTTCCAAAAAAATGTGAGTCTGGCTGAAGCATCTAAAAACAGCTTGCAAGTTACTTTGTTATAAACTATGTTCTAGTTTAATTTAATATGTAAAACAGGTTTTCATATGTGAATTTATCACCTGGTCCAAGTCTGGATATAGCACACAACAGGTCATAGTTGATGACAGGTGTAGCATCCTGGGCCTGTTCCCAGCCCACAGGAGGAGAAGGAGGTGGCGAGAGGAGGAACTGCTTATCTGGTTTAGGAGGCTCCAGACGAGGACTTCCTATATGTACAGACTAAAGAAAAGGGAAAATGGAGTAATTAAGCCAACTGGAAGAAAACCGTTAAAAAATAAGAAAATTACTCTCTCCAAAACAGTAATATACCTGGGCAAAATAAAGACGCAACTCTCTTCCATTGAAGTCCGACTTGTGGAGTTTTGCTCTTGCTTCTGCAGCAGCAAGAGCACTGCTGAAGTTAATTCTGACCCGTCTAAAGCTCTTGAAAAACTGAAAGGTAGCCTTATTGTCAAAGACACGGAAGAGCTCCTCAAAAGTAGCCTGATGGAAGGAGAGAGGGAAAAAAAAGAGACAGGAAATAAGATACACTTGGACAAAATATTGCTCTTGCTTTCAATGCCTATGACAGGTTGACATTGTAGAAGTGTTTCTATATTAATCCTCAGTGACGCAGAAAATGCTAATGCAATACAAGACCTGCAAATCACTGCGTCTCAGAACACTCTGCAAGATACTGGTTTCCAAGGTAACAAGAGAGAATCATTTCAGGCAGTGGGAACACAGATGGACTACTCAGAGAGAGAGAGAGAGAGAGAGAGAGAGACAAACAGACAGACAGAGAGAGAGCTGATGGAACATCAGACTGAGCTTCACAAAAAAATAAATAAATAAATAGCACGGAGGATGAATATAAGCCAAGTCCCCCAACATCAGTTCTCTGCTTTGTTTGTGTGTTTTCCAGCAGACTGCATTCAAGGTCACAAAAATGGCTTCATGCCATTCTGTGACGCCTTCATTCCACCTCTGCTCATTCCATTCCTGTCATCTCTTTTCCACCCATCCATGTGCTTACTCAAGTGTCTGACTATTGTGCCTGATATTATTCTGATTCATACTTCTATTTAAATGTTGCATCATTAAACAGAAGTATGTGTAATGATGCAAGTGATGAATAAAGAATATTGGATTTCTAATTAACGTCCCTGATTTGGTCGCAGTGCAGGACTCCAAACATTAGAGCTAGTACATTATGATTTGCCCAATTATAAAGAAAAAAGGGACACGTTATGATTTATAGAAAAAAGATCATAATCACAACTGAAGGAACAGTTTAATGTAAAAACAAGTTCCCCCGAAAATAGTGGAGACATATGACCTATGAACCAACCTCTAGCTTTTCACTGGAGCCATAAATAAAAAAGAATCTGTATGACTTTCCCTGCTTTTTTAGCTGCATTACTCTCATCGCTCCAGTGCCAAACTAGAGGAACAAACACTGGGAATCTATTTTAGCCGACAGACCATGTTTGAGGTAATATGTCAAACATGTCAATGTGATTTTTCTCTGAAACATCCCTTTGTGGTAGTGAAGGGTCTGAATACATAGATGGCCTAACTCGTACCATCCACCTCTCACCCTGATGCTACAGGGACAGAACGTCCCAAAAACACTGGGCTGATCAGACATTCAGGCTTTTCTGTGCCACAAGAGAGGAAACGAGCATGCAGTCCAGTCTTCAGTCCTGCAGTAATGCCCTCATGACCATTAAATAGGCATTGCAGTCTGCAGAGCTACGAGGCGCGTGAAAAAGAGCATCAACACATCAGCTAAGCACGTAACATGAGCTGATCCTGGAGCGTATTTTATCAATCTGGCAACCTCTACCGGTTGCTCCGTGAGGAAAGGAGCAGCGGGGTTCCTGTGTCGCTGAAGGAAGAGGGACCCTACCCTGGCTTCCGGTCTGTTGAACATCTCCTGGTCCTCCAGAGAGGCGACGAGGCAAAAGCGGTTGCACTTCATGGTTTTTAAATGCATGACGGACGTTCGCTGGATCCTCCGGAGCACTTGAGAGGTGAGAGAGCGCAGGGGGCAGGAGGGCCGGAGGAGAGCGGTCCGGGTTGCCTTCCCCAGCGTGAGAGCCAGTCGAGTATGGATCACAAAAACAAACCCTGCACCTCTCACTCCCTCTTTTCACACATCCTCTGTCAAAAGCGAGCCTGTGGTCTGGCTGCGTGTTTAAAACTGTGCTAATTAAACTGACAATATGGCTTAAAATATATAAATATGTAATGCTGTACGGTCACGAAACCCCGCAGAATGTTCTGGAAGGATCCTCCCCTTCGCGAGCGGCGAGAAGCAGGTTGTCCACTGCTTTTATACGAGAGCCCTAGCGACAGGCCCCGCCCGCTCAGGCAACAGGCCCCGCCTCCCTCCAGGCTGCTGTCAGTGCTGACTAATCTGTAATCAGACCGAGAATGAGGCCTGGCAATGGAAAATATGTGCCACTGCCTTCCACATAGCCTCAAACCCAATTCTGCCATTCTTGGTGATGCTCTCACACTCTCCTACTAGACATGCAAAACTGGAAAACCATGATAAATCACATTTGTGCAATTTTCGTTTATTCTCTCTCTGGCCCACCCAGCCCTCCCTTCACATGAAGCTGGATGGAAAATCTAAATCAGCTGAGCTGTGCAAAGAGGCAGCTGTGTTATCAAGCTCCCTGCAGCATACTTTCCATGGGTGTTAATTCCCTTCGTCCCTGTCTCCCCCCCCCCCGTCTGTCTCAACCCATTTGCCATCCTGCACTCTCTCCCTGTCTGCAAAGCTGGCAGATTTGTCCTTTATTGCAATGCAGCCATTCCATCGTTTTAAGTGGCAATGGGCTCAAAGACGTCAGACTTAATTTTGCACTACATGACGTCTTTCCAGGTCTGGCAATTCTGAAGAACAAAGCTCTTACACTGTGCTTCGCTCTGTCTGCTTTTTGCTAGATGTGCTACAATCAGGTTAAAAAGTCAGAGCACTAGATCATAACCACAGAGATGACACATCTCTTTCTAAATGCTTATTAGTCTGATTCAGACTACACATCTTCTGGGGTGTGTGTTTGTTTGTAGAAGATGACCATTGTTCCAGTGAAGTCAGACCACTCATGAGGCAGTGGAAAATCTGAAACGTGAAACCAAAATAAAGCAGAAGGAAAGAATGCAGAATGGAAAATGTAGAACTGAACCGTGTTGCGTGAAGCTGCAACACTGCAGTGCACTGTTGCAAAGTTTCTCGGACAGGTGGAGTTTTACATTAAACCCTTATACGCCCCAGTAATGTCGGTCCATTGTTTAGTGGCAAATTTGTAGTTTCAGCACACCAACAGAAGCAATCACTTCTTCAAAGTACCAAGAGAGGAGAAGGTTTTGTAATTCAATGCAAAAGTCCAGAAAATTACCATAAAAGGTCAACAACAGCATGATGTCAAATAACAACTACTCAATTTTTTTTTTGAAAAAAGAAAAAAGCACTGACAAGACACTTGGATAATTTTCTATAATTTTTCGATAACCTCCTTTAAAACACATTTTCTGATATGTAGTAATAGCAGCAAGATCATGACTGATCCTCAATACACCAACAAAGACTGTAATTTAGCTTGCTTCCAGCCCTATAACTAGCTTCAACTCAGAATATTATATACAGAAAAAGATGGCTGCTGACGGAAAAAGAAGTTACACAGGCAGGCTCCATTAATTACAGCCTGTACGTTTAGGTATAACAAAGGGTTTATGTCTGACTATATTTGGAAAGTAGGCTAGGTCATTCAAAGACCACCAGTCAGCACCTAAACCACAGATTGTGTTTAACACTGGGTTAGTGAAGAAGTGCCAGGCCTATTCAGGAAAGTTGGCTCCCTCACGCTAAGATCAAGTTAATTTCCTCTATGAGTCACTCTTGTTCTCATTCTCACTGTCCCTCACCGGACTTTCCTGAATCATAAAATAGGTGAACTTGAGTTTTCCAGTAGTGCATTCCAGACTTTCCATGAAAAACACCAATCATGGAGATGGAATCTTCCCTCACAAGACTATCAGCTGACGTGGTTCAGCCTGACAGCCTAAATCACACTTGACATATTTGGGATATGAAAAGGAGTCAAACCAATATGAATTACAAGAAGTAATTTTCAATGTTATATTTTCCTAAACCTAATTAAAGTGGCATTCTGGCCTAAATCTGTAGTCATCTGTAAATCTTTTTTTTTTTATATATAAAGATTTTTCATTGTTTTCTTTAATTGATGGTTCCTCACCAAAACACTAATTAAAGTTGTGAAATGTTACTGGAGAACATTATATAAATACAATGTGTGACATTTTATATTTTTTGGTTTACTTCTACATCCAAACTTATAAACAAAAATTTAATGGCAGATCATATACTGTGAAAATCAATTATAGCATCAAAATAGTAAAATCTCAAAATGCCTAAAATAAACATGTAAAAACTGGCGTTTTGGCAAAAAAAGTGTTGTGTCTTTTTTAAATACATGTACTTTATAACAAATTTGATCAATCGAACAGAAAGGTTTCAATAAATTTATTTCCAGTCAGGCAGGTCCATTATTTAAACTTTTATTACCATCAAACAGACAAGAAAGGTTGAGAGGTGAGAGAAAGAAAGAAAGAAAGAAAGAAAGAAAGAAAGAAAGAAAGAAAGAAATAAAAAAGAAACCCCTCGCAATTTCACTACCATATACATATCCTTTGTATAAAAAAAAAAGTCAAATTTTCTACTTTCCTTTCAATGTTACCAGAAGTAAAATGACCAAGTTTCAATCTCAAAATTTGTCCAAAAGTAGATTCTGCTAATTGGCAATCACACTACACAAAGCTCATAAACACAAAGAAAAGAAAAAAAGGGGGCAACATTTATCTACATGGTAAACCAGTAACACAACACATTGACATTCACAGGGCAGTCTGAGTTCACGCTGAAAGACATGGAAAACATCTGCCTGTTTCTCCACTCAGAATGTAAATATCTCACTTTGTGTCAGTGATTTTCCTGTTTCTCATAAACAGTTTCCACCCAGCTAGAGTTTCTGTCCCATTTGGGAAGGGGAAAAAAAAAAAAAAAAAAAAAACACACACATCTGACTGACCAGAAGGTGCCAGAGTGGGCTTGGTTACATGCAACAGAGCAAAGCAAGCACTCCACCTTTTATACAAAGCCATTTCATGGGAAAGAGGGAAAGAGAAAAAAAAAAAAAAAAAAAAAAACACACCACAACATTCACAGCTTGTATTTTCACAAAGATCAGCAACACTGACTGTCTATCTAATCATGAACACATTCCTGCAAGGGGCAACTTCTCATTCACTGCTCAGCCCACTAACTGTGCCTCTGGGTTTTATACACTGAGACTTCACTCATTCTGTTCACTACTTCACCTTTTCATGTACAGTACCTTTTAAAAGTTTAAGACTTTATGCTCACTGTAGCAGTGCTGGAACCTTTCCCAGCCCAGCAGCCCATCACAGTGCAGACATAACACTCTCTCTCTCTCTCTCTCACACACACACACACACACACACACACACACACACACACACACACACACACACACACACACACACACAGAGGCAATTTAGACCGTCAAATCCACCTAGTATGCATGTGGTTTTATTAAATTGGCCTACAGTTTAGGTAAAACATGATGAAATACAGTTTCAGAAAGTCAGCGATTTCCCCCAAATGATACATTTAGAACAAAGCAAAAATTTACATCAGTGGTCCATGATTCACACCTATTGAGACTTGTCACAAGCCCCAGAAGAAAAAAAAAACAAACAAACACTATACCTATACTTATTTATTTCTATATATCTGTTAATTTCTCAGTGAGCATTTAGGAAAGCAAGCATTTTGTGGATTAATTTTAATTTGGAACAAATCCAGTGCTATCAGTCCATCCAAAGTGTTAATAATCCTGAAACCTGAAAGTTTTATGAAGGAAATGTGAGTGTGAATATTCTCAGGGGATACATGTGTGCACAACTATTAGTGTGCAGAAATGTTACGCGACTAAATGAAAAATTTTAATTTTCCCATCTCAACTCAAAATTTGTAAAAAATAGACCAATATAGCCACCCTTCTCAATAACAGTCACAATCCTTCCAGTCATGGAGTCGGTCAGTTTCTTGATCTGTTGACAATCAACTTTTTGTGCAGCAGCAACCACGGCCTCCCAGACACTGTTCAGAGAGCTGGACCTCGTAATTCTCCCGTTTAAGAAGGTCCACAAGTTTTCATTAGGGTTTAGTTCAGATGAGGAAGGGGACCAGGTCATTATTCTTTCATCTTTAAGGCCTTTACACACCACACAGTGCAGAACTTTCATGCATGTGAAATCATGGTCTTCTTGATAGATGACTTTTTCCTGCACCACTGCTTGAAGATTGGGTTGATTTTGAGTCCAATCTTCAATAAGAAAAAGATCCAGCTAGCTCATCTTTAATACCAGTGCCCCACCTCCACCGCTCAGTGCCAGTTTCTGATCCAGCCACGGGCCCATCCATCTGGCCATCAAGAGTCACTCTCATCTCTTCAGTCCATACAACTCGAAAAATCTGTCTTGAGAGATTTTTTTGCCCAGTTTTAACATTTCAGCTTGTGTTTCTTGCTCGGTGGTGCTCAGCTTCAGCTTCTTGGGCTCCTGGCAGCTTCATGTTTTTATCCTTCTCAAATCTTTGGCAGTGCATTCCTATCCTTGTTTTCTCAACACGTTTCTGGTGACCCTGATGAGTATTTGCCCCAATATCTCAGTAATATGAGGAGTGCTGCATCCCTCTGACAGACCTTTCTGACTTCTGTCTGTTAATCATGCACACCGTGATGTCGGGGTTGATCTCCTTGGGCCACAGCCTCCCTCATTACACAAATACCCCTGATCTGCTTAAACCCAATTAGCATTCAAGTGTATACAGCTTTTAGTTGGAATATATGCAACTAAAATGATAACATCGTCGAAAAACCCACTTGTCTAATAATTGTGCACACCGTGTACAAGTGTAAGAAGTGCCCGCGGAGAGCTGCAGTGAGACTCGTGTGAGTGAGATGTACTCACTCTCAGCTGCTCGTCTCTCAACACTTCCTCTGCGACTTCACTCGCCACCAGACAGGCCGGCAGGTCTGTAAACTGAACTTCCACCGGGGGTCCGTCTTCACCACCACCTCCTACCCTCTGCACGGTGGACATGCTGCGGGTGAAACGCTGTAAACCTCGTCAAGACAAAAATAAACTCGCGATAAGAGTTCAGCTGAGCTCGGAAGAAGCGGCGAATTTCTCCTCACATTTTTGGAGAATCTCAAAAACAACCATCACAATGCTGCATAATAGCAACTGAGTGTCAAAGTGAAGAATGGTATCTTTTATGTGATATGTAAATGATCTAAAAGTAGTCTTTTTCATCCATTAAAGCAATAAATCTCAAAAGCTGGAGTTAGCCGTTTCCAGTGGGTTGCAGGAAAGTTTTTCAAAATAAAAGTCCCGGGCAGGAGGCGGTGCGATGCTGTAGCCTAGTGGCCTCAGCAGGAATAACACAGGACTAGAGGGCTTTTAGCTTTAAATACATGTGATTGCCCTTTCAGTTAGAGTTACAAACGTGATTAGTGCTGGTAAGCGCCTCAGATGCCCCACACGTTGCACGTTACAGTCACAGGTGAGAAAGCTGTTTCTCTCCAGCATTTTTACAACAGCTATAATAAGGGATTACATGGAATGTGAACAGATTACGGGGGTGGGGGGGAGGATTGCGTGTGTGAGTAAAAGGAAATTTTACTCACACACGCACAAATTTTTCACATATATTTGGAGCTGTTATATATATATATATATAACAGCTCCAAATATATGTGAAAAATTTGTAAATAAATGTAATTATAGCATAATGCTTTTGTTTCTGCCTTTAAAATAGTTTTAAAATTATTAAACCTTTTTAAATGCTGCTATTCATCAATCCTATGAACTATGAAAAAAAGCACAACTGCCATTCTTAGTGAAGTGAAATTTTCTTTCATTTTAATTTAATGAACCTTCCCTCTGCTAACTACTACAGAATTAAATACAGATTGAAAGTGAAAGTGACAACCCTCATCATTGCAAGGTCACAGCACAGCACACAGTGAACCACAACGAAATTGGAACTCTTAACCCATTTTACATTTAACCCACGCAAACACCGTGCAGCAGTGGGCAGCTATTGAAAGCACCCGGGGAGCAGTGACAGGGATGGTACCTTGCTCAAGGGTACCTCAGGGCAACCTACTGGTGAGAGAATCAAACCCACAATCTTCCGATGCAGGGGCAACGCCCTAACCACTAGGCCACCGCTGCCCCTTGTGTTGTTTATTTTTTTACCTTTAAATATAGATATCCATGATATCATTGCTCTTTTGCAAAACTGCATGCATTCTACCTTTAAATGAGGGCTTCATGATATGGGCAAAATTTTAGTAATGCATTACACTGCAGTGAGACCTCAAATAAAAGCACTGGTGAATCAATTATGTGCCAAAGAAAAATTAGACCATCATTTTAGACATTAGCAAATCAGCACGTTTCAGTGTCCCAAAACAATACAAATTGATTCAATAAAACGCCTGGAAACACTAACCTGAGACATGTTTCTGAAATCAGGACTTCAGTTAGCCAGATAACTTAAGCCCAATTTTAAGGGTTGTCCAATAGGAATGTCCCTAGCGCTTTTTCCAGTTGAACAGGCCTGAGTCTGGACCGTTATCAGACTGAAAAGAGAAATCCTGATTTGTGAAATGCCCTCTAGGAGCCTTCTGCAATACAGCACCACAGAGCGTGATGTCACGATAGTGATTTACAGATAAAACCGTATGAAAGGTGTAAAGTGTGTATATTTTTGTGTCATGTATAAACACTGCTGTATTAGGGAGTCACCAGCAGGTGAAAGCAGTCTGTGTGCACACTTGGCCAATAAACCTGGCTCTGCAACGCTGTTCAGCCCTAATTTGAATATGAAGGTTACAAGCTGTTCATCTGTGGCAGCAGCGACATAAATAATGAAGTCAGTCCTATGTGTTTAAGTGAGTGGGAATTAATGAAGGACTCAACGTCTACATATCCATGTTACATGGGAATGCTTAAAGCTCAACCATTCGGGGGGATTAATCCATGTGGCTTTTTGGAGAAAACCAGAAAAAAAAAAAAACAAGATTAAAGTGATCATGGTCATTTATTTTAATAATCAAGGTTGCAATATGTACAAAGCAAGTGACAATATTATGGTAGAGGAAACTGTTTAATCAAACGATGGATACTACACTGTGTACGGATCGTGGATTTTTGGGCCTATACAAAGGATACAAAAAGCACACTGCCTTTCCAAGTTAACATTGGTTTCCACAAAGTCTAACAATGGGAATCAACTCAAAAGAAAATTGAAATATTTGTCACACCTCTGGGTAATCTGTATGTAATCTTTTTAATTTCACGCTCGCTTAACCAAAAACTTTAACGCGAGTTTAACTTGACTGTGCATATCCTAGCTCAAATCACATACTGGTCAAATGTGCACTGGTTCTTGTGTGATTTGCTGAAACTTTGATCAGCAGACCAGCTTTGCACCAGTGTAGGGGACGTGCTGGAAGTGGCAAAGATCAAACTTGACCATTTCATTAGCGGCGCTAATTTTACGGTTAACAGTGGAAATAGCACAGATGTTCATCTCTTGCATAACATTGTGGGGACAGATCTGAAGCTTGAGACATTGTAAGCAATTTAACTTAATGATTACAATTTTATCTGAGGCCGATTTTAAAGTGAAAATGTTTCTCAAGACTACCGACTAGACGCTGCACTAACTACTGAAACAGTACAGAAACTAAAGATAAATGCAAAAATAAGAGAATTAACAAAAAACAAAACACCTAGGCTAAATAGTTAAACAGTAAAGCATAAAGTACAGGTGTCTCAACAAGGAACAGTTTTTTTTTTTTTGTTCTCAGTGAATATTATTCATTATCCTCCTTTAAATCTTAGTCTAGAATGGTGATGTAAAATTCCACAGCTTCAAATAAACAAAGCACCCCAACACAAAAGCCTGTACTGGGCAAGAGCACATACAATTTCTCAATCAATTCATATTACAAAATAAAACAGTACTGTACACCTCCTACGCTGCTAAAACCGACACAGTATGCCCCTTTTAAATCCTTTAAGAAATCTAAAAATCAACACCTGCCAAGGACTCCTTCAAAAGGCTTGACAAATGTAGGTCCGCTCAGATTTCTGGATTTCCAACCAGGCTTCAACAGTTAACTTCACGCAGCCGACAGCGTTTACAAGCCAGTTGTCGGCAAGATACAACTGCACACCTCAAGTGCACGGTAATGAAAAAGTCAGTGAATTACAGAAGTCCCAGTCCTCAAATTTTAATTTCTTAAAAAAAAAAAAAAAAAAACCAAACCCTTCACAAAAGTTAAGAACAAATAACTCCTGATCACAAAAGTACTTAATAAATCAGATTTACATTTAATGAGATGAAGCAGATGGGTTGAATAAATCCGTTCCCAAAATAATCCAAAAAGAACACCTTGAAATATGTTGTTTCTTTTAACTGTCAAGAGACAATACTTCACTCTGAATGTGATTTTGCTTCACTGTATGAGGAAGCACCTTAATCCACCCGAAGACACACAAAGATTCAGTCTAGCAGGTCAAGTCCAGAGGCAAAACAAATCTGCTGCCTAAAGAGGTCCAATCAGTTTAAAAAGAGGAAAAAAAAACAAAACAAAACAAAAAAAAAAAAAAAAGGTCAACACTATTGAAATATCGGCTGGAACCAGACTTGCCTCCTGGATTTACAGATTGAGTGGTGTCACTAGTTCATCATCTCATCTAACTGTGGGTGCACAATTCATTTACAGCTGCACAGTTGGTTACTGCAAAAGAAAGAAATGGACAAAAAGTATGAATTTCATGTACAATATTTTCAAACAATTATACTTACATCTGAGCAGTCTGAGTATTTGCAAAAAAAAAAAAAAAAAAAAAAAACCCTAACTGAACAATAATATAATGTAGCAGACTGGCTGCTCAAACAACTGAAGTAAATGAATACACCGATGGGAACCTAATGACAATCTTCCAGAATATCCACAGCACTGCTTACCCGTTTACCTCTGTCTTCATCATCTGGAACATGTGGTCTTCCAATCTCTTCCTTACTTTCTGCAATCTGTTTACATTTCTGAAAGCACATTAGCACAATTTACAAAATGACTACACTAAAAATGTTACAAAATTACAAATGGCAGACAAACTGAGAACTACTGTTAGTCATTCAACTTATGCTAAAGAAAGAAACTGTCAAAACTCACCTCTGTTAACTCTCGGATACTGATGCTGTTGGCCTGCTGTGCCACTTTTCTCTTCACTTCTTCAATGTTAGCCAAATTAGGTGTCGGAGCTGGAGGTGGTTTGTTGGTGATAGTAGGCAGCGGGGGCATTGGGGGCATAGCTGCCAGAGCTCCCATATTAGACAGGGCTGCCGTCATGGTGGCTGCTGTCATGCTAGCCATAGCAGCATTCATAGGCATGTTTGGCATTGGAGGCACACCAGGTATGCCCATCGGCAGGTTCATGGGCAAGTTGGGAACTGGCAGGGGCAGAGGCAAAGATAGAGGGGCTGGAGGAGGAGTTGGCAACGGCAACTGGAGGATAGCTTTAGGCCTGAGGCTTTCTGGGATGGGCATTCCTGCTTTAGCACACATTGCTGCTGCATTAGCCTTAGCAATCTCCAACAGCTGATCTTTGTCTGTGGGGAAGAAATGTGAAAATTACACATGGATATTAAGCTCATATATTCAACCTAATAGTCCCAACAAAAATGTTCCCTTACCCAGCTCAGTAAGACGAGGTGGTGTTTTGCTAGAACTGCGTCTTGTTCTTGAGGTGGACCTTCTTTTACGAAGGATGAGTACAGGAGAATGGCTTGGCTCACGTTTCCACCGATCTCGTCTGTCAAAAGAACGACCTCGAAACACAGGTCTGCGGCGGCGAGAGGCAGAGCGAGATCGCCTGGACCGTGAATGGCGAGCCCGGGACTTAGACCGTGACCTTGATCGTCTCTTCCTTGCTGGTGACCGGGACTTTGATCTTTTGCTTTTTTCTGGACTCCTGGACCTTTTCCTTCGAGCAGGAGAGCGCGATTTGGATCGCCTTTTACGGACAGGTGATCTAGACTTGGATCGTTTTCTTTTGGGGGATTTAGACTTTGAGCGCTTGGTTCTAGGACGAGATTTAGACCTTGATTTTCCCCTACGAGTAACGGATCTCGAACGCGACCGTCTACGGACAGGTGACCTGGATTTTGACCTCTTCCTCTGGCTGTGTGAAGGGGATCTAGACTTTCGCTTCCTTGCAGGAGATTTGGACCTTTCCCTAGCACTTACTGACTTAGATTTGGACCTGGAGCGCCTCCCTCGAATGGGAGATCTGGACTTTCGACGAGGTTTTGACCCAGATTCTTTTTTTGCTGGACTTGGTGATGGTGATCTTGAATTATCAGACTGCTCATTATCATCTGAGCCACTGCTCCCATTTTGAGGTAATGGTTCTGACGAAGAGGACCTTGATCTGGATGTATTTTCCCTTTCACTACGCTCCAAGGTGGTCTTAGTGTCTTTAGCATTTTCATTTTTGGATTCATTTACTGATTGTGCCGAGTCCTCACTTTTGGATGGAGAGGCACATTCTTGTGACAGTGGTTTCCACCCCTTTATGGGATTTGTCTGGTCTTCTCCAGGGAGCACAGTCTGCATTTTGGACTCTGACATTCCTTTATTACTACTGTCAGAATGCTTATGGTGCTCCACTGAAGATTCCCTTTCTTCAGGAGATTTAGACCTGCTCTCAGCTGGAGACTGACTTCTATCTGAGGAAAGCCTCTCTCTTGAATTTGATCTAGACCTGGATGAGTCTCTTCGTGAAATAGATCTTGAACGCTTCTTGTTTGTTTTCTTTCCCCCTCTACTAAACCTAAGTGAGCCAGTCCTTGAACGACACGATGCAGACCGTGATTTCGAACGCTTACTGCGCTTTGGGGACCTTGATTGTGAACTTGTCTTATGTGGAGATTTTGACCTCTTCTGCCGAACAGCTGGAGATCTTGACTTAGACTGCCTGGAGCGTAGAGGAGATGGAGATCTACTTCGTCGTCTTGGGGTTCTAGACCTTGATCTGTTTTTACGAACTGACCTTGATCTAGATCGTCTGTTTCTCCTCATTCGAGATCTTGATCTCCTGAGAATCACAATGGACCTTGAACGGGTCCGCCTCATTCTTCTGACAGATCTGGAGCGAGACCTCCTTGTACGAGATACTGGTGTCCTTTTCCGGGAGCGCGACAGTGAACGCCTGCCTCTCCGTGCAGATCTAGAGCGTGATTTTGAACCACGGGTTTTTCTGCGAGAAAGAGATCTTTTTGACCTAGACCTTGAACGCCGCAGCCTTACGACAGACCTAGATCTTGTTCGTCGGCCACGTCGGGGGGACTTGCTTCTAGATCTCCTGGCCCTGGTACGAGATCTGGAGTATGACCGTTGCCTTCTCTTTCCGGAGTGAGATCTTGATTTGCGTCTTGCTCCTTTGACTGATCTAGACCGAGACCTTTTTTTCTCCGAGGGAGACCTTGAGGATTTTCTCTGCACACCTCTCTTCCTTTTTGAGGTAGAAACAGACCTCTCTCTTGACTGTGACTTATCTTGTCGATGTGCTGATACACCAGATGATCGCTTTGGAGTTCTGGACCGACTGTGGCTTGATTTAGTCCCTTTACTGACTGAAAGGGATCGAGACCTTGACCTAGAAAGTGATTTATCTGCATCCCTCTTTCCTCTTTTATCTCCATTTGGCTCTTTCTGACTGACTGGCTCCTTGTGGACATTTTCTTGTTTGGGAATAATATCAGGGAGCTGCTGAGCTTTACTGAAACTCCCATTTTCTTCAAAATTCTCAATTTTTGTGTCCTTCTCACTGTATTTTTCCCTATTTACCGTTTGATCTCGTGGGTCTTCAGGGGATTCCGCTTTTCTCCATGCAGATTTTGTGTGTTTCTCTTCACAGTGTTCTGTTTTGATAGTCACATCTTCCTTTGTATCATCCGGTTGTGATATTTTCTCTTTATACATGTCATTTGAAAGCTTCACTGCACCCAAAGGAGACTTCCTGGCCAAACTAGGTGAGTCCGTTTTCAATGTTTGTGTAAGTTTAGATTCAGATTCTGACTCTGACCCTGAGTCGGACGTACTGCCAGATTGTGAACGAGAAGGAGAATTCTTTGGCTGCTTTTCTTCTTTCCGCTTCTTTTTCTTCTTCTTTTTCCCCGAATGACGCTTTGTTTTTCTGACTTTGCCATCATCATCTGTCAAAAAGATGTATTTGACAAATTAGGTTTGATGCTGCCATAAAACTTACCAAGTATGATCCTACCATGCCAATCAAGAATAAAGTGAAAATAAAGAGTAAGGTCTGACCTGCAACAGAATTTGTGGCTTCTTTATCCTCCTCATCACCTTGATTCTCAACAGTTGAGGGGCCTTCTTTTTTCATACTGGGAAGATAAAAACTTTTCAGCTTGATACATTAAGCTTGAACAATGATTGGGGGGGGGACAGAACAAAGTTACATGTTTTCATTATCCCAAAATATATGCTTAAAATTACCTTAGTTTTGCTTGAGAATCTCCATCTGATTCAACTCCAGATTCAGAGCTGCTCTCCTTTTCACCCTTTCTCTTCTTACGCTTCTTCTTACTTTTGTGTTTTTTGTGCTTCTTATTTTTCTTTCGTGGTGTCTCACTGCCATCCCTAAGAGCAACATCCTCATTTATGGTAGTTTCAGATGGATCTTCTGTAAAGTAATTGGTTACATTTATTTGTAAAAAAAATTCATATGAAAAGTCTGTAGTTTTTTTTTTTTTTTTTTTTTTTTTTAAATCACAGCAAAATAAATCCTATTTACCCCACTCAAAGAATTTGCAATTGAAAAAGGCTTAACATAAGACATTTAAATAATTCTTAAAACAGTGTCGAGATTTTAAATCAAGGGCAGATCTTGTAACTAATATCACTAAAGTGCTATCAGATCAAAGAGCTTCTTAAACTCTTTCATGGTGGTATCAATAGAAGTCAGCTATCACAGGAACAGAATGACTTCTTTAACTTCACTTAACACTCAGCTGCAAAATTCATCATATCCATTCTTTATTTCTCTTCAAGCAGGATGAAGATTTTATTAAAAGTAATCCAGTTTCTCAGCTTCAAGCCTGAACAGGAAAACCACAGAAGTCTCACTTATGTGGTGTGTTTCATCTATGCAGTGAGTATAGTGCTGTATTAACTTTAAAGAAGTAATGACATGAGAAATAGTATAACAGAGATTATTGGCCCAATCACTCAGGGAAACAGCATGTTTTCAGACAAAACGAAGGAAAATGCAGGACTATCAAACAGGGCGCAAATTATTTTTATAAAACCATGATCTGAATATTATCCCATATTCTAATGACAGGGCAAAGCTAATAAACTCATGTCACATGATCACAGGAAAACTGTCCTCACCAACACTGGCATTTGTGGCACACTCCATCTGTGCAGACCTCTTGAACCTTGTTTAAAAAAAAGGTCACACTTTCCGCAAGTGTGAAATAGAGCTGTTGATCCTCACGGTTCACTCTGAGGGAGGATAGAGAAAAACAGTCTTTCAAAAACACAACACACACAATTACTGTAGAAATGAACATCAGATCTGATCCGGCAAGACAGTCAGTGGCCTCCAGGCCAGTGGAGCCCAGGTCAGCTGCCTGGATTTTATTAAAGAAACTCTAGTGCATGTTCAGTCCAGTGGTGTAAGAGCTTTGAAAGAGTTCAAGGTTTAAACTCTCACTACCGCCCAATAAATAGGATGTTGCTTTTTTCCCTCCCAAACCCTGCACAAAACCCAACCTCCAACTTGGAGTTTACGATGCTGAATGCTTTAAAGGTTATTTAACCACACTTTCCCAACTGTTGCACAAAACACACTGTCATAGGTTTCCATTTCAAAGCTAGGATAACGGCAAACTATAGAAACGCCACATGATCGCTGTAGAAATGAAGTGAATTCAGCCGCTCCGCTGCGCTGGAAGCGACTCACGCGACGATCTGCAGACGGTTCTAGAAGCCAGCGAGCCGCGTTTAGCCTCCAGAAACAACATTAACGAGCTCCTGCCTGCCCTTTAACACCCGAGTATCGAAAATAAGTTATAATGTGAGAGAATGTGTCAGAAGAAACAGGTATTTTACTCGGGGGAAGGTGTGGGACAGCGATTTGAGGTGAATTACCACAGACACAGGTGGACAGGCCGCCTGTTGACCGCCTTCAGTCACAATATCGCACCACAGCTCCTCACATCCGTGTAACCATGAGCCATCACCCAAAGGTCCTCCGAACACGGAATTTCCTTCACGCGCCAAGTTTAGGCTCGAGACCGAGTTTAAATAGCGACATTAGCTTCGAGCAAACGTCCGCGAAGAAACACCAGGCCCACCGCCAGGTCGGGCTAATCTTAGCTAAGCAAACAGCATTTCCTTCCAAAGTCTGCCTCTCGTGCCGCGGTCAGAGGTTTGAGCGCGGATGATGGGGGAGAAAGATGGGCATTTCTGTATTCTTATCTGAATAAATACCCCGCTGCGCAGAAAACCTGCCCGTTTTTTCGCGCTAACAAAGGCGCCGCGGCCGCCCTGCTAACCGCGCTAGCCGCTTAAAGCTAACACACCACGCGGGTCTCCCCGAGCGGCCTCGCACCCGCTCCGCACCCCACCGACACCAGCCGAGCTTACTGACCTCCGCCTGCAGTGCCCAGCTCGAATTTTCCGCTGTTACAAACACCAAGAAACCTCGATGGGTGATGGTCGCCATGACATTGTGCCGCGAGCAAATCCTCCAGTTTCCCACAAGCACGAGGAGAGCGCCCGCAAACACAGCGCCCCCTGCTGCACCGAGGTCACACTTACACACAGCCTGCAGGTCGGCAAAAGACTTTAGACCCAGAGGTCGTGGGGTAAACCGCACACATTCGACTACATTATTAACTGTCAGAAAGCTGTTGAATCTAAACTAGCACCTCTTATTATATATGCTAGTTTGAGAAGGATTATATAGTGGGGCGCTGGATGCATTTCTCTGGTTCTAATTTTGTCCATCCAGGTACTGCATGTTTTCAAGGTATTGTTGGCCAAAAAAAGGAGGGAATTCCACAAAGCTCAGCTCAGCCATCAACCCTAAGCCCAAATACACCCCTGTCCAGTTGGAGTACAGTGGAGAAACACTCCTAATGGGGCAGCGGTGGGCTAGTCATTATGGACGAGTCCCCTGGACTGGAAGATCGTGCGTTTGAATCCCTTACCTGTTAGGTTGCCCTGAGGTATCCTTGAGCAAGGTACCGTCCCCATCACTGCTCCATGGGTGCTTTCAATAGCTGCCCCCTGCTCCATGTGTTTGTGTGTGGGTAAAATGCAGAGGTGTAATTTGGCTGTGCTGTGTATTCACAATGACAGGAATAGTCTCTTTCACTCCTGGACAGTTTTAAACTTTAGGCTCATATTATCTTGCTAACTGAGACATGGCTTTTGTGTAAAACACAACATTAAAACAATGCAGTGAATTCACAACTGACTCATTTGATAACTTTGGTCAGAGTTTATTTTGGAAATGTTTTGTGTTAAGCAGAGACTATCTAATAAACTTTCTGCTGAAAGTTCACAGCACTGAAGATAGGGCGAGGTTTAGGGGTAAATGAAATTCATTTCATTTCATTTCATTCATTTGCGTCAATTGAGTTGCATTAAAAAACGTTCATTGCTGAGTTGTCATGGCTGATGACTGGAGCCGTGGTCCCCATTTTTAACAAAAGGTGACCAGAGAGTGTGCTCAATTATCTGGTTAGCACACTACTCAGCCTCCCTTGAATAATTTAAGCCAGGGTGCTGGAAAAGAGATTTACCAATCAATCTTTGTTCCAACCTTCAACTTTGGTCATGAGCTCTGGATAGTGCCTGAAGGTATAAGAATTGCAAATACAAGCAGCAGAAATGGGTTTCCTCTGCAGAGTGGCTGGGCACACCCTTAGGAACAGGGGGAGGAACATCTGGGAGAAACTCGGAGTGGAGCTGCTGCTCCTCCGTGTTGAAAGGAGCCAGCTGAGGTGGTTCTGGCATCTTGTTAGGATGCCTCCGGGGTGCCTCATGTGGAGGAGCTCCAGAAACAACCAACTGGAATTAGACTATGGGGCAAACCCAGGGCACGCTGGGAAGATTATATATCTCGGCTGGCCTGAAGTGCCTCAGGATACCCCAGGAGGAGCTAGTGGCTGGGGAAAGGAACGTTTGGGCTGACCTCCTCAGCCAGCTACCACCATGACCCAGTCAATATAAAGTGTACCTCAAATTTCTGTAAAGCCTTCCAAGAGATTAAACACTGTCCATATTATTTCTTGTAGCCACTTTATGACTTGGATGTATGGATGTATGTATGATAGATGGATAAACAGATAGAAAAACAGATAGATAGTTAGAGGGATGGAGGGATAGATAGACAGAAATTAAGACTGGTATGCAGAAGAATTGATAGATGTCAGACAGATAGATGTCATACATAAACACTATAAATATGTAAACACTATGTACCATACAGTGAAGCATTACAAAATTATATTAACCGCATGGTTCATGTGAGGTAGTCATAAAAGTTACGGTCCAGTTAAGTTCTCTTTGACATTCATATTCCTGAAGGATATAATTCTCATTATAAATCAAGCTGAAAGGGTTGTTGTGAAGGTCACTATAAATATAAGAAGCTTACATAAATCACTGTGTGTCAGTTATGGTGCGGTAAAAATAAAATGGCCCATGTCTTGCATCACAGAATTTGTATTAAAGTAAAATGGGTTGATGCAGTAGAAAAATTCTGTTAACGTTTAAAAACTTAGCTTTTACTTCTCACTCTATCGGGCCCCTGTTTGCAAATTTAGTTGCAAACATTGACATTTACAGCATTTAGCTGATGCCCTTATCCAAAGCGACTTACATTTCTTAACTACAGGAACAGTCCCCCTGGAGCAACTTGGGGTTCAGGGTTTTGCTCAATGATGGAAGTGCTGGAGGTGGGATACAAACCTGTGACCTCTTAGTCAGTAGGCGAGTATCCAACCACTAGACTATCACAACCCAAATATCATAAGTTTGAAATTAGAAATTATACCACAGTATAATGACATTGCAGGCAGCTGCACCTTCACATATAACAATAATATACACACAGTCACACATATAAATAAGTCTAAAAAGCACCAGTATAAAAGTACTTTAAAGTTTAGTGAGGTGACAAAACAGCACATTTTCAATTCACTGTTTTCAAGTGAAGGGAAAGTGACTATTTGTCACGTGAAACAGCACAACACACAGTGAATGAAGTGCATCCTCTACATTTAACCCATACACACATGTGGAGCAAGGGGTAGCCATATCCAGCTCTTGGGAGCAGTGATGGGGACAGTACCTTGCTTAAGGGTACCTCAGGGCAACCTACTGGTCTGGAATTCAAACCCACGACCTTCCAATCCTGAGGCCTAGTCCCTAATCACTAGGCCATCGCTGCCTTTCACACTGACATGTACCTGCTTATTCATCTCACAGAGGAAATCAGAGCACCCAGAGCAAGATTCACAGATTCACAGATTCAGTGAGAACATGCACACTCCACACTGCCCAGGAATCAAACCCAGAACCTTCTCCAAACAGCAGAATACGTTTTTTAGATGTGTCAATCTTAAAGGCATTGCAGCCAAAACTGCCTGTTTAATTTTAAGGGATTAAAAGAGGCTGGAAACATTGTCTTGTAAAAATCACTTACGGCCTAATGAATGTCATAAACGGACACAAATGGACCTCAGGGAAGATGTAAAAAAGTTCAAATAGACCCTTTGAATCCAGCAGAGGGCACTGTAAGATCACAGTGTCTGATGTCTCTGCCAGTAATAAATGAGCAGTGTTATTTATGAGACAAATACTATACACTCCTTTCAAACACTCACGAAGTGCTGAATTAAACAGAGACAGTTGTCTGGAGGCTGGAAAAGTGAACTCTGGAAATGTTCTTGATCAGTACGGCGGGAGGAACAGTATATCCTGAGGACTGCAAAAACCATTGGCAACTTGACCTTGCTGATCAGTTAACATGTAGTACAGCTCCTAAAAGGAACAAAGAAGGTACAACAGCTTAAAATATCATGTTTAATGAATTCATCTGTGCTATAAAGTTACAAAAACAACAACAACAACAAAAGATAGATTGGATGACATCAGTGTTTCTGATCATTGACAGTTATGTATTCAGCACAAGCAAAATCAAAAGCAATAGGACAATAAAGATGAGCGATGCAATAGAACTTGCTAAATTTGGCTGATGTGTTGACACTAATCTAAAAAGGTCATACGCAATAAAAGACATGCTGCACCATTTCAATCACATCAAGAGAAAGACCTGCCAACCCCTTAACACTGAGAGACTGAGGATGATTCAGACAGCCTTAATAATGGAGCACGTTCAAGGGGGACATTATATTAAAGTTTTTTCAGGGCACTTCTAAGCAGACGTCACTGAAGGCACAAATTAAGATTCCCATGATCTGTGACACAATTTTCCAGAAAAAAAAGAAAAAAAGAATTACACTTTACCTATTTCACTGTACTTTATAATTTGTAAACAAACAATATAAGCTTTCTTTTAACTGCCCACCATTTATGTCTTTTTTAGGTTTATCCTTAGGTTTAATGAGCAAAAATCCTAGTTGTTCACTGCAACCCCAATTCCAAAAAAGCTGGAAGCGGTGTACATTGTAAAACAAAATCACACAGTACAATAATTAGCAAATCTCATAAACCAAATTTCATTTTTTACATTAGAAAATATATCACATGTTTAAAGTTAGAAATACTATTTCATGAAAAAATATTTGCTTATTTTCAATTTGATGGCAGCAACACATCTCAAAAAAGCTCAGAGGGGGAGATAATATCTTACGCTATTAGTCATGTCTCAAGGGAAGAAATGAAAGAACGGAAACCTGTAGTGCACACTGCATTCAATCAGAGATGAGCTCAGGCATTTTCTTGATTGTATTTTTAGTTTTATGATTATATTTTTAGTATATTTACGGGCCCAGGTTGTGTAAAGCTGATCTGTGACAACATCAGTTGTAAAAGCGATGTATAAATGAGTTTGACTTGACTTTGAAAGGGTATGTGTCATAAAATGACCAGCTGTATTTTAACTTGCTAAATTTAATGTTTAAGATTTGCCAGGGGTTATTCATTTCACAGACCAGAAGAAATTCTGCAAAATTGCTTAAAAAAAATGAGGTTCCATAAAAAGTTTGATGCTATTTTGGGGTTTTATTCTGACAGCGGCAATGTGTGCTGACAGCCGTGTTATGTTTTCCAGAACATTTTGCATATGCAGATGGTAGATATTTTATATCTGTGTGAGTGTAATGTCTTGAACTAAGCTTTTTTTCATGACCCCTAAGTTTATTGGTTGTGCGTTTCTAGTTTTACATCATTTTATGGACAGAAGTTCTCTCAGATGCTGGAAATGACTCACTGGTGTGACGCCATAAAAGAATCATATATTGAAAACAACTTTCAAAGGATGATTCTTTAAAAAACACAGAATAGTGGCTGGTTCATTAAACGTGTGTTTCATAATCCTGCTCCTGGACTGGCCTGCTTTCCTGCTTTTACCCCAAAAAATCAGCAAGGGGTTGTTAAAGGACTGATTAGTTTGTTCAGGTGTTTTGGGAGCAGTGAAAACCTCAGATATGCTGAGTGTGCCTGCCTCCAGAACAAGCTTTGATTATCATGACTGAAAAGTATCTTTAGTAAATGATATATGTTAGATATAATAATAAAATAACAATAATAATAATAATCATAAAACAATCTCCTCATATTGTAACATGTTCTTTATAAATGTAATGTATTTCATATCCAAGTCAAGATTTTTTTCTTTTTGAAGTGTGAATTTGTCAGTGTCACTTGTCACTTTTTTCATTACAGTGAGGAATCTAAATCATTCCCCAAACTCATAACCCCCTCAAAACAAGGGTCAGAGACTGAGCATGAAAATTGTTGATAGTATCCAAGGAGAAATTTTAAACAAAAAGGTTTTGAGAGAGAGGGAAAATAGATGCATCTGTTACAACAGATAGCACTGAGATGTTTGGTGCTTACAGGTTGAATGAATATTCAGAATTTTTATGAAAAGTGAATTTTCAGTGTGGAAGACACAAATGGTCACAATCAGCGAAGAACAGAGCACGCTCAAAATCACTAGATGCTGATATCAGTAGAGCCAGGGATGGAATCTGGAGACCATATATAGTTTGTATGACATACCATAAGAAACTGATATAAATTTTGCAAGAACAAAACCTATTATTGCCAGGTACCTTTGCAAGATCCTATTGGAAGCATTGATTTTCTTTATAATCCAAAACATTGGTCAGAACCTAAAGGCAATAAAATTGCTGTCAATAGAAAAATAAAAGTACAGAAACATGTCAGTAGAAGAAGAGCAATGAATGTATTAATGAATGGAAATGTTTCATTAAATATGCGCCACACCCCCACCTGATAACAAACAAGAAGGAAGAAGAATGACAACTCAGGGTAGCGTTCCAGTCTGGAAGAGCTAATTTCAGGCAGCCAGCGTGAAGAAAGGGAAGGTTTTAAGGTTTTGAATAAAGTCAAATGCAACTAAGAAGACTTCCAAGCATACTTGGGAGAAGTCTTACATTTTCAACAAGGAGGCTTTCAGACACAATAGATGCATGTTCTACAATAGATAACACCAAAATGTTTAAACAGAAAATGCACTGCCTAGCGTGGTATTCAAGGGAGCTTACAATAGCACCGGCAGCAAAGCAGTTTGTAGAGAGAACAGAAAACTCAAGAATCCCAGAGACTGATAAGACATACCAAATATGTTTCGAGGAGTTAATATGCAGAACACGAGGGAATATGTGACTATCAGAGGCTAAGACTGGCATCAAGCAGGCAGACTACCGTTCACCATTGAAATTCTAAAGTAAAACTTGATTTGCTCTGTTCAAATCTGGTCTTATGCAGCTGTCTAAAGCATCTACAGCATGACGGCTGTGTGTGGGTAAAATGCAGAGGTCTAATTTCCTTGTGTGCTGTACTGTGTTTCACAATGACAAGAATAGTCACTTTCACTTTATTACTTACTCCATTCTGCTGCTAAACAAGCTTAGATTTGTCCAGGAAATGTTTCTGTTTAGTTTACATTAACTTTCATTTAAAAGAAAATTGAAAATGCAAATGGCCAAGAAATCACTTCAGCGGGACACATTATCATGCTTGCTCAAGGGAGATTGTGTTCCTATTGAAAAATCTGCTCCCCACTGCCCTCTTCCACTGTCGTGCAAGTGGCCACTTATGTGATGCAAGCCATGCACACTTGCATGTAATTAGTGGAGCTAAAACAGTATAAAAAAGAGCCTGCAATTTTCTAGTGGCTTCAGCCTTGCCATGGCCTTTAGCGTCTGTATTTTCAGGCATGTCAGACATGTATAGAAATATAGTAGTTCACTGTCATGACACACAAAAATTGCAAAATTCTTCTGATGTTCAGCCTTGATGTTAACCTCAGCAAAAAAAAAAAAAAAAGACCTAACATCCGTTATTTGCACATTTCTGCTGGAGAAGTTCATTTAAAAACAATTATGGAAAAAGTAAGAATCTCTGTTGATGGCAATGTTAACCTTTAGTTATATTTGCCTGCTGTTGTGCAACAAGATTCATCACAAAACAACAGAGAACAGCCTGTTTCAGAAGATCCACTTATTTATCTAGCTTAAAGCTAATTTATCATACTTTTTATGCAATCTGAAAAAAGACACTTAAATGTCTATGAAGAACATCAGTGTGTTATATGCTTGCCTCTTTACTCATAACTAGACTTATTGCAAAAGCCACTCACATAGAGAGATATCATGTGTGTGTATTGGACATCCAAGTAGCTGAATGACATTTCCTTATTCCTTCAGTTAATTTAACCTGTAAAGGTTTAATACCTGTGGAAGCATGGATGATTTTAAGAAAGATGGCAGTGGAGTTTCTGACCAGATTGTTTAACAGAATCTTGGAAAGTGAGAAGATGGCTGAGGAGTGGAGACGAAGTGTACTGGTACCGATTTTCAAGAATATAGGTGATGCACAGAGCTGTAGTAGCTATAGAGGGATAAAGTTGATCAACCACAGCATGAAGTCCTGGGAAAGTGTAGTGGAAGCGAGGTTAAGAAAAGAGGTTGATTAGTGAACAGCACTTTGGTTTCATGCCAAGAAAGAGCACCACAGATGCAATGTTTGCTCTGAGGGTGTTGATGAAGAAATATACACTGTGTGTACAATTATTTGGCAAGCAAGTATTCTGAGGATTAACTTTAACATCTGGAACATATCCAGTGCTGTCAGTCAATCCAAAATGTTCATAACCCTGAAACCTGAATGTTTTATAAAGGAAATGTGAGTGTGAGCACTCTCAGGGGATACATAAGTGTGCACAATTATTAGGCAACTATTAGTGTGCAGAATTTTTCTGCAACTAAATGAAAAATGGAAATGTTCCTCACTTGTTTATTTTCATCTGTTAAAGTGAGAATAGTAAACAAACAAAAAAATTACAAATAACCATTTCTGACATCTCCAATAAAAACAAAAATCAGTGACCAATATAGCCACCCTACTTTTCAATAGCAGTCATAAGTCTCCCATTCATAGAGTCTGCTTTTTCTTGAGCTGTTGACGATCAACTTTATGTGCAGCAGCAACCACAGCCTCCCAGACACTGTTCAGAGAGCTGGACTGTTTTCCTTCTCCGTAAATCTCCTGTTTAATCCTTGTTGTCATGATTCTTTCAACTTCAAGGCCTTTACTGGCCAAGCAGTGGAGAACTTCCATGCATGTGATGGAGCATTGTCCTGCATAAAAATTATGCTCTTCTTGAAAGATGTAGACTTTTTCCTGAACCACTGCATGAAGAAAGTGTCTGTAGAAACTGGCAGTAGGATTGGGAGTTGATTTTGAGTCCATCTTCAACCTGAAAAGGTCCAGCTAGCTCATCTTTAATAATACAAGCCCATCCCGTTACACTACTCCCACCTTGCTGGAGTGTGAGTGGAAGTAGATCTCTGTGCCCATTACTGATCCAGCCACGGGCCCATCCATCTGCTCCGTCTAGAGTCAATCTCATCTCATCTCCATAAAATAAAAAAATTAAAAAATCTCTATAAAATAAAAATTTGTCTTGAGAGATTTTTTTGGTCCAGTTTTAATATTTCAGCATACGTGTCTTGTTCAGTGGTGATCAGGTTTCAGCCTTCCTTATCCTGGCCATGTCTCTGAACAACTCGTACTTCTGGACACTCCAGGTAGGTTCTGTTCTGGAATATGACTGCACTGGAGGATCATGGGTTCCTGCTAGCTTCACGTTTGATTCTTCTCAAAGCGTTATCAGTTAATTTGCATTTATTTTCCTCAACACGTTTCTTGTGACCCTGTTGACTATTTGCAACAAACTGTTGGATGGTTCTGTGATCACGCCCCAATAGCTCAGTAATTTCAGGAGTGCTACATCCCTCTGAAAGACCTTTCAGAGTTATTTCTCTTTTTTTGGCCCATTTTGCCTGAGGAGGATAAGGAGCTGCCTAATAATTATGCACACCTTGATACAGGGTGTTGATCTTCTTAGGCCACGGCCTCTCTCATTACACAAATACATCACCTGATCTGCTTAAATGCAATTAGCATTCAAGTCTATAGTGTTTGGAGCTGGAATAAATGCATAAAAATGTATGATATGGTTAGAATACTCAATACCTAATAATTGTGCACACAGTGCAGAGAATATCAGAAGTTGCATTTTGCCTTTGTAGACCTTTGTATAAAGCATATGAGAGGGTAGGCCTACAGAGGAGTTGTATGTTATGAGGTGGAGATATTCTCTAGAGAGGAGAGAATGAGAGTCAGTAGGAAAATTACAGAATATATGAGTGTGAGTGAAAGGGGGGCAGCAGAGTAGTTAGGTGAGTAGAGGTGCAGGGAGTAGAGGTGACAAAGGTGGAGGAGTTTAAATACTTGGGGTCAACAGTTCAGAGCAATGGCAAGTGTGGAAGAGAGGTGAAAAAGAGAGTCCAGGCAGGTTGGAATAGGTGGAAAAGAGTAGCAGAAGTAATAAGTGACAGCTGGATACAGGAAAAAGTGAACGTAAAGGTTTATAGGATGGTAGTGAGACCAGCTATATTATACGAGTTGGAGACACTGTCGCTGATTAAAAGAAAGGTGGCTGGAGGTGGCAGAGTTAAAGATAAACATTTGCACTGCGAATGACAAAGATGGACAGGATTAGGAATGAGTACATTAGAGGGACAGCTCCGATTGGATGGTTTGGAGGTCGTAGTGTTAGTTGGAAACTTTGCAGAAGAGAGAGGAGGATGTTGAAGATGGAGCTACCAGGCAAGAAGAAAAGAGGAAGGCCAAAGGGAAGGTTTTGGATGTGGTGAGAGAGGACATGCAGGTGGTCGTTGTAAAAAAGGAAGATGCAAATTACCGGATGAAATGGAGATGGATGAGCCACTGTGGAGACCCCTAACAGGAGCAGCTGAAAGAAAACATAAACTGAAACAGAAAACAAAAACTGTAATACATATTTATGTCACACACTGCAATTAAAAATGCAATTAAAACCACATGTTTACTCACTCTGAAAGCCTCCACTGTTTTCCGTCATCAGTTTCAGGGCATTTAAAGAAAGAATATGTAAAGATGTATGAGACTGTCTTTCTTTGGATGAATTGAGGAGACTGAAAATCTAGCAGAAATTGTAGACCCATACAGTTATACAAGTGCAAAAAAGTATTCCTCTTTTTTCCTGAAAACTGCATGTTTGACCTTTAAAAATGATTAAGTCATAATATTTAGTGAAACAGAAAATGAATACATAACCCAGTTTAAAATTAAAGCTGTGCTGGCATTGGAATGTTACCATGGCAATATCATTACTGCAAAAACTGTGATGTGTCTGCTCTTGTGCAAAGCACTACTGTAACCCCCTTTTTATTGTATTCAGTATTTCAGTATTTCTGTTTTTATGAACACAAATGGTTGGATCAGGAGTTAAGTTATATATGATCTCTACCCATGTTTCCAGAATAATCAGCCACCACCTTCTATACTTCTGTGGCCAATAAATTAAGATGGGGAAAAATGAATTATTAATGAAATATTCCTCTTTCTTTGGACTTCTCTTTTGCTATTCCTTTGGATGACATAGAGCATCCGGATTACTTTAAATTTGCTTTATTTAAAAAAAGAAGAAGCTTGTAATTGTTAACTTACTGACTCATGCATGCTGACTCTCTTCCAATGAGACTTTCATGATTAGTATGTGCTACGTGTAAAGTGTCTCTCTTCTAGGACGTTTTCTTTTAATCAGCAGCCAGGATTTGTTCTTATTTGTTTGGGAAATTGGGCAAATTGGTAAATGGAATTTATTGACATGCTTCATATTGCTGTTCCATGCCATATGCTACTTTCAAACAAGCAACTTCAAATTGTACATTAGGTAGAACAAACACAGCTAAGAGTGTATTGAGATATTCAAAAAATATTGAGGATTACACATAACATATTTTATATGCCTCATAGCTTATGTAGTTCTTACCAATAGACACACCAGGAATGTTTTTGGTGTCTATTAAAAAAAAACAACCTGACAGTTTGGTAAGCTTTTTGTTGCATAGAAGTTAACATTAGACTTGTTTTTTTATCTCCCACTTTTAAAACAGCTTCCCATTCATCATAGCTTTCACATAGACTGATAATGAACACATAAATGTTCCTGAAGAGTGGCAATGTGGCAGAGTTTTGACTTTTATGTTTGCCTCTTCACTCATGATTTGTCTCTGAGGGAAACCTATAAAAGTCTCACACAGAGGTGCACATTTGCATTTATTAGACATCTCAGCACTCAAATGATGACAAATGATTATGCTATCCTGTTAATTACTCCGACAGCTGATGTTAGGTGTCATTTCCTGGGAATTTTTTTTTTGCTTTGAACAATGATTAAACAGCTTTCATTATTTCTTGCTTGATCAAAGGAGCAGGATTACTGGAAGGCTGTAGGTGCATTTTGCCCAAATATATAAGGTATGCTTCAGCGTTGTCTCTTCCTGTTTTATTTTTGTCATTTACTGCAGAGTGTCATGTATATTCCCTGCAGGCCACACATGTCAGCTTCAAAATTGCTTTAGCTTTGGACAGAGCGCGCCTTTGCTGTAACACTAGCACATCTTTGGGTGCAAAACATGGATTGTGATTAACTGCAGCAGTTTGATGGACATTTAATCCAGACGAGTTCAGAGAGAGAGCTCCGCATTATATTGAGTTACCCGCGTCCTCAATGGAGAAGCTGCAATTAGGCCATGTAAAAAGAGAGAGGCGGTGTGGTCTCTGGCGGAAGGTCGAGGGGTTAACGGTGTATCATTACTAATCACTGCAATGGTGAGACCACTTCAGACAATCAAAGCTCCAATTAAAAGTGACATCCAGGCTATTATATCATATTAAAAGCCATTAGTCCTGTCCCTTTTTTAACAAGGGAGAGTTAGTATTACATATAGATTGACGGAGGTGTTACATTGCATCATTAGCAGAAATAGCCCTGTACAGGCCACTCTTGTTTTTCAGCTTGTTTGGTCGTTCTTGTGGTCACTCAAGGGGAAATGAGCTCTGATTGCCCTTCATCACACGATCACACATGCGTCATAAGCTGGTTTTCACTTGAGAGAATGGAACGTTAGTAGGGTCCTTTTTCACTTCATTTTTGCGTGTTTGAATGGATCATGAATTTCATATTAAAAGATAACGCAGGCAAGCAGTGAGAGGCTCTGTACTCAAGTTTAATTTACTCGCTTCCTGCATTTATGAAAAGGAGGATTCAATGAAAATTTCTCACGGCAACAACATAACAATTCACTTACATCAAGTAGGATTTAAAGAGAAATATCCTTGAAAAATGTTTTGCTCTCATTAAAATGCCATACAAAGTAATCAAGAAGAAGTGGAGGCAAAATGAAATCACTTCCAAAATACAATTACACCACCCAGTGAAAGGAGGAGATGTCCGTTTGTGTTCAGAATTGCTATTCAGCACAGAAATTAAATTCACATAGTTCCAGATACTTAAATCTTTCTCTGTTTATCATTCAATCCCTATACTCTTCATGCAACTTGGGAAGTTTTACAGTTCACAGCTTTATGCCACACTAATGGAAAAGTTATGCTGATGTGTAAATTAGAAAATTACTCACTGAGAACACTTACATGTACAAGATTATCTCTCACTCATTTCATAACTGCTTGTCCTGATTAGGGTCGCAGGCAGTGCTAGAGCCTCCACACAGAAAGCACCTGGACAGCCTTGTCTGGGAATAGAACCCAGGATTTTCTTGATGTGAGGTATGGCATTACCCATTGTGCCACCCATAAGATAAACCAACAACTGTAAATAGTTTGCAATCATTTGCCCACATTTTCATGCATTTTTTTTTATTTTTATTGTATAATAAGTGGATATCGGCACCAGTTGGTCAATGGTCAGACTTCTTTGTGCATAAACACTGATACACCTGTGCAACCTACCAATATGCCCACTAAAGAAGGAGTATGTCAAGTGGTGTTTAGTGTCAAATGTAGTAATATATATATTGAATGTATAGGAGAAAATTTATTGGATTTATTGGAACAGACTTGAGCGTAAAACTTTACTTGATCCTTGCTACATATCATTGACATAAGCCATCCTAAAACATGTCATGGTAAGTGATACATTGTTTCATAAATCATGACCAATATTCATGCAATCATGGTACTATTAAGACAGATGCCACTATATTTTATGGTTTATATTTATGTTATGACATAACACTGTTACATTAATGGACATAATCTGTAATGGTAACTCATTAGAGCACATGCCATGCTAATGTCCATGGGCAATTTAATGTGCAGGTTTACCTGGTCTGAAGCCCAGGGACCCAGAGTAATTGAGGGCATCTAATTGGCTGTGTTAATTTGCTGGAGTAATTTGAACCATCAGCTCTAATGCTGATTGGTGGCTGTGTCAGGTACATATTTAACTTTGACATTTTTGACTACAGAAAACTTAAAAGATTAATACTTTTTAAAAATCTTAAAATGAAAATTTTAAAATGAACTGACAAAAAGTAAGGGATTTTATAGTCCATTCCCAAAATAAAGGGATTTTATAGTTCATTATTGTTGGATTCTCCGATTGAGAACCGAGGTTCGAGGAGTCAGTGATGAGGCGAAGAGGTTTTAAGCTATATCCAAGTTTATTAACAGAAGAGTAACAGAGTTCTTGCAAGATGTCAAAGGACTGGTCAGTGTTCCTCTCTATGTTGAATCCTTTCTCTCTCTAACTTGCACAGTTCAGAGTGTGCCTTTTTATCTGTCTCTGGGAGCTCCAAGGCCTCCGGTGGAGACACCTAATCTAAGACTATGACCTTGTTTGGGTGTTTTTAACGTGCAAAGAAAGTGTTTCTCAGAAGAGAACAGAGAATATATAAAGAATATATGCGTATATATAAAATAAGTAAGTAAGTAAAATCAAGCTACAATCCGTCACTCCCCCCTGTGATTCTATGTAAACCCATTGAATCAACATTAAATCAACATTAAATCGAATGAACATTAATTGAATTGAATTAAAACAAAGACCCTGATCATCATGCTAAATATTCAAAATCAAACTGTGATTAATGATTGAACCATAATCATACCATCATCATCATGTATCACTAAAAGTAATGATTCATTGTTTCTACATCTGGAGACAGAGAGACTACATTGACATGTACAGTCTTACATGTCCTGGAAACAAAACATAAAACAATCTTGATTATCAGGAGAATCAGAGTAATCGAACACATGAGTACAACCAAACCTTGAAGAATATGAGTGGCCAGAACCCCAAACGTGCTGGTGAACCATCCGAAGAGGTCCGCTGAAGATGTAGAGGTGGTGTGCATAACTTTATACATCTGGAATGAATGAGCAACACTCGTCCCCAATAACAGCACAAGTTCCACCTTTTTCAGCAGCAAGAGGTCAAGAGCCAACCTGTTCTGTGGAGTCTTGTGTCTCATGTCAATTAGTTCATAAATGATTTTGATCTAAAGCAAGCGTTGTATCATTATTAACATCTTCCATTACTCTCACTACTTCTCTAATTTCATCTAAAGCTACCGTCATTCCATGATTAGGAAAAAGCTGAAAAGAATCTTTTAGCAGGTTGTGCTTCAAGTTCATGAGAATGAAATAAATCCCGTTTTTGTAAATGATTAATGATCATCTGTGAATCCAATGTCAGTTAACTTTCTGCGCTGCTTTATCTATGATGCAATGAGCAGTAACGGTAATAGCAAAACACTTTTTTTTGTTGTTTGTTGTCTGTTGTAACAATTTGTTGTTTTTTTGTAAAAATCTGGGAGTGATCTGGAATGTAAAGATGAAAAAGTGAAAAAAGTGAAAGTGACAACCCTTGTCATTGCGAGGTCACGGCACAGCACACATGAACCACAACGAAATTGGACCTCTGCATTTAACCCATGCACACTCAAACCCGTGCAGCAGTGGGCAGCTATTGAAAGCGCCCAGGGAGCAGTGATGGGGACGGTACATTGCTCAAGGGTACCTCAGGGCAACCTATTGGGAAGGGGTTTGAACCCCAGATCCTCTGATCATGCAGCTAACGCCCTAACCGCTAGGCCACCGCTGCCCCGACCTCTGCATTTAACCCATGCACACTCAAACCCGTGCAGCAGTGGGCAGCTATTGAAAGCGCCCGGGGAGCAGTGATGGGGACGGTACCTTGCTCAAGGGTACCTCAGGGCAACCTATTGGGAAGGGGTTTGAACCCCCGATCCTCCGATCATGTGGCTAACGCCCTAACCGCTAGGCCACCGCTGCCCCACCACTGTTTAATTTGGATATTAAACTAGAACTATACACCCTAGCTGTTTTGGTGATGTTAATGAATTTACTGGATGAAATTTTATGCCTCAGCACATTGCACACGGTACAGCACTTTGGAAAAAAAAATTAGGTCATGCTCAAACTGATGTCATGTTTTTCTCAGCTCATTTCACCTCACTCACTCACTCACTTTCATAACCGCTTATCCTGATTAGAGTCAATAGGTGGTGTTGGAGCCTATACCAGCACTCATAGGGCAAAAGGTAAGAAACGACATGGATAGGTTGCTAAGTTTCCTTCATGGGGCAAACACACAGACAAACACCCCCACACATGCATTCACTCCTTGGGTGCAATTTAGCATCTCCAATCCACGTATAATGCATGTATTAGGAGACCCACAAAGAAATAGGAGAAAATGCAAATTCCCTGTAAGTAAAAAAAATGTAAAAACACAAAAAACGCCTTGTAGTAATGTCATTTTATTCAATTAAATTAACACTTTATTGTAGGGTAGAGTTCATAATGCTGCATGACATCTGCATAAGTCTTTTGTGACAATTAAAATGAACTTTTTCTTTTTTCTTTTTTAAAACTTCACTTTTTAGGGTGAATCAGTTATAAAAGCTAATGACGATTACCCCAAACTAAAGTGTTTACAGAATTAAAGATTTGTGACAATCATTTAGTGTATTTTTATAGTGTTTTATTACCTTAAATGTTATATTCATCTTCTTCTTCTTTTGGCTGCTCCAATTTAGGGGTCGACACAGTGAATCATCCATTTCCATTTCTTCCGGGCATCTGCATCTTCCTCCTTCAAACCAACCACCTGCATGTCCTCTCTCACCATGTCCATAAACCTACTCTTTGATCTTCCTCTTTTCACCTTTCCTGGCAGCTCCATCAACATCCTCCTCTCAGTATATTTAAATGTAATATTAATAATATTGTTATTTCACCAAAGTACATGACTTATACTTACTACTACTACTACTACTACTACTTTCAGTCTATGTCTCTTCACCGCTGTATTACATATTATGTTACACCAAAGATCCAAGTATTATATTCTCTCTTCTACAGTAATATGTTTCACTGGGCCTCATTCCTTCATTATGTTGTGGGGGTACACACAGGAATAAATGTGTGCCCTTCACCATTGCTGACATCATCTTCAGGGGCAAATAATCCCCTGTTTATGACCTGAGTATAAAATGTCTCTGTTCAGCCACCTCCATCCTACTGCTACCATGCAGGTCCCTGGGTGACACTGTGATTGTTTACAGAGAGAACGTTTCAGCCAGATGTTCTTTATATGGCCTGTAAAAAGGAATAACCTTTGAGTCACATCACAGAGAGGTGGACACTGTTCAGATAATCATGGTGGACAGCCCACTGATGTGGATACTCATGTTCATTTGCCTCAAAGCTTGGAGGACATGTTGCAGGGCAACTCAACCTTCATTTCATCTTCCAGAAAGGAAATCAAGAGCTCTAATATGAATCATTATTCACACCAATTCATTTTTTTCAGTTTTTTAGTTTGACATTTCTAGTGCAGCTGAATGTAATGCAAATGGGTCAATTATTTATTCATGTGGAGAAAATAGCAAGGCTCTCACCCCTGACCCTTTGGGGTTTGTGGAACATGAGGATCTGTTTTGGGCCCATGTGTGAGAGAATAATGAACACTGATAACCAACTACACAAATACATAGCTTTAGCAAATGCCATGGTCCAGTGTGAGAGCCTGCAGGCAAATGAATTCAGAATCATAAAGGGCAATTTATTCTGCTTATCAGTGCCACAGAACATCAGCAAGGAGTGCAAAGCTTCAAAGACATATGTTACTGTTGCTAATTATGTATTTTTCCAAGTGTATGAATATAATGACAGTTTATGATCACTTAGAGCTTTAGTGGTTTACAGTGTTTCTAAAGATTTAAAGTGTTTTCTAACCACTTTTTAAAATCGATTCATATAGATTCTTTATAGAATCATCTGGATAATGATTGCTGGGTATAAAAAGTGAACAAGTTGAAACTGATGTGCCTGAAGCAGAAAAAAATAGGCAAGAGTCTGAGTGACTTACAAGGGCATATAGCTGGGCCAGCACATCTCCAAAACAGCATCCAAAACCATTTTGTTATCCCTCTGCCATCTGTCCATAGCTGTGGCACTAGACGTTCTAAGATGCTGGGCAGAGAGAAAGCAGTGGCCCATGAGAGAACTAAAGTTGCTTACTTTAGTTATTAAACCCAAGAAGACTATTCCTCCATCTTCAGTGTTAAAACTCCATTTTACATCTAGGTTCTCTAACTTGCATGAAAGCGATGGATTTAATTGCATTAAGTCTTCTGTGAAGTAAAGTGAAGTGAAAGTGACTATTTTGTCTTTGTGAAACACGGCACAGCAAACAGTGAGGGACAATAAAATGCTTGCTCTGTATTTCACCCGTACACACACATGCAGCAGGTTGCAGCTTTTCAAAGCGCCTGGGGAGCAATGATGGGGACGGTACTTTGTTCAAGGGTACCATGGTCTGGGATTTGACTCCACGACCTTCAAAACAACTGTAGATCTAGAATTTCACTGACATGCACCATGGACTGAACTAGCCAATAGCTTAATATAGTAGCAACTAAACATTTTCCATGATATCATTTCACATGATATTTTATTCATTTTTGAAAAGATGTCTCTGAAACAGAGAAAGAGCATTTAATCTAGCACAAATTAAATATAAAGCATTTGTTTAATGTAATGCATTAAATAAAAGTAAACTGTCATCACTTTGTATGAGACTAAATTGGTTTAACTTTGCCTTGGCATACTGAGCATCTGAGTCTTACATAGAGCATTACATATCAACAATTAGGCCCCTCATGAAGTGGAAAACATCATAGGAGTGTATTTTGTATATTTTTGAAAACTTAGCTTAATGCTTGACGCTGACCTTTTGAATTTTAAATTTTTTTGACTTGTAATTGTACACAGCACACAGTGGACCATTACAAAATTAGTTTTCTGCTTTTTACCCATACACACCATATAGCATGGCACAACCATACATCCAGTGCCCAGGGAGCAGTGAAGGGGATGGTACCTTGCTCAAAGGTACCTTAGGGCAACCTAATGATCAGTGATTCAAACCCACAACCTTCCAGTCCTGGGGTCTAGACCCTAAGCACTAGGCCACCACTGCCCACTGCTGCAGTGCCTCCTGAGCTGCCAGTATAAAAATTATGTTTTAAGGATGTATGGATGTATTTTATGGATGCATTGTATTTTATAATAAACAATAAAACTAAATAAAATTGTTGAAATCCAACCACTGAGGCAATATCTATTATTTTGAGACTAGCTTCAGTGCATCCCACCGTGGGGTTTGTGCTTATGAAATGGTTAATATTTTCCTTCATTGAAACTATTATATTATATAATATTTCCTTCATATCAAATAGCCACATAACATGTTTGGTCATCCTCCAAGTTTTACAGTTGGCATTAAGCATTCAGACAGGTAGTGCTCTTCTACATCTGCCAAGCCCAGATTCATCCATCAGACTGCCAGATGGTGATGCGTGATTCATCATTGCAGAGCATGCATCTCCACTGCTCTGCAGTCCTGTAATAGTATTGCACATAGCTGCTTGGTCATTGAGAACCAAAACCATGAAGAACGATACTGGAGAACAGTTGTGCTAATATTGCTTAGAGTGGCTGTTTGGAGCTTAAAATTAACTACAAAGAAGAAATGCTATCCAATTCGGCAATACAAACATGCTATGTGGACTTACTTTACCTTCTGCTTTGCAGAAGTTCTTCCAGTTCTACTTACTGTTCTTGAAAATTTGCAGTTGAGCAGGACAGCTTTACAGCACAGCAGTAATTTAATTAACTGAGTTACAACCTGCAAAAATAATTTTAACAGCCCTATTTAGTTACTTTTAATTGTTTTTGAAAATTGCAACGTTTCATTTTAGCAATGGGAATGGGTGAAATACCCAATATTGGGAAGGACATTCCATATAGTTTGTACATGCCCTACTAAAAAAGTATAGCAACTTGAGATACGGCAGTGCTTTTGCAGTATGTCTTGCTTATTGTGTATAACTCACAGAATGAAAAGACCTTCTATCATCCAGAGCATCAGCAAATTAATCTGTCTTTTATGAAACCACTTGGGGCTTATTAAAGCTTTCAACATAAAAATAATCCAGTTTGGATCTTTTCATAAATGTGTTCGCACCAATGTATCTATAATGCTCTGCGTACTTTTTTATTTGATTTAAAATATTTTCAGCATTTTCCTTTGGGTTGCGCCGGAGGAACAGATGGCTTATCCACTCTGCTGTGAGCCAAGGCAATAACCTGAGCCACACCTGCTCTCAGCCACTGACTGCCTGTCAATCAGCCTGAAGCCTGAAGGAAAGAAATGATCAGGAGGTGTATTGATCTTTCTCAGACTCTGATCAGGCTTTATTGATTTGGTTCAAGGGAAATAAAAAAGAAGAAATGAGTCAAGCAGACTTAGGTCAAAATGTAGAGTGTGCTTAACATTCTATTGTAGCCCATCTTTCTTTCTTTCTTTCTTTCTTTCTTTCTTTGTGTGGCAACAGCAATGAAAAAACAAGTTTTGTGAAAGATGTTCTCCAAAAATAACATACATTTATTCATTGTAATCTACATGACATGAATTTACACTTTTACCAAAGTATAATTAAGCAAAATCAATCTATCTTAACTCCTGATTCTCTGGGCCTCCTGCAACTTCCTTTTCTTTCTGCTTTTCTCATTTTTTCATTAATCCCCTGCTGATTCTATCAGAGCCAAATCAACTCATTTTATAAAAGCTTGATCCTTTCTGAACTCTATAAGTACCCCACAGATTCTGAGAGACTGGTGGCGCTTCAAACTCCATTAGATTATAGCAAAGCTGAAGGCTGCATTTATGGGATGCATCAAATATATTGTATCTATTTGTAGAAGCAAAATCAATGCAATAAATCAATTGGTTGAAAACAAGGGGCTCTAGATATTCACATTAGGTAAATTCCCTTCTATAACCCAAGCGTTGCTTATTCCTTATGGCTGACTTTTTCTATCTAGCCTGTTACCTAAAAACAAAGAGATAATCTTACACTTTTGAAAAATTAAGATTCCTAAATGGCTGTAGATTTAAATGTAAGTCTTTAGAAAAAATTTTAATCAAATTAATTGAACATTTACAAACATCCAAACATCTTATGGCAAATATTATATGCTGTCATGTTAACAATTAACATTTAAACAACAATTATACAACAGCTTCATATTACCTTTACTGGTTTTGGTGATTGTGGCACTGGCAGCTACAGCTGCCCCTGGACTCTGTACATGTCTGAAATGGGGGTGAAAAGTGTTAAAAGTCCCTTATGTTCATTCTATTTTGTTTCAGGCCATTCACATGTAGTTTTCTCACTCAGTTAAAAATTTTTTCTACATTACGATTAGGGCATTTTCTTTGTCTCCGATGTTCTTGTCTGCTCTCGCTTTTAACCTGCCTGTTTGATTATTTTGGGATCTGTGTCTGGAAATTATGTATATTAAGCTTAATTTGTGCGCCTGTATCAGTTCTCACTAATTCTCACCTTATCATCACCTACAGTGATACAATGTCATCACAATTCATGTCACATGCTCATTAAAAGCCATGATGCCAAATACAATAGTATCTGTCATAACAATTCCTGTAATTGTTATATGTTACTGTTATTTTGATACATGTTACATTTACATTTACGGCATTTAGCAGACGCTCTTATCCCAGAGCGACTTACATGTCCTAATTACAGGGACAGTCCCCCTGGAGCAACTCAGGGTTAAGGGTCTTGCTCAGGGACCCAGTGGTGCTAGTGCTAGAGGTGGGATTTGAACCGGGAACCTCTTGATCAAGAGGTCCGTAGGCAAGTAGCCTACCCATAGACCACCACCACCCATATTATCTAACATCATGACATTTTATAACAGCCTATATATATGGCATGTTTATGGCAAATTTCTTTAAAAATCCATAAGCATCTTTGGGTTTGTGAAAGCTTTACAAAAATGCCTGTTGTTTATGTCATTGTTATGCATTGAGTTCAAGTAAATTAAGGATTTCACTTAAATTTTGTCATATGATGAGACTATTGTTGTGTGCACATTTATACAGATGCAGACATAGATTATCTGCAGACACTGATACAACAAGGGATGAATGTATGTGTTATGTAGTTATAACTACTAAACATTTGACATAATAAATAATGCACTGTATTTAGTTAAACAATATGTTTTTGTAGTAGAAGACAAATGTAGCTCTCTTTAACTAATGAGGGACTTTAAACTTAATCGAATAAAGATTTAATGTAATAGATGAGGTGAGTCATAATCAGAAAAAAATGAGACAAAAGAAGCCTATAATGATAAATAATTAGCTAAATTTACAGTAAAAAAGTGCTGTATTTGGTCTGTCACAGATAGCAAGCACAATGAGCTAATCATTCACTATTTGTCAAAGATACAATATGAAGACAGCAGAGGATTATAAAAAATGATCCCGAGTGTGCATGAATCTCTGGTATTTTGGAGAAGTTCAATAACATGGCAGATTAATTCATTTCCCTCTATTGATTGGGTGTTATTCTAATGACAGTTTCTTCTTTCCAGTCACGCCAAATTACTGCAGTAGATTTCCAGACGCATTTGCAAAGTGAGTAACTCATGTATTTGAATCTACAAAAAAGTTTAGTGAGACTTCAGGATTTGAAGACATTGAATGCCCCAGTAATGCTCTTTTATAGCCATATTAAGCCAGAAACTGGTAATTAACTGGTGGATAATTGCTGCATTAATAAGCATTAACTCAGGTTATTAGTTAATTTAAGCGTTTCCAGAGCACTTCAGTTTCTTCACAATACATATTGATCTGTTCTACTTTAACCTTAGGTCTTATGATCTTATGAATCTAATAGCTGGTAACAAACGAATTAAGAGTCAGTAGTTAGTAAATCATATCACATTACACACACACACAATATATATATATATATATATATCTAGCTATTTATGGAAAAAATATATAAAATGACCCTGAATGTATGGTATGAAGACATCATCAAGGTTCTAGCTTGTGTGGCTATGCACATTACAATATTATTTTATCACTGAAGTAAATCAAGTACAAGCGTGCTTGAGGATAAATCCATGAGGAGTAAACCAACAAAAGCAACAACAAAGTAGAAAGTTGCAGTTCTCATCTGAAAGCCTAACAAGAATTCTATAACAAGAATTCTCAAGAGCGAGATGCTTTCCCTGTTGCTCACTCACTGAAAACTGCTAAATTCATTTTACCTGTGAAAATTGTGCTATTTGCTGGCTAAAAAGTATTCAATGCACAGTCATTAAACTTATTTTGTCCAATCTTACAGCTACGATATAGCATTTTAATGTTTTTTTAATAAAAATAAATACGCATATATATATATATATATATATATATATATATATATATATATGTCCTTTTTTTTTATTCAAACAAATAATTGAAATTTTATTAATTTTTTAAATTTTATATTTTAAATTATTTTAACTGGTTGGCAGTACTCTAACTGGATAACTCTGTGGTAAATTTAATAGGATGACTGCATCAGGTCTCTATTCCAGGCTTGTAACCTTGGTGGTAACTTTGCCCAAGGACACATGTATTTTACTGGTTCCATTACCTGTCTCTCACCTGCCTGTGGCCTGCTAGCTCTCTGATGATCAGTCCCTGCAGGACAAGTCTGCTTCATGTGACATCTACTAACCAGGAGGCTGCCCCATCACATCATGCTCCAGCTCCCCATTACTGCCACACTGCCACACATCTTCTTTAATGTCAGGCCCCCAACCCCTTCTGCTCCCACACTGTCATGTAAGCAAGAAAAAAAAAATTCCACATAAAAACCATCAAACATAACAATGGAAAAAAAGATATTTTTGTGATCCATTGTCCAAATAATGGAAGTGCATCCATTAGACGACCGCATAGAGCTTCTTCAAGGTGCTCCGAAAGCTTGTGACCATTCTTTTCCCCTTTTACTTTTCCCTCCTCTATTGATCTCCCTCCACATGGATCTCATGGGTAGCCTCTCAGATGTGGAGCGTTTGGTTGGGTATTGGTCTGCTGGAAATCACTCCATGGCCTTCTCTGCTGGAACTTTCCTTCCCTGCTTCTCGTCCATATTTGTCCTTTTCTCTCAATCTGACTCCTTCTTCTTTTTCTTTTGCCTTCAGTGCCTGAAATTACTTCGATTGCCTGGAAGAATTCTAATGATGTTCATAATTCAATAGCACTGACATCTGAACACCCTTATTCAAACATCATGAGGGAACATGCACTCACAATTATAATAAATAAACTGCTGGGATTTGGCACATGGTCTTAATGTCTCCTCATCCTTTTAAGTCACGTCCAGAGAGTGCTGTCTGCTTTTAGTTTTCACAAAGTATAAAATAAGCATGGTAATTAGTTAAAATAATGAGAGCAGACGTGTCTTGACAAGCGTATGAATTATGCATCTCCTGCTTTATGGAGACCGCTACCATGCCTTTTAGCATTCAAGAATGGAAGGATAAACAAACAAAAAGTCTTCATAAATAAAGAATAGTTTATAAGCTTACCAGAAGGAACTGGTAGGCCAATTCTAAGCCTTCAATTTGTGGCTGTAGAGTTGCTCTTTCAGACTCTTTTAGCTGAGGTGTATTGAGGATGGCTAAACATCAGGTTGTGATCAATGGGGTTTCACTGTGATTTACCAATACATTACATTGTCCCAGTGGACCAGGGTGTGTTTTACAACAGTGCTGCACTTCAGCACTCAGGAGCTGTAGGCCGTGCAATGGAACATGTTCACCTAAAATCATTGGAAGGGATGGGCTTTTCATGAACTATTAATAGACTTAATGGAGCGCTCATTAACCTATGTCATTATTTTATAACATTTAAATATTTGATCTTCATATTTCACCTGAAATCTTAGACCAAATGTAAACATATATCCTGACATTTACTCACAAGCCTTAAGCTCTTAATGTCTGGAAAGATATTTCAGCAAACTTTTGACTTTTGAAAGCATTCCACATAGTATATAAAAATATAGCTTTCCCTCACAGTTCTCCTTTCTTCCTTCATTTCTTTTATTTGTCCTTGTTCCCTTCATCTCCTCTGTCCCCTGCACGATCATTGATATTCTGAGAAAAAGCCCCTTGAGAAAAGTATAAAATGTATTTTCTGTAATTCAATCTGGAATTATGGGGATACCATTTTCAATCTTATTTGTGCACAAACTAATAACATTGGCTCTTGCTGGAAACCAATCTCTTGCTTGCAAAGTGGAAAATACTGCCTTTGAGAGAATCCATCAGTGTGTGCAAGTGATTGCGTATGTGCATGTGTGTGTATGTGTGTTTGTAACTTGCCAGTGTATGTTGTGATAGCCCAGTGACTATGGTAAATCCAAACTCTCTTCAGCCAAAGTACTGCATTTTGGACTCATGAAGTTCTGCTGCTGGTTCATCATGGACGCCTATTGAGTTTGTTTATATTTGTAATGTTGTACAGTGTTGTGTTGAGCTGCATTAACCCATGCAGTGTTGTGAATCTTTCTGTAATGCTTCCCATTACATTATTGTTTTGTGTCTCTGATTTTGATTAATGATGCCTAGCAAAGGTTAGAAAAGTGATTACACACCAGCTGCTGCTGTTTTGTCAACTCTTTTCTAGCAGAGCTCCTCATTGGTCTGCCAAAATTAAAGCTTAAAAACTTACAAAGTAAAACTTTTAGTCAGAGAGAGAAAGTAAGAGAAAGCCAGAAAGATGGGGATGAAATGACCCACAGGGTACTATGCAGTAAGTCATTTGACTACTGATGGGGGAGTTTTGAGGGTTTTGTGCAACTTTTACACATCTCTGCTACTGTTCATTTCAGTGTTGTGTGTGGAAAGCAAAGGCCAGTCTTTCTAGTCCACTCCCCAAGAAGTGCTAGTGTAACACAAACTACTGAAAAATGTATTGCTAGCTATATCAAAAAAAAAAAGTTGTCAGAACACTCAGGTCATCATGCTGTGTATGGGGCTGCTTAGCTGTAGACCTGGTCAGACAGCTAATGCTGACCACTATCCAACACCAAGAATGCCTACAACGGGCATGTGTGCATCAGAACTGGATCACATATCAGTCCAAGAAGGTGGTCTGGTCTGAAGACTCACACTTTCATGTTCATTTGTGGATGGTTTGTTGTGCATTAGCTGGGAAAGAGATGCATTTTAGGAGTAAAGTAAGGTGACAGAGGCACACTGTTGCTCTGGACAATATTCTGCTTGGAAACCTTGGGTCCTGAGTTTTATGTTACTTTGACATGTATCACTTACTCAGTCATAGGTGAAACATAAGTGCACCCCTTCATGTCAATGGCAGCTGTGGCCTAGTGGTCAGTGACTAGGCCCCATAATTGAAAGGTTGTGAGTTTGGTTTCCAGACAAGTAGGTTGGCCTGAGGTACCCCTGAGGAGGGTATCATCCCCGTTACTGCTCCCTGGTCAGTGGATATAGCTGCCCCCTCCTTTGCAGTGTGTATGGATTAAATGCAGAGAATGCATTTTGTTGTGGTTGATTGAGTGCTGTGGTGTGTTTCACAATGACAAATAGTAATCTTCACTTCACTTCAATGGTAGTGGCCTCCTTTAGCAGGATACTGTGTCCTGCCACACTGCAGAAATTGTTGAGGAATTGTTTGAGAAGCACAACAAACAGTTCATAATGTTGACTTGGCTTCAGAATTTCCTAGATCTTAACTGGAGTGAGCATCTGTGGGATTGTGCTGGACCAACAAATCAAGGCACTGCCTAGCAGCTTGTGGGACTGCAGTGGACTCAGACAGCAGTGTTTATACATTGAATTTGATCAGTGTCGTATTTTTTGCAAATATTAAGCATCATCACTGATCACCAGTATAGGCCATTACAGCACCACTCACCCATGTTTACCACCACCCAGTCAAGCTTGGACTTTGCTTCGACGACAAAAACATGCTATCAGAATGCACTTGTGGCATATGAGCAGCTGTTGGCCAAATAGAGTGGGGTGACCAGCTGGAGCAGGTGCTGGTCATGCACCCTTACCCATAAGCCTTAACAAACCTTCATCTTCACTATGGAGAATCCCAAGATGAAGGAGTGAAGCATAGGAGTCACATTTCTGTTGACATGAAGAAAGAAATGTTTGCTAAATACTGAAAGTGGACTTTCTGTGACCTGAACTTTGGAAGATGTTTTTGGGGTGCTGGGAACTATTAAATAATTTTTTCATAAGTTCTTCAGTTTGAATGATGCTGTTTTCAAGATCAGTGTCAGTGTCAGTGGCTGAGTAGCCTGATTGCTTGAGGGGGAAAGCTCTTTTGAACTTGCTGGAAGGGTCATGAAGCTTTTGTACTTTTTGCCAGACAGTACATGGTAGAAGCATGAAAAGTCTATGGTTGAGTTGGCTGGGCTCCAATCAGCTTTCTCCTGCAAGTGGTTAGAGAGGTCTTGTATGAATGACAGCTTTTTCCTGTTGATACTCCAGTTCAAGTTGGTGCAACTGAAGTACTAGGTGTAGTGCTGCCAGTCAGGGTACTCTCTATGACTGATGTTGAGAAAGGATGTCAGGGCTCTCATCTCAGTTCTATATGCAGACTTGTCACAGTTATTAATGCAGTGGAGGAAGGTGGTATCATCCTTGAACTTGATGATAGAGGTGAAATGTGTGGCCTTGCAGTTGTAGGTGACCAAGGAGAATACCAGGTGTCTGAGCACACATCCCTGAGGGAGACCTGTACTAAATGTCTGCAGAGGAGGTGACATTGCCAATCTGCACCGCCTAGGGTCTGCCTGACATGAAGTCCATGATCCAGCAGCACAGGGAAGCACTCTGGTGTTTAAAGCAAAGCTGTTGGTGATGAAAAGCACCAACACGTAAATGCTTCTCTGGTCGAGGGCAGAGTTTACTGTGATTGTTATTGCATCATCTGTGGACCTGTTTTGGCCTGTAGGCAAACTGGAGTGGGGCTACTCTGTGGTACAGGAAGGATGCAATGTGAGCTTTGGTTATATGCTCTATAAGCTTATTTGCTATATAAGACACTTCAAAACAACAGAAGTTTGATTGGGCCATAACCATTAAAACAACCCAGGTTTGGTTATCTAAATAAAACATTTGTGTAACATTTAATCCCATGTTGTGTTTCATGCTCCCCTGTTGAGTGGCACTCTCATATAATGAGATTTAATTTTTTTTTTTGAAGCATCCCAGCATGTGGCCACCTTACAGGGGGCTCTCACGCTGAAATTCTCAGGGACTCGTTTCTTCTGAAAAAATACAAGAATATATGGGAGAAGTGAGATACTTGATTAACAAGCACAGTTGTTAATAAAATCATCAGCATGACTAATGAATATCTCCAAAGTCTGCCTACTCTCCCTAAAGTCCCTTTCAGCAGCAGCCTGTGCTTTAATGGAGTTGAATGGAACTTCAGTTTCCTCTGATGCTGTGGTCATTCTGTAGTGACAGGAAAGGGTGGTCTATTATGCAAGCATATTTCATGCTCTGACATGCTTTGCATTCTTCAGTAAACCTTAACCTATAAGGTGGTGATTAGTGGTGAGTAGTTTTTTTGTTTTTGTTTTTTTTTACAGGAAAAAGACCATAAACCTTAAACTAATGCAGAAATCTGCAGCTTTTCAAAAGTTCACTTTCATTTTGCAGTGTGTTATATTGATTCAGTGTGTGATTTCGATGCTGGCCCTGTACATGATTAATTATCTTTTGCTGTCCTGCTCTGAGGTAAATGTGCTTTGTGGTTGTCTAGAGCCTGACAGGTAATGCATTATGGTTAGACCATTAAAACTGTACTGATTCAATTTCTCATTGTACTCAATAGCAGCAACTCCCATCTTTGCTTTTTTCTGCACAACCACCTCTAGCCATTACTTTTAAATGTACCACATATTGTATCACTGAGTACAAGCATTAGACCATGTTTATTCAAGTGAAGGGTAGTTTAACTGCTGCCACTCAGGACTCACGAGCCTGAAAGGGCCCAGCTTTGGCTTCCGCTGGCTGATGATGGAGGCTACGGAGACCTTGTATCTGAGAGGTGTTTGTGTATCAGTACTGCTGACAAACCCCATTCTCATGTTAATGTGCTGATCCATTTGGGCTTTTTAAAAGCACTTCGGATTGCTCGCTGGATGAATGCATCCCCCACGTAAGTGAATGAGAAAATAAATAGCAAAAGTAGCACTTTTCCTACAGCTGTCATTTCGACCAAAAATAGAAAATTAGCTGGGCTTTTTTCTCTACAAGAGCATACACACTTTGAATAGAGTCATTGGGAGCCAGATCTAGTCAAATACATTTTATTGTCAGCGGTTCCATCTGACAGCTGAAAGGGCAGCGGCTGTTTGCCGTAAGTTGTCTTATGACAGGAACTTTAAAATATTTTCAGAGGACAAGCATTTTCAGGGCTTGAATTGACTGCAAAATGTAGGGTGCATTCAAAGTTATGCCCTGTTCATTGCATAAAGCACTATTTCAGTATTTTTCAATATATTTCACTATTTCACTCTTACATACAATCTCTCACTACAGGTGGCATACCCAGTAACCTGCACTCCTGGCAAAAATGGTTGCACAAAATAATAAAGCACTCATTTTATGATTGTCTCAGTATTATAACCAAATTTTGGTTCCATTTTAAAAAGACTATAAGCTGCATAACTATATTACTCTTATGAAAGTCTTCATTTCTTCATATCTGGAACATGGAAGATTTTCTAGTATTTTTTTAATTCTATTACTGAGCAATAGCTATATATATATATACACAGTACTCTGCAAAAGTTTTAGGCAGGTGTGGAAAAAATGCTGTAAAGAAAGAATGCTTTCAAAAATGGAAGTGTTAATCATTAATTTTCATCTATCAACAAAATGCAGTGAATGAACAAAAGAGAAATTTAAATCAAATCAATATCAAATCAATATTTGGTGTGACCACCCTTTGCCTTCAAAACAACATCAATTCTCCTAGAATAGAATAGGCTTTATTGTCATTGTACAAATGTACAACGAAATTGTGGGGGGTGGGGACGATTGAGTTACTGACTGTTCGAATGGCCCATGGAAAAAAACTGTTTTTACATCTAGTTGTGTGTGACTTAATGAATCTAGAACGCCTTCCAGATGGCATCAGCTCAAACAGATGATGGGCGGGATGTGAGGAATCTTGGATGAGGAATGAGGAATGAGGAATGAGGAATGATGGCCTTAATTTTCTTGCGACAATGAGATGTGGATATTTCAGATATGGAGGGTAAGGGGCAGCCGATAATTTTTTGAGCAACATTTATGACCCCCTGCACAGCCTTCCTGTTCTCAACTGTGGAACCCGTATACCACGCTCCCAGACAGTATGTGAGTACACTCTCCACGGAAGAGTGATAGAAGGCCAGCAGCAACTTCCTGTCCAGCTTGTTTTTCCTAAGAACACGCAGGAAATATAATCGCTGTTGAGCCTTCTTCACTAGAACTTTGGTGTAGTGAGTCGAGGATAGGTCAGCTGAGATGTAGATGCCCAGGAACTTGAGGGAAGTGACAATAGTTATATAGTAGGATGTAGGATGAGTAAGAGCATTTGGTCCATTCCATATTTGTGGATAGAGTGGGAGTTAGGCTGCTTATTCAGTTTTGTTGTTTCTTGAACCAACTTTTCAGTTTGAGGCACATTATCTCTGGGTCCAGTGCATATCCTAGACTGTGGTTATTAATCGCGGAGTGAGGAACCAGATGACCCCTGTGTGTGTGTGTGTTTTGACAGATGTGTAGGTCTCAGTGCAATCCTGTGATTGATAGCTGAGCTGAATACCTGGTGCTAGTCAAATGGCCACCGATGTGTATGAGCTGAAGCACAAATAAGCCTCCAAATGGGAACACAGATTGGAACAGCAATGCAGCTCCAGCTGTGAGGGATTGTTTTTGGGGGTTGTTTTCGAAGCTGAAGTCATTAGTTGTTGCAGAGAGTGTACACTTGACTCACTCAGACGCACAGCATATATCTCCGGAGAGCTAGGGCCAGGTGACTGTGGGAAGAGGTCACCTTCATGCAGCAGGTATTGATCCACCTATGTCCCTATTTACGCTGCTTAGGTGAGCCCAGGACGAGGTCACTTTCCGCTGGGACAACGACCTATTTGCTGTACTTTATTGAGGGGATCCTTCACTCACAAACGTTAATTAGAGCACTAGCTAGGATACTCTTTTGACTGTATAACAAATAAAAGTGATGATGGAACTGTTTGAAAAGAGAAGTGATTCCATAGAAGAACCACTTTTTTCCCTTGAATTACTTTTTAAAGAATGAATGAATGAATTTATTAATTATTCTACACACTCATAACTGAACCTTTTGAAGTTTAAAGGGCCAATGTAAAATAATACATGTTGGTGTATCAACTACATTTTTGTCTTACTTTCCGTTTTCCTTTGTTTCTTCTGTAGCTTTCATTCATTGCCAGGCATGTTGGGTGTCTTTTGGTGACATATTCCTTTTATATTCTAAATGTACACCAAACCCAAAAGTCATTCATGCTCATGCTCATGGCTGCTTTTTTCCTTAAGTCACAGTAGAATGAGAAATGGTGGATGGAATCCTGGTTGACATGGGATCAGCCAGTCAATGAAGCAATGAGGCCATGATTCATGGTTACATTGAGAAGAGTAGTCTCCAGGGAATGCTGCCAAGAAGACATCTTAATATTCATAATTCTGTTAGAACCAGGCAGATTGAATTCTTGAGGGCTCATAGACACTGGGAGATTTATAAAAGCAATCGACAGATGGCACTGAAATCAAACCGTTGCAGATGAAAACATAGATTCAGTAAAGTGTTGCCTAGCATGATCCCACAGCTCAAAAAACAGATAAATTCCAAGTGTAAAAATGAAAAGCAGTAATTACGGCACTCTTGCTTGTGGGGCAACTCGCAGCACATTTGATGAAAACAGGACCATTTCTATGCTGTAAAATGAGAGAATACTGCACATAAAATATTGAACACAGAGAACAGCCCACCATTTTCACTCAAGAATTTTTCAATTTCCTGCTTCTTGTGCTTGCAACAGTCTTTAGTATTACTTACATTGTTCACCACAGCATATTGTCCTGTCTAGATGCTATGATGGAAAGGAGATGGTCTCGATGAATCAAAATTCAAAATCCCACAACCATGCTGAATAATACATATTTAAGGTGCCTTTTTAGTGCACTAATCACACCCATGTCAGTGTAGAGCACTGAGCAATGTATTTCTCTTTCTGGTCCTCCTCAGTTTTGATGTTACTGAATTGGGTTCAATTATTCTTTTGAGGCCTCCATCTGGGAGGCCTTTCAAGAAGCCTTTGTCGTCTCCATTTGCAGAGACAGGGGGCTGACTTATGTGCCTCAGAAATTGCCATGATGCACATCCTTCCAAAGAAAGTCAGGGCATGAAATAACATCTCACTCAGAGTTACAGACTCAGCACAGCATAAACTGTTGTTGTCAGAGGGTGTCTCACTCAGTCTTGCTCCCTTCAAACACACCAAGGCATTTTTCAGATGACTCATGTGCTGCCAATGGTGGCTGACATAGTCATTTGGCCTTTGGTTCTCTCTCTTTCTCTAGCTCTCTCTCTCCCCCTCTTTCTGTGTCTTTCACCCTATGCGGTCAATAGAGGTTTAGGCACTTTTGCTGTTTCACACACATACACACAAACACACACATGTATGTAGGCAACTACACAAGTTTATGTAGTAACCTAAAAAAAAAAAAGTATAAACTTTCATTTTTTTTTAACAAGGACTCCACCCAGTAGCCACTCATACTTCATTACAGAAAACTTTATACACAGATTATTATTGATCAAACAGCATTTGAGTTTTTCTGTTCACTCAGCCTAATTTGCAGAATTAGGCAGGTGAGGCATTTTAGATCAGCACTTCAATCTAATATGATGTAATAAGCATAATTTGAGTTAATGAGGCACCAAACACAGAATGGCACATTTCTAGCAAGGTTTGCACATAAACATGTATTCAGTAAACATAAATAATTATGAAACTGCAATTTTAACCCTCAATTAGACCACTTATAGAGAAAACAGATGATGCTTCACTACATTGCCATAGCTGTGTAGATATGGAAACTCACTAAAACAATTTAGCTACCCTAGGTGTGCATAATGTTTTGCATTGAGGAAGTGTGGAGGTGCTGCTATTGCAGTACCTATAACTACTTTACTGTAACTCTTTCTCCTGTCAGGTATGGTAGGTGAAGAATAGAAAGCACTTTAAACATGGGCTTTCCAAACACATAAAAGAAGAATCTGACAAGCAGGGATTGTGATGCTTTGTCTATGAGGAGACAACCTAAGTTGCATTTGCTTGAATAAAAGCTTAATAAAAGAATAAAAGCTACCTCTACTCACCTGTAGAGTGTGTATTAATCCTGAGAGTGTGTGTTTTTGAGCCCCTGCTAGGAATCTCTGCATGGACCAGTCATTATTGCATTTAGTTTTTATAAATTAGGTAGTAACTGATGACTCAGTATTTATTTTTCATTTACATTTGCAGCATTCAGCAGACGCTCTTATCCAGAGCGACTTCCATGTCCTAATTACAGGGACAGTCCCCCTGGAGCAATTCAGGGTTAAGGGTCTTGCTCAGGGACCCAGTGGTGGTAGTGCCAGAGGTGGGATTTGTACCTGGAACCTCTTGAGCCATAGGTCCATAGGCAAGTACCCTACCACTAGACCACCGCCACCTCATTAGACCCTTAAGTTATACTTTTTTATTTTTATGCCACAGTGACACAGTGACTTCACTATCAATATTTCTCTCCTGAAACACGTGTTAATATCTGAATTTAAATTTTTCTTCCTCACTGTGAAAAGGCTTAATATAATTTTTCTTCCCGTGTAGTAACACAACATTAACACACCACAGCCACTAGTCCTTTATCCCTCGTTCAAAATCAGGTTTTACAATCAAAGGTTAAGTTTTAGGGTGAGATGCTTTTTCATTTGGGTGTTGAAATTGTTGATTTTTGAGTTATTGTTTATGGCATGGGCAAAAGTCAGGCCTTAAGCAGTCAGTTTTAAGAGCTTTATAAATTTGGTAGTGGGTAGTGCTGGATTTGATTCCTGGGTCTTTTCTGTGTGGAGTTTACATGTTCTTACAGTGTCTGTGTGGGTTTCATCTGGGTGCCCTGGTTTCCTCCTCCTCATCCTCTGTGTGTGTAGGCAGTAGCAGTTCTGAAAGTGTGTGAGTTTTATTTTGTATAGTATGTTGCGCTAAAACCCAACAATCATGAGTGCATCTGTGTGGCTGCATGAGGATTGATAACTCAAACTAAAAATTACTGACTCAGTAACTATCTGAGTTACAAAACAAGAAGTATAAAAATAGCAAAGAACTGTACATCGTGTTCACTGTTTGAAATGTCATTAAAGAGTGAAAACTAAGATGAATCATAATGAAGCCAAGAAAATATTTGAAAATTCTTGTGGGCATATCATATCCATCACATCACTGCTAAGGACCTATGTCCTTATATGTGATGAAGATGAAGCTGATACAGAAAAAATTTTACTGACCTACTGTGCAGTGTTGCTGCACCTGCTTTTAGTGTTAAATTCTGTAAAAAAAAAAAAAAAAAAAAAAAAAAAAAAAAAA
>CM029369.1:19611926-19759426 GCA_017165825.1 Hepsetus odoe
GAGAGAAATAGTGAAAATCTGTGAGATTAGAACTGCTGTTTAACTGTGCAGGAAAACACTGCTCAGGCTTCATTATACCTTTGAGGAGTTAATTCAGGCTGAAACACCATATAAAAGCATCATTAACAACAAGCCCTAACATCAGCTTCCTTGGGCTGATGCAGCCCACATGGTTTAGGAAGTGCTGAGGAATAACCACTGTCTGCGAACACAGTCTAAGAATGCATGGACTGAATCTGTAACCTTAACACAATTCAATGCATTCAATCTTCAGTACAAAGCAACGTAACAAATCATTTACAAGAGGAATTCCACATGTTTATCTGTCTCTCTAAAAGAAGTAGATGTGATCTTATTAGTTTATTTCAAGCTTCACTGTTTAGATTCCATTAACAGATTAAGGCTCAATAGTACCAGGTTTCGGGGCACTGCTTTTATTGAACAGAAAACATCTACAGAGTAGATTGTTAGCATGCCAAGCTGAAGGTGTGTGACATTGTCATCAAAATGTCCAGGAAATAAATGAAGAACCCAATGAGGATTTCATGGTGAACAAAAAAAAATAATAATTTACCTTAGGAAACATACTTGAGCTTTACCGACCTCCAACATGCACCAAAACTATGAATAACACATAAAAGGCAAACCTCCTAAAAGCATAATAGTTCTTTAAAACAGACACAACGTTTACGCTCTCAACTACCTCAGAAGGTGGTGTAAGACTCTGTCAAGTCCCGTGTTATAACAGGGTAAACAATTCTGCCTCTCCAGGACACATTTGGCAACAAAAACCCTTCTCAGTCCTTTAATGTTTCCCTTCCTTTGGAATTGGCCACTTTTCACACTGCAGATATCGCTGCTTCTTCAGTTTCTTCACTTATATTTTAATTCTGTTGTCCAACTTTAGATGAGCCACTTAGCTCAAATAAAGCACTAGTTTGTTTAAACTTTATGCACTCCATGGTTTTTACTGTCTAATATCTGCTTTGATGCAAATTTTGATGTTATTGAAGGCAGTGACACAAGAGGTCAGTTATTAATAACACATTCATATTGATTTTGTTGTGCAGAACGTGCTTTTCTTTCATTTAGTACAGAAAAAAATGAGAAGCAACACAGGTGCCTGGTTGCTGAATATAGCAATTCAGTAACCGGGGCAGCGGTGGCCTAGTGGTTAGGGAGTTGGCCCTGCATCGGAAGATTGTGGGTTAAATTCCCCACCAGTAGGTTGCCCTGAGGTACCCTTGAGCAAGGTACCGTCCCTGTCACTGCTCCCCGGGCACTTTCGATAGCTGCCCACTGCTGCACGGTGTTTGCATGGGTTAAAAGCAGAGGTCCAATTTCGTTGTGGTTCACTGTGTGCTGTGCTGTGACCTCGCAATGACAAGGGTTGTCACTTTCACTTTCATAAGCTGTGTTGCAAATTACTCAACCAATGAAACAGATTTGACTATCAAGTGTGAACTCGTGTGGCTGAAATCTAATCAAGTTAAAAACCTGTTACAAGTCACACAAAGTCCCTGGGTTTAAGTAGGGTCTTTGCTATGAATTTAATGGCATGACAGATCTTGGAAAAAGAACCCTGACTGGTTTGACCCTAAATTGGTGAACTGATTAAAATGTAACACACACACAAACAAACAAAAAACATACATTTTGTTTCATTTGTTAGAAAAGAGAAAATCTTGCCAATCTTGCTGTTAATCATTTTTATGATGTGTTGGGTTGTGTCATCAGTTGTTGTAAAGGAACGGGTTTGAAAGAAAAGAACACTGATGGTGAAGTGAGTGGGGTTAGTGTGTACATCCACAGCTTGCCAATGCAAACAAAGAAAAAGAGTACACTTTACAAAGAGCTCCATTAACCGTCTTCCTGAAAATGACACTTGTTCCCCAGTGTTCATCCAAAGCAATTTTTTGGGCTACATTTATTGTAAGTTGAGGGAGAAACCACTTTTCAACTTAAGAGGTTTTCCCCTGCTGCTGAGGCAAAGCACTATCAGGAACAAAGTGAAGTTTAACAATTGATCCCCATTAATTTTGTTTGCTAGACATTTCTAGAAACACTATCTGCTGTAGATAACAGCATACAGACCCATAATCAAAACAATACAGGGGCTATAATTCTGCAGCAGGAGGCACAGAAGAGTTGTGCAGTTTTGTCTCGCCATATGTCAGCATATATTGCCCCTTTCAAATGGTAAACAACAAAATGCTCAAATGTAGACAAGCAAACTTTATTTTACCATTTACAGCTGATTTATATCATCTTTGACAATGAATAAAGTCAACACAATACAAGTACTATTCCACTGCAAGCAAACAGGAACATGGACTGGTGAATATTCAATGCTTGTCACACTCTGTCTGATTTAACAAGCATTAAGGGTCACTTCAGGCCTGCCATTGGCAGTGCATACTTTACTGTCCTGTTGACCTCTTTACTATTCTTGTTTTTGCCTGATCTTTTCTCAGTGGCTTCACTAATGGGGCTTTTCCTGTACCTGAGCCGTTTTTTTCTTTTGTAAATGAAGCAAATCTTATTCATCCCACACCCACTGCCATGGCACGGCCCACCTTACTTGCAGGCCTGAAATTGTGAATTCTCTGCCCACAATCAGGCTGTTTGCTTCACTGCCATATGACTGGTCAAAATACAGAAATGGGAATGCTGGAAGCGGTTTGCATTTTGGGCACCCTGTGTGTTTCCATGTACCAGTCCAAAACCCACATAGATATTTTAGCAAAGCCGACTAACATGTAAAACACATGACCACCAGATCAGGTACAAATTAATGAAAGAAACTTTACAGCTTTCAGAATGTCCTGGTTTAGCCCATTTTGAGTTTTGCCAATATTTGCCTATTAACTAATTTTATTTATTTTTATTTCCCAGTGAAGCTGTGACGTTAAATTGTAGTTTCTCTATTCCCTTTGGAATTAAAATGTTACCCATGGATATTTATTCTTATTTTTAGATATCTGGTTGTCATCTCTGCTTACTGTTCATGATTATGTTGAAACAGACATACATTTGGTGTACTAACATATTACATTCTTCACATAAAATGCACTGCCAGTAGTAAATGAGGCATGGTTATCAATATGATATGCAAATGTATTCCACTTTCCATGAATGTTCCCAATAAGTCTATCATTCTCAGCAGGTCTTTAAGTTCAGTGTTTATGTTCTGTGAATACAGGTTTATGTTATGTTTAATAAAGTAAAGTTCCAGACTCCTGGCTACATGTTTATGTCCAGTCAGCACCACCATGCTCTTACATATGTTCATTTATTGTTGGGATGTAAAGAGATATTCTAAGAAAAGGGAAGAAATGTGAAAATCCTTACATATTACACCCTTTTACAGATTTCATATTAAAACAATTTTCAGAAGAAAATGTTCTAGAATGTTTCATATTATTATTAATGTTCCTAAAAGATAAATGGACTAACAAATGCTACAATTGCCCCAGGCTCTTGTCTAAGCTATATATCTAAGATATCTTAGATCTTACATTTTTATCTTTTAATAATTATTCTACAATTCAGAAAGTGCATCTCCAGTAGCCTTTCTCACCATAGATGATTAATTTTGGTTCCTGATGTTGGGTTTGAAGGTGACTGACATAAACCACTCATATTATGGGTGGCAGTGGTCAGTGGTCCAGAGCAACTTCCATGCCCTAATTACAGGGACAGTCCCCCTGGAGCAATTCAGGGTTAAGGGTCTTGCTCAGGGACCCAGTGGTGGTAGTACCAGAGGCGAGGGTGGCAAGTACCCTACCACTAGACCACCACCACCCGTGCAAGAGGTGCATAAAAATGTGCATTTAAATTTTAAATTTAATATGCCTATTTGTAATAAATTTGGACATGTTTTCATGTATTTGCATTCTGGAACACACACACACACACACACACACATATAAAATATATTTTTTTTCATGTTGATATAGTTAGTCATTGCAGGGCTTTTAAATATACTAATGTGCCCACATATCTGTGCACAAATAGAAATCAAGAACTCCACTGAGTTGGACACCAGCAGCTACTCATTTCACTTCAGTGGGCAATAAACATTAGTCTTAAATGTCTACATGGATGCAAAAAGCAGTGGTGCTGTTGTGTCTGGCTTAAAGTATTTCATTCTACCGACCACAGATCTTTAACAATAATTCCACTAATAAGATGTATATACAGGGTCGATATAAGAGCTGTTGGGAAGTAGTAAAAGTAGTATAAAAGCCACAGATCAAAGTGCTTTGTTTTGGATTTCATGCTGGTCTAAAACACTTACCCTTTCCAAATGTCCCCTTGTGTATCACATGTAAATCCAGTTTTAACTTTTCTAATATAATTACAGTCCAGTCATGACTACCCTAGTTTGAATGACAAGTAAAAAACATAAAGACATAAGGAAAAATATGTATATGTAAAATCAACTTCAGGCTGATCTCTTAACTATTTATATAAGCCAGTTGTTGGGATTTTTTGTTTATTTTTCCTTTGAGTGCCTATCTGCTACACTGTTTTTTTTATGTTTCACTGGAGATGAAACCAATCTCATGAACCACACAAGTGTTTCATTCATGCTTTTTGCTTTAACTCACCACTGCACACAGAAGAAGCAAATATTTCTGTCGACCTTGAGGTTGAATTTGAAACAATATATACATATGAAAATTAATAAACCGTAAACAGAAACTTAAACTGTAGTTTACTAATTTTACAACATTTCAAAAATCCAATAAAACATTTGTTTTGTTTCTTTTGCAGTGAAATACATACAGATGCTACACAGCAAACTGTGTCTCACTACCTTGCATAGTGTTTGTTTAAATGTGTAAATGAACAAATAATTTAGAAGTTTCCAGGCCTGTTGGATAGTTTCTAGTTTATGCTAATCTGAAGTTATGTGGGGGGCAGCGGCAGCCTAGTGGTTAGGGCATTGGCCGAATGATTGGAGGATCGGGGGTTCGAGCCCCTTCCCAATAGGTTGCCCTGAGGTAGCCTTGAGCAAGGTGCCGTCCCCGTCAAGCTCCTCCCTGCAATGGGCTGCCGACCTGTCCAGGGTGTGTCCCCCGTCCTTCGCCCTGTGTGAGCTGGGATGGACTCCACCACCCCCCGCGACCCCCCCTTGGGACAAGCGGCAGAAAATGAATGAATGAAGTTATGTGGTGTTTTGTTCTGGGCAAATTTAAGAAAAACTGACTCAGAGTTTTTATGTCATTGTCAGTCTTAATTATCAAGCAGCTGTAAGTGGTGGTGAATTAAGTATTTGTCCATGATCAGGCTGAAATACTTCAATGCATACACATTTGTGTCATGTATTGCATCCTGAACTTAAACTGAGAAATTCTGTAGCTAATTCCAGGACTGTTTAGTAGTTGATTCTAATGTCTAGAATCGTCTAGGCTAATCAGAAAGAATGAGGTGTTTTTTTTTTGTTTTGATGTTTTGATGGCTATAGGTAGAAGTCAATGTGTGTGGTCGCATTTTTGACATTGATTAGAATTTTATCTTGTAGTGTGGCCCAAGTACTAGCAAGAAGGGATTAGAAATGATCAAACATTAAGTCCAAGAAAGGCGTTTTTAAAAAGGACCTTGTTTTTCAGTTTCCTTACAAAAGAGAATGCGATTTAAACAGCTTTACATCTCACTCAACTATACACCACTTATGGGAATCATTTATTCAAATGCTTCGAGTTCATGCATTCATTGTATCTGCACTGGCAATATTTTCAGCTTTTGGTATATCCTCAAAGTCTAACAACTATGCAGGGGCAATTTAGAACTCTAAAAAGACTGAAGAGAACAGGGTCACCTTAGCCTAGCAAACTTTTGAAACTTCACTCAGCAATTTGTGCCTGGAATGATTATAACTGCCCTGATAAGCTACTGAAACCTTGCAGAAGTTCGAAAGCCTTTCACTGCTCTTAGATGTCAGGGTGGAACTCTTTTCCTCTAAAGCCAGCCCCTGTCTATTGTCCACCCAATCCATTGCTGGAAATGGAACTAGTGGCCTTAAAAAGTCCATCAAATTCGCTGCCTCACTGGTTCAATCATAACATGTCCCTCACACTGTGCTTTCATCCCCCTCTTTTCAATGCTGAGTCAGTAGCAGGGGAAAATTGGATAACTCCATAATCGTCTTTGTGAGTTAGGAGCTTCTGCTCTTTAGCTGACTCGGAGCATGATCCGTTGCTAGGACAAGGGCAGAGAGCAGGATTATCAGAAGACTTTCATGAGGAGCATGGTAGCCATCAATGCAAGAGGTCAGGGCTGGACGTATCGTAAGCTATAACCATAGTGAAATGTTTTCCGGGCTAATTCACTTCCTATACTCAGAGACCTCTGAAAAACTCTCATACATATGTGATTCTCTTAAGAAATGTGGACTCTTAGCAGGGCTGTGGTATTTACGTATAGTCAAGTGGTTTTTGCTCAAGTGGCCACTATGATCCTTTGTGCATGACTGAAATGCAAAGAACAGATTCAGAATTCTAGCAGATGTGACATTTAAATCCTTGCAATTGTCCAATTTGTCCATTTCAGAGCACAATTATGGAGACATTCAATACTGAGTAAAAATAGTTTCGAACTTGTGTATTGGTGCATAATTCATTGAGCTTGGACCCTCCTGCCTGTCTTGTGAGCCTGTGCTTTTCAGAACAGATCAGGACATTAAGTACTTGATGAAAATAGACATGCATGTGTTATAAGAGTCTGAAAGTGGGGAAGAGCTAGTTTTAGTGACTATCTTGATGCATTACATTTTTTATGGACAAAATTAGTGTATGAGAGTAAACACACATTCTTAACACCACATATAGACATATGTAAAAATATGATGAATGCATTTTTGGACAATTGCTTGGATTGAATACTGGATTGCACATTTAATTGAATTAAAGTTTACTAGTAGCAGCAATTTTTGCTTCATACCTTAACTGGGTATACATTAGCTGTAACTTGTTAAGATAAATTTGGAGGAACTGTTCAGAAATGTACTTTAACAGTCAGTCATAGCTACTAAGTGGACACACATATGTCCTAAAAGAATATGAACTAACAGAAGAATGATTTAATTGATTTTATAGGTCATTTACCTTTCCTGTTTTAAGTCAGAGTAGAATTACACCTTTGTCTACTTTTGGTGGGATGGAATATTTATTTACAATGCTATCTGGTTGTCTCTGAAATTTAAATTTCTCTTCCATGAAACTTAGGTTTTTGCTTTGAGCTTGTTGACAACTCCACTATTTCAATGCACCTTTAAACCCTGCAGTACAATCAGTAGGGAGTCCAATACACAGAAATCATGATTAATGACAGCTTTAAAATGAAAATTTTTTTCAGGCACATATTACAGGCAATTCCAGGCATATATTGCACTCGTGCTGTTTAATGCTCAGGCTTACCTTGGCTTAAGTAATTTAGGGCCTCTGTCTGGCTGCATTTTGTGGAGTTTCCCTGCACCTACCCACACAAGTACACCAATTAGCATGTCATTCAAATCTGTACCTACTGATTGGCTAAATTTATTCAAAGCATCATCTCTGATGCTGATTGGCAGCTGTATCAAATGTATTTGACCTAAAAGTTCAGCCAACTGTGTAGCAATATGTGTGAGAGAGGAGCTCTATAAAGGAGAATAAGAGCTGAAGCTTGAAAAGAAATTCCTAAAAAAGATTTTTTATACATTTCTTGTTCACTATGTCATCAGCACAAGTTAGCCTATTTCCGTGTCTAAAGAGGAGCTGCAGTTACTATTAAATTGACTGGTGTTGCCTCACAGTGAGAAGTTTCTGGGTTTAATGCCCAGCTGGAATGGACTGCATCCTTTCTATATGGATGTTTGGATCAGTTTCCTCTCACAGTCCAAGGATACTTGCATCAAGAGCACTGTAAATGCTCAGATGTTCCTAGGTGTGATTGATTGTGTTAGTGTATTTTTCTGTATGTGTGTCCTGGGATGCACTGGTGACTGGTATCACTCCTCAACCCTCAAAGAAAAATAGCTTAGATGATGAATGGATAGATGGATGCAATGACATTTTCTAAACATGAATAGAATGTATCAATTAAAAGAATGAAGTGGCTACACCAGTCAGGTTAAAAAACACTTACATTATCTGTCCTCTCTGTTGGTTTGGACATGTCCAGAGGGATGCTGATATACTGGGATGTTGAAGATGGAGCTGCCAGGCAAGAGGAAAAGATGAAGACCAAAGAGGAGATTTATGGATGTGGTGAGAGAGGACATGCGCTGTGGTGACCCCTAAAAAGTAGCAGAAGAAGATGAAGAAGAAGATCTGTCAGCCAGTCAGTCATTTTCTGGGCCACTTGTCCTAATTAGGGGGGTGTTGGAGTCCTTCCCAGCTCACACAGGGCGAAGGATGGGGACACACCCTGGACAGGTTGCCAGCCCATCGCAGGAAAGAAGATCTGTCCTCTGTGTGTAAATTTAAAATGATGTGATGCATTAGGGGGTGGCATGGTGGTGTAGCAGCTAGCACTGTCACCTTGCAGTGAGAAGGTCCTGGGTTCGATTCCCAGGCGCCACAGTCTGGGTCCTTTCTATGTGTTTGCATGTTCTCCCTGTGTCGGTTTCCTACCACTGTCCAAAGACATGCTTGTCAGGTGGATTGGAGATGGCAAATTGTCCTTAGGAGTGAGAGTGTGTTTGTCTGTGTGTCTGACCTCCGATGGACTGGTGACCTGTCCAGGGTGTTTCCCTGCCTTTCGCCCTGTGAGAGCTGGGATAGGCTGGTTTGAAAATAAGTGAGAGACAGTAAGTGAGTGATACATTAGATTTTATGGCCTGTTTCTGGATTTATTAGCATTTTTAAAAGTTGCTGGGTTATTGTCTCTGGGCAGTTGTCACCGACTGCACCTTCACTAAAAATAAAGTTTGTTGTCCACTGTGCATATCATGTTGCCACAATTTTGATGGTTGTTATCTATGTGACTGCCACTTTTCAACTCGGTTGTGTAACACTGCATGAAGCTAATTTGATTTATTTAGACCCAGAGGGCTCAAGACCACACCTATCCTCAGGGCCCACAAGCAGTTTAAAGCCCTATTGATGTATGGCACATTGGTGCTGTACATCTGGCGTTCAGTCTTTACATGCACATGGAATAAATAGTGAATGCAGAAGTGCTGCTGGCCATATTAACAAGAGATATTACTTTGCCTCTAAATTTCATATTAATACATTGCAAATACCTATTTCATGTCATTATTCATGTGAAACACCATTTCCTACATGAATCCTCATTACTCATTTACGTGTAAATGGTTTCACATTTCCCATACTGCCTGTTCATATTCCACTCTCTGTCTTCTTTTTTCATCCTTTAAAAGCTTTTTAAAAAAGTATTTTGTGTTTCAGGATAAGGCAATAATTCAAAACAGTTATGTATTCTCAGTACAGCTGATTTGGAGTTGTAGTTAAGTTAATGAGAATGATGTAATTATGTATTGTGACTGCTTAGAGCACACATGCTAATATATATTAAATGGTTTCATCATTAGACTTGAATGAATATCTTGCTACACCAGAAATGATTGAGAGGAAAACCTGGAAACCATTACTGTTCCAGCACACAGGTATTGTTTTCCTGATTACCTATATTGCTTCAGACAAGCCAACACAATTCAGACAAACTTTCCTTTCCTTTAAAATCATCATTGGCCTTTCTCCTCTCTCAACATTTCAGAAACACATAGTCAATTTGACTGATACTGAGGACTTTTTAAGTGCACTCTCAGGAGTTCTTTATTTGAGCAGAAGCACACAGAGCGCTCTCATCACAGTGATGGCTGCACTTGTGTCTCTCAGACAGGTAGAGGAAGCTGGAAGCTCAATTAAATTTGCTTTCAGTGCTCTAACTTTGCGAGAGAGCATCTCTAAACTGATGCAGCGGTGCCGAGGCTTTGACTCCCCCAATTAATTACAGGATTTTCATGTAAAATGTGAAACGCGTTGGCTGATTCCATTAGTTTTTATTTATTTATTTATTTATATCCCAGTCCATGAGTGTCAGCTCTCTGAATTATTCACACCAGTTTGGCTATGTGGTGAGCTGTTTCTCAACTCTTTTAAATCCATGGTGTCAGCTGGTCTCCCCTGAGGGAAGTGCGAATGGAGGATGCCTGCAGTCTGAAAGAGCTCCACCGGCAAAGGTTTGTCATATTATGCCATAGCCGTTTGCATAGAAAGGAGCTTAGCTGAGCCACTGAATCCTGAGGGTTTTGGTAAGTTGCTTCATCAGAATACAAAGTTTGTTTTTCCTTGTAAAATACATGTCACTTGCCACCATTTTAATCTCAGCACAATATTATCTGTTTATACCTTTAAAAAAAAATAAAAATAAACCCTTCAGAATGAAAACCCTTCAGTGGTCTGCTCTGCATTTCACTGTAACAGCCAAAGTGTACTGTAACCTACTGAAGTAAATTAATTATGTAAAAACAACACAATTGGCCTTGACCCTTGATTCAAATTGCATTTTAAAGGTTAGATATTTGGGTATTTTTCAGTTTTTAATTGGGAACATATGTTTTACACATTTATACATCCCTTCAAGGTTGAGACATATAGCATACATAAATGTTAAAATATACTAAGATATTAAATCGAGTTTGCTTTTTATTTTTAAAGTAATTAATCTTTTAATTTCTGAGTGCCCGTAGCAAAATAACTTGGCAAAGCTTAAATCTTGTTCAGTATCAATGACTTCAGTGTTTGCGAACAGCAGTTTGTATCAATTTATAGAGGCAGTTCATAGCCAACATGATGTGGCTGAAGTTGTAAGCTAGCCATTTATCTCTGTTTTCCACTTTCCAGTTAGACTCAGTCCCTCAACCAACCTAGTGATAAATGAGTGCAGACACACCTAACATCCTAACACTGAGTGTCATTTAATTAGAGCCAAAGAAATTAATGTCCATTTGGCTACTTTCCTATGTGGATGCTGTTAATCTATTAGTTTTGTGCTCATACTGAACAACACAACATAACACCCTCTTACATTTACATTTACAGCATTTAACAGATGCTCTTATCCAGAGCGACTTTACAACCGTACTTTGTTTCCACATTTGAGCAAAATGTGCAGCTCTGCAACAACAGAGCTCTTAAAAAATCCATAGAAATCGTCAAAGTTCCCCTCCAAGGAAATCTTTAGTAAAAGGCGAAAAATTTGTGTGTGAATGAAGAAAAATCCATGCTCTTACTTTGACAATTTGCAGCAAAGAAATCTCTGAGTTAAAGAACATTTGTGTAAGTAAGAGGTGCCAGGATGAGGAACCTTTTCAGTGTTCAAAGAATCTCCACAGACTGTAAAGTCTTTTTCAAGGAACCTTAAATTAATAATAAAAAATATTTAGGAAACCACTGAGACAGACCCCATAACCACTCTTGCCTCCACTATCAGCAGTATGGTTGTATAAATCAGCTTGTAATTTGCAGAATCTGTGCTGGAAACAGAAAGGCAAAAGCATATCCATCACATTCATAAACACAGACATGTTTGAGCAGAAGCAGCCTGAAAAAAAACAAAACAAAGTAAAAGCTGGAAAATCTTAGGATAACCAGGCTTCTGCATAAACACTTGAGAAAAAGATCAAAGCAGTACAGTGAAGATCTCTGATATTCAGATATGCCATCATCAAAAATTCAACTATTCCACTAAATTTCTTAGCAATATTTTTGTTATTAAAGAAAATATATTTGGGGACATTTTGAAAGCTGCCTCTAGAGTGTTCATTTCCAGAGAAATGAGAGATTCTTTCCGTTTACTAGAGTGCAACACATTGGAACCTTTTTCTTTTTTTAAACCAAAGCAACTGTTAAAAAGGTTTTTGACCTTTACAAATGTCAGTGCCACACGTAGCGCAATGGCCTACCTGGAAGTCATAAGGAAATAAGCACTGAATAGCCTTAGTGCTCTGAATTACAACAGAAGCTGGCTCTTTAGAGGGACAACAGGATGTTCTTGTGCAGAAAGCTTCCAGGAACAGTAATGACTAAAGCTAAATATAAAAGTACAATATACGGTATGTTTTCATTACCTTTTTAAAATAACAATCTGAAGCATTATTTAAAATCATTACCATCTTTAAACTACATTTCAGCAGATTTATTTTCACCAAATTTACTTCTTAGTCCATATTTTTTTAGTATTGATGTTTATTCTTTGACACTTTCTTTCTCTCTTTCTTTCTTTCTTTCGTTCTTTCTTTCTTTCTACTTTTTAAAGCCTTAGAATATGTTACTATAGGCCACTCAATGCACAAATGCAACTGTTGGCAAATAATCCCTAATATATTAGCACCTTAACTTACTAAAACTGAATCTTCCACTTTCATATATTCTTTTTAAAGAATGTAAGAAAAAAGTGCACATCATGACATTTAACTAAATTCAAAATGCTAAAAGACAGTTTAACACTAATAATGCTGTGAAGTCAATTCAAATCAAGTCAGAAACATAAAAACTACTTCAATTGAATTAAATGTTAGCACTTTCATACACTGTCACTGTCATCATACACTGACAGTAATAGCATTTATGAGTCATCAGAGAAGGCAGTCAAAGCCATGCAGCCCCAATTCATAAGTTGGGACAGTGTGGAAAATGCATCATATATCTTTAATAAAGTTAGGATGGTAAAGCATTTATCACTTTGTAAGGTGGCCTTCCCTTCTCACAGCACTTAGAAGATGTTGTGTCACTCAGCATGCCATATGTGACATATTTGTCCCAACTTTCTCTGATTAGGATCTCAGTAAGGATCATAGGATCACTCTAAGCTCATGATCTTAATAACAGATCTCAAATCATATTTATTGCCATAGAAACTACATTATTAACCATATAAGGACATTAATTACAAATTAATATTATATTACTTTTTACATTTATCAGAGAATGACTAGCAGAAAAATGCCATGCTCTGTTCAAAATTCTAATCCTTAGACAAATGTGAAATCTGACCAAGTCACTGAAAGAATGACTCAATAAATGTTACATAAAATGTATACAAACTATATGTTAATGTGTTTATTAAAGACTTTTGATAAAATGTGGAATGTCTTATACTAGCATCAGATATATAAATGATTAAATGGATGCAATTGTTCATATTCAATGTCAGTAGCTTAGCTTTAACATCACCTACTACAATCCCATATAGATAAAAATGGCCTCATTATGGAGGTGCTTTTTGTCTGTTTTGCTGAAAGCCTGAATGAAATAATCATTGGCGCTGTTTGATATTCTGATGATGTGAGGCATATCACAGTGGAAGTAAATCCATCATAATATTCCAAAATTGTTAGTCATTATATCAGAGAATTTAAAAATGAACCATTTTCAGAAAGAAAGAAGGAGCAGATGAAATGTTAAATAAAAGCACTGAAACAACATTTGCTAGAGAAGTGACTGTGCAAAACATCCAACTTTTGCAGAACAACCAAATAACACCACCAAGCAATCTCAACACATTAAACCAGTTCTGCATTTCATCAGGCATCTTTATATGGATGTAATGGAGATTGGCTGGAGATTTTTATAACACAGGAAAAATCATATACAAGAGGTGACAGTAGCACATGAAGCTCTTTAATCTGGATCAATTGTAAAAGGATTTAAAGCAGTCAGACTGAGGATGATGCATTTTCCAGATTTATAATCCATAATTTACCTTGATTTAACTATCAGCTCTATTTCTATGGAAGTACCTCTTCAGTAGGATTCTCCAAGTGATATACTGACTTGTGACTGCTCAGTTAATCTTCCCAGAATTAATTAGCTTTGTGTGGCCTTTGCATTGCCAGTAAACCACTGCTGTGGCACTTTTACATCTTAATGAGCTTCAGGAGCAGAGAGAAGCAGAGCGGGCGGATGTCTCTTTATACTTTCTGAGGGATCTAGGAGGAAGAGAACATTAATGTTTCATAGTCAGATCACTTAACCTTACATCAGTGTGGTTTTGTCAAATAAATGAGGATGGATTATCAGTGTTGTGTAAATAAATATGAAGAAGCACAGAGAAGTGTGGTCTAAATTTAAAGATCAATATTCTTGGGCTGAAATCCAAAACTAGACTCCACCCCATGGGCCAAACTATGCCACACTGAGATTATTCCTCAGAGACAAGTAATAACACTCCATATGTGCTTTATAGAATTAGTCTCAAGGTCTGGCACATAGCATCAATGATGTATGAGGAGCTGGCATCCAAGGAGGTTTATTCTGCAGCTATGAAAAATTTATAAATGCCAAGAAATACACAATACGGACATCAGTGGAAATCCACAAGCGATTTCAAGACAGGCTAAAGGAGAAGAGAAGTGACAGATGAAGAGGGGTGCTGTCTCAGTTATCAATACTGTAGGTGAGCAATTCTGAATCTACACTAAATTTCCGAGTGACACATGAACAGATCATATTGATCATTGGGCTTATAAATGGATGAATAAAAGGCTTGTTTAGCCTAGTAAAATGTGTATAGCAGCTGTGTTCCAGGAAGGTTGTGCATTTTGAAAGACAGTTCAGCCTTGAAAATAACTGTCTTTTTGGAGATATTAAAAAATAAAATGCTTGCTGTTGTTGCAGTGGAATAAATGTTTTTGACCCCATTCTCCTACACTGTCAGAAAAAATAAACTGTGCAGGCACATTTTTAGTTAATCGCTGTACAAATATGTAAATGCACCTTTAAAGGTTCAACATAATTCATGAGATCCAGTTTTATAACTTAAATATTTTTGTCCCAGGGGAAAGATATAGATTTGCACATTTGTTTAAAACCTAATGTTCTAAAGTAGAGCAGTAAGATAGAAGCACTATAGGATAGATAATGCAGAACAAGACATTCATTCTGTTTCACTCTTGATGGTGTCAGAATAGCTCAGGAACAATCAAAGAACTTTTCAATAACATTTTTAGTGGGGGTGATGTTCATATATTTGGTCCCATAAAGGCACGCCTTTGCAACTGCTTTTGTTAAATCTGATTCTGAGCTGAGGCAACTGTCAAGTGAAAGATTTTCACTGATATAAGGTTGCCGTGACATGTTCTGGGAAATCACACAGCATGTTATAGCAACCACTTTAAAAGCATTGTTTGGTTGGCATGTTAGAGTGATGTGCCAGGTGAGTCTCATTGTAAAACTGAACAAATGCAAATTTCTGATCTGGGTTTTATTTTCTGTTGATGACATTTCATAGGCCAATGCACTGATCTAGTAGGGGTGGTCTAGTGGTAGGGTACTTGCCTATGGACCAATGGCTCAAAAGGTCCCAGGTTTGAATCCCACCTCTAACACTACCACCACTGGGTCCCCGAGCAAGACCCTTAACCCTGAATTGCTCCAGGGGGACTGTCCCTGTAATTAGGACAAGGAATTCACTCTGGATAAGAGTGTCTGCTAAATGTTGTAAATATATTCAGTAATAAAGTTGTCACAATGAAGAACAATGTTAAGCATCAACTTTATGACTGTCAAATAAGCAAGTTTCATTTAGTTATTTATAATATTTATGTATCTAGAAAGAAATTCTAAGTAGTGAGTGCTCTTTGACCCAGTCTTCTACCCACACACAGGTATTGCAGCCAGCTGTTCCAGCCCTAATGTGTGTATAAGTTGGGTTTAGAATAGAGGACACATTTATGAAAGTGACTTAACTTTTAAGAATTGACCTTGTTGGCACAGTGGGTTGCGTTGTCATCTCAAAGTGAGGTCCTGGGTTCAACTTCCAGGTAGGGTAGTCTGGGTCCTTTCAGTGTGGAGTTTGTATGTTCTCCCCATGTCTGTGTGGGCTTCTTCTGGGTGCTCTGGTTTCCTCCCACTGTCCAGACATGCACATCATGTGGATTTGAGTGTGAGAGTGTGAGAGTGTGTGTGAATGTGTTTTTCTGTGTCTGCCCTGCAATGGACCTTTGACTTGCTCAGGTTGTTCCTGCCTTTCACCCTGTGTGGCTGGCATAAAAAAAAAGATGAAGAAGAAAGAAAAAAATTGGCCTATATGAAAAGGCATACTTGTTGCAATATGTCTTTACACATGTTTATGTTAGTTTAAGTCAGTCAATGTTAGTCAGGCGCAACTGATTTAGACTTTTTTGAAAGTAATTTTTCTATGCTGTCATTCCATTTTGTTTTTGCTTTTTTTTTTTTGTTAAATGGGTGTACAAACTCACTCATAGCTCTCCAGGGACTGCAGAATGCAATACAGATGGCAACACTTCACAAACATGTCAGTAGACGCTCTCCTAACAGATGCAGAATATTCTCAGAAGGGACACCTGCAATGATGCCCAAGTTGTTTGAATCCTGATGGACTGAGCACATATCTCCAAAGGAACTGCTAATGAAAAGGAAACATTTCAATTCCCAAAAGTTGTCTGCCTCAAAGGACCAACATATGGAGGAAATAATTATTTTTAACCACAAACTGATACATACAATAATATCAGAATAAACTGCAGGCTAGTTTCTTCATATACATATACATGAGGAAATAGAAATCTATAAGGACATATTTTAGCAAAGGATTGATTATAAAGGAAAGATCTGCAAAATAGGTCCCAAGGTCATGAGGGGTTGGTACCACTAAGCATCATCAGGCATCACTACCTAATGGCTTGACCAAAATAGAGTTCACCGCCTCAGCACTTAGGACAAATAACCTTTCCATGTGTTACAGCTGCCCTGAATGATTTTTTTTCTATGAGGACTAGTTGGATAAGAGTGGGTTGACCTTTATAAGTAGGGAGAGGACATGGTGAGGCAGCTGTGTGCTGTTATCCCATCAATAAACAGACCCTGCCTTGCTTCAGTGCTTTTACAAATACATCAGCCGTAGTAATGGCTAATTATGAGCTTCATTAATGAAATGTGGCATAGGCTGTCATGTATGCCTGATTGTAATCTTAACAAGAGGCAGTGTCACTCAGATTAATGAGGTGGCAATATTTGCATATATCTCTACTGGAGTATTGGTAAGAGTGTGCAGATATAGCAAATAATGTTTCAGATAAAATGGTGGAAATACAAAGGACATCATTAGACAAGAGAAGAGAGAGCTGTGAGAAAAAGAGAGCTTTTCAAACTGCACCATTGTCAGAATAAAGGTGAGTGACAGTGGGACATTTATTAACTGCACCTATAAATATATCTAATCCTTGATGTTCACATACAGTATCTCACAAAAGTGAGTACACCCCTCACATTTTTGTTAATATTTACTTTTCATGGGACAACACTGAAGATATTATACTTTGATACAATGTAAAGTAGTCAGTGTACAGCTTGTATAACAGTGTAAATTTGGTGTCCCCTCAAAATAACTCAACATTTAGGTCTGGAGACATGCTTGCCAGTCCAGCAACTTTACCCTCAGTTTCTTTAGCAAGGCAGTGGTCATCATGGAGGTGTGTTTGGGGCCATTATTATGTTGGAATACTGCCCTGCGGCCCAGTTTCCGAAGAGAGAGGGGATCATGCTCTGCTTCAGTATGTCACATGAGTACATCCCTCAATGAACTGTAGCTCCCCAGTGCCAGCAGCACTCATGCAGCTCCAAACCATGACACTCCCACCACCATGCTTGACTCTAGGCAAGACACACTTGTCTTTGTACAACTGGTTGCTGCCACACACGCTTGACACAATCTGAACCAAATTAGTTCATCTTGGTCTCATCAGACCACAGGTCATGGTTCCAGTAATCCATGTCCTTAGTCTGCATGTCTTCAGCAACTGTCTGCGGGCCTTCTTGTGCATCATCTTTAGAAGAGGCTTCCTTCTGGGATAATAGCCATGTAGACCAATTTGATGCAGTGTGCGGCGTATGGTGTGAGCACTGACAGGCTGACCCCCCTCCCCTACAACCTCTGCAGCAATGTTGGCAGCACTCATACGTCTATTTTCCAAAGACAGCCTCTGGATATGACGATGAGCATGTGCACTCAACTTCTTTGGTGGACCATGGCGAGGCCTGTTCTGAGTGAGACCTGTCCTGTTAAACCGTTGTATGGTCTTGGCCACCGTGCTGCAGCTCAGTTTCAAGGTGTTGGCATACTTCTTATAGCCTATAAGAAGGCTTTTTTATGTATGTATATTTATGCTTTGTTATTTTTATTTTTTCTTTATGTAGAGCAAAAATTCTTTTTTTCAGATCCTCAGAGAGGTCTTTGCTATGAGGTGCCATATTGAACTTCCCGTGACCAGTATGTGAGAGTGTGACAGTGATAACACCACATTTAACACACCTACTTCCCATTCACACCTGAGACGAGTCGCATGACACTGGGGAGGGACAATCAGGTTAATTGTGCACAATGTGTAAAAAGGTGTACTCACTTTTGTTGCCAGTGGTTTAGACATTAATAGCTGTGTGTTGAGTTATTTAAAGGGGACAGCAAATTTATACTGTTATACAAGCTGTACACTGACTACTTTACATTGTATCAAAGTGTCATATCTTCAGTGTTGTCCCATGAAAAGATATAATAAAATATTTACAAAAATGTGACTCTCACTTTTGTGAGATACTGTATGTCAGGATTTGTCAAAGATATTATTACAAGTGTTAATCATGCACTTTGATTACAATGTTAATGAGCCTCGCTCTTTGAGTGCTAAAGTGTCTCAGGCTGTGGGGATGTGGGTTTGAGGCCAGGTGTTAGTGCTTCCTAATGTGACTCTTGCCGAAACCTTGCAAAATATGTTTGTCTCCTTTTCTCCTTACAACAGATTAAATCATCTTTTGCTGTGTGGGAATTTCTGATCTCTAACTAGGAAAAAAAAGAAAAACGTGCTCTGAAGTCAGGTTTCCTGCCCTGTAACTCTGGATTAATTCAACATTTTAAGTCATCTATAACATGGCTGCATTTGAGATAAACCATATGTAAAATTCTCTTTATCTTTTTCATAAGTATAGCTGAGATTTAAATAGAAAAATTTAGTTCACATGGTGTTACTTGCTTTTTTATTCTCTTTTATCCTCAGAGAATGTGGAGTCCTAAATGACAGAATTTTGAGCTTCACATTCTGAACTCAAATGCTCCTCAAATGCAAGATTTCTCCCACCATAGTAAATTTGCTTGTTATGTTTTGAATTTATGTCTGTAGAACTTAAAATGACTGTCACATTCTAACACAGTGGCATTCTGTTGCAGAAGCATTGTCAGTAATGCTGAAAATTATCTGAATATTTTCTTTCTTGCATTCTGCTGAATCCTCTGCTCCAGGCGCAGGGCCTGCAGAAAGTCTTGCATTGTCAGTAACAATATCTACACAAACTGTAATAAAATCTCACTTATATAAAATAAATGCTTGCATTGTAATTCCCCTGGCTAATGTATATGTAAGAACGGTTGAGAGAAATAAAAGCCAAGATAAAAAAAAAATCTTAAGGCTTAGCAACATGCATCTGAAAAACACACAATTACCCTTTCTAACTAAAGAAACAGCTTATGGCTGTAGGTATTTTTAGCGGCTCTCAGGTGGACGATCATAAATCATGTACAAAATCATACTTTAACTTGGTCAAACTGGATGTTTTTCCAGTTATTTCTGTATATAAGGTAAAGCAATGTGAATACTCTAAATGGCCAAACTAGCTAGTTTTTTTCTTTCAGCAGATAATATTTTGGTCATTTATTATAAGGTGATTTATAAATTGTAGCTTTTAAGATCTTACAAGGCAACTCAAAATCAAATGCTGCATAATTGAAGAAATTCAGTAAATACTGTGTTCAAAGAAGATGAGGCAGAGCTGGAGGTTTCAGAGTTAAAGATGCTGAGATTTTTGTTGGGTGTGACGAGGATGGACAGGATTAGAAATGAGTATATTAGAGGGACAGCTCATGTAGGACGTTTTGGAGACAAAGCTAGAGATGTAAGGTTGCGTTGGTTTGGACATGTCCAGAGGAGAGACAAGGATTATATTGGGAAGAGGATGTTGAAGATGAAGAGGAAGACCAAAGAGGAGGTTCATAGATGTGGTGAGAGAGAACATGCAGATGGTCAGTTTGAAGGAGGAAGCTGCAGAGGACAGGAATATGGGGCAGCGGTGGCCTAGTGGTTAGGGAGTTGGCCCCAGATCAGAGGATTGTGGGTTCAAACCCCTTTTCAGTGGGTTGCCCTGAGGTACCCTGGTGCCGTCCCTGTCAGTTTGCTCCTCCCTGTGATAGGCTGGTGTCCCTGTCCTTCACCCTGAGTGAGCTGGGATGGATCCCCCTCGCAACCCTAATTAGGACAAATGGCCCAGAAAATGACTGACTGACATTACATATTATGTATGTGCAAGCTAGAAAACCTGTGATAGTATTTCAATCCTTTAACTACTAATATCAGCATAACGTTTTTCACCAAGGTTCAGATGCGCCGTACTTTAACTCTGCAAATCAGCTAAAAAGCTGTACAATTTCAGTCAAGTTTGAATCCCAAACCTGCAAGCATTTTTACAGTTTTCTTTGTGGTTAGCTTTTTGCTAGTCAATTCTTTAGGCTATGTAAAAGTCAGGAAGTGGTCATATTCTTACAATACATAGCTTCCTGTCTTGGAATTGAGAATATTAAAGTCTGTTTAAATACCACATAACTCACTTTCACTCTCACTCACTTTCTCAACCGCTTGTCCTAACTAGGGACTGATCAAGGGCGGTGCTGGAGTCCATCCAAGCTCTGACAGGCCAAAAGGTGGGAAAACACCCTGGACAGGTCTCCAGTCCTGCATAGTCCTGGGACAACCTCCCTGGGGAGACTCTTGGTTAATCTTGCTCAGGACCCCAAGGTTGTGAATGCAGAATTTGAACCTTTTAAACTTTTGACCCATTGGCAAGTATCCTACCACTAGACCAACAGCCTGTGACAAGGGGTCATACTAATGAGACATGTATATGATAAAATTATATAAATATAAAAATACATAAGAATATAAACTCATCCCCTTGGTTTTGCCTCACTGTTTGTCTGGCATTTTATTGGCTATATTGGCACCACATTCACTTCCCATCACAGCAAGTCACAGTACCTTTCACACCTCATGGTGTAGGACTCACCAATAATTTAAGGTAGTTAACCTGTTTGATATCTGCCTAGTACCTGAGAGGCATCAGCAAGTGTCTCTGATGGCAGTATATACAATTCACACAGGGATAAAGAGCCAATTTGCAAACCAGGAGTAAATGGCCATTTGCCTCTAATATGGGGCATTCTCCAAGTGTGGAACATTGAGTGGAAAATCAGGGCTAAAATTAGGAATGTAGCTTAAATATACAGTCAGACTAGTGTTAAGGCAGCCTCATTAAGCACTAAGTAAATTTTTATTTTTAAATTACTTTTTGGTGATGATGCTATTCATGAGTCCACAGTGATGCAAAATAATCAGATTAAAATAATAAATTGTTTATAGCCATTAAAATGTGAATGGAAAAGACAAACTGCCATTTCTGTCTTTTTAATACAAATTGATAATATATTGTATATGTATGACATAAAATACTAAATTAGCACTTTCTGTCATACAAATGCAGATATCTATATTTTTAAAGAAAAAATGTAGATGTTAAAACATGCAAAATAACAAACGCTAAGAACAAACCCAGACACCAATCAAGGCAAAGAAAAAATAAATGGAAACTGAATATCAATCTCATTAGCTCTGAATTATTAAAGTCCTTAATTATGCCAGTGTATATACCTATACACACTCCAACACACATACATGCTTCAAAACTGACATGGGAATTTTAAGTAAGCTTTTCTAAAAGACAAGAAAACCTCTCCTCATGAAAGTAACAATCAATGAAGGGTTTAAGTGAGCACTCTTTTGTGGGAGGATGACAACAAACGCACAAATAAATGATGAAAGGAAGTGCAAACTTCACCAGTGTCTTTTCTATGATCTACTTCATTCTCATCCTTCAGATTCACCTTATGTCACAAGTCAAGTACTTTAGTGATGTCCTAGCAACTTGTAACACAAACGTTGGGTCTTTTAGGAAAGGGTACAGTATGTACTATAGGCCTTATATGGTTGCTATGCACAGTAGGTATGGTTACGCTGACCAGAAAAAAAAAATGTAAAAAATATGAAAAAATTAAATGTGATAGAAAGCTAAAAATGTCTAACTACATGTACGTTTTTTATGTATATGTGCGTGTATGCATAGTCAGGGAATGTCTGCAACTAAAATCAGCATTATGATTTGCTAACATAATATTTATATAATAAATGTTATTAACAAACCAATCACTGGCCCTTAAGAGAATTTGTTCCAAAATATTCAGACTTGATAGGAACTTGGTAGCAGATCACATTAGCTTTGTGAATGGATGTCACTCTTTTATCATCACCCTCAATACTAATCATCACAGCTAATTATGCATATTTGAGTCAATTATTTGTGAAGTTATAACTCCTGTTAACAGATATGTGAGTAACATATATGTTCTTTAATTAGAGACATTTACATTTGCGGCACTTAGCAGATGTTCTTATCCAGAGCGACTTCCAATTCCTAATTACAGTTACAGTCCCCCTGGAGCAACTTGAGGTTTAGTGCTTTGCTCAGGAACCCAATGGTGGTAGTGCTGGAGGTGAACCTGCGACCTCTTGGTGTATAGTCATTCAGTGGGTTACTATCATGTTTGGTCAATTTTAATTTAAACGGTTATTATCTGTTTTCATTTAAATATTTATGACCTAAGACATTACACATCTTACACATTTTAAATTGTGTTTTAAATCATATCCAACAAACACAACTCTCAGAAGACTTTATTAACACACCGTATAAACCGATTTGCCCCAACAATTAAACTACTGACAGGTGAAGTGAACATTTAGTCACATTTGGCCCTTATTAAGGAGTGGAATATGTAGGGGAGTAAGTGAACAATCAATTTGTAACAGGAAAAATGGGAAAGTGTAAGGATTTGAATTGTTTTGACAATGGTGATATCTAGATGAGTCAGATCATTTTCACATTGGCAGGCCTTGCAGAATGTTCCAGGTTTGCTGTGGTTGCAACCAAAAGTGGACCAAGGAAGTAGTCATTTTCTAGAATTCTGATCTGAAGCTCTAATGAGCAATCTGAGTGTGACAGAGGCAAGGGAAAAATCCCTAAAAATGGAGGAATTAAGACTCAGACCTGAAACCCACTCTTTCACAAACTGTGAACCAGTAACAGTGTCATGGTTGCCAATCAACAGAGCAAGTTGCTACCCACGGTAGAAAGGTGTCAGAAAACAAAGTGTGTCACATTTAGCTGCAAACAGGGCTGTGTAGCGACAGACCAATCAGAATACTGATCCCTGTCCACCATAAACAGCATCTGAGAATCAGAACTTGACCATGCTTCAATGGAAGAAGGTTGCCTGGTCTAATATATCGCATTTTCTTTTATATAATAGGGAAGATCCTGTGTGTGTTGCTTACCCAGGAAAGAGCACCAGGATACATTTTCGGAAGAAGGCAAGCCGGTGGATGTAGTGTGATGCTTTGGGTCCTAGTGTTCATGTGAATGGTATATTGACATGTGTGACCCACCTAAAAAGGCCTCTTTCAGCAGCATAATAATCTCTGCCGCACAGAAAAAGATATTTAAAATTTTATGAAGAACATCGAATACGTATCACAAAGAGCTAGATATTTACTCATCTCTTACCATTTTCCTTATCTCAGTTTGAATAAGTATTTGTGGGATGTGGTGGATGTGCGCATCCAATCCATGGAGGCCCTCACAATTTGCAGGAAATCAACAATCTGCTGCCATTTTTTGGTCCCAGAGACCACAAGACCTTCAGAGATCTTGCGAATTCCATGTCTCGATGGGTCAGTGCTCTTGGATGGAGTGAAAGTTCAAGAAAGTGACTATTCTTGTCATTGCGAGGTCACAGCACAGCACACAATGAACCAAAACGAAATTGGACCTCTGCATTTAACCCATGCAAACACCATGCAGCAGGGGGCAGCTATGAAAGCTGTGCAGGTGGTCTAGTGGTAGGATACTTGCCTATGGACCAATGAAGAGGTCCCAGGTTCGAATCCTACCTCTAGCACTACCATCACTGGGTCCCTGAGCAAGACCCTTAACCCTGAATTGCTCCAGGGGGACTGTCCCTGGATAAGTCACTCTGGATAAGAGTGTCTGCTAAATGCCATAAAAGTAAATGTAACATGCCCGGGGAGCAGTGACGGGGATGGTACCTTGCTCAAGGGTACCTTAGGGCAACCTACTGGTAAGGTAGGTTCTTCCAATCCTGTGGCCAAATCCCTAACCACTAGGCCACCGCTGCCCTAAACTTCTCGTGGGGTTCACACGCAGCTCCGCTCCGTGTGTCCGCACTGTGGGGAGACCGAGTCTGGAGTTACACAGTATTAGAGAGGTGGTTCTAATGTTTTTGAAGAGTGGTGTAAATACATTAAAATAATTTCCTAAGCCTGCTTATAAATATAATTCTATTACTAGTACAGTATTAATGTGTTACTAATGGCTTACTAATAGTTGATTGTTAATTAATAAACCTTCAAATAAAGTGTCCCAAGTGGCTTAAAATATTAAAGGAGACAGGGTCAAATGATTACAGAAACTACAGTACCTGTGGTTTGTAAAGACCACACCATTTTTGAATAACAGTTTGATTTGGGGATTATTAAAACATTTTCATGCAAATCTCAGCTGGCAAACCTTTAGAAACATGAACTAATTATAACATATTTACTTTAGCTACTGTAAAAAGGTCTCTGGTGTTGTTGGCCTAGTGGTAGGATAAACCATCTTTTACTAAATTCTTCACACTCATCAATCATGGAAACAATTTAACCATATATATTTTTTTGTCATATATACATTTTGGATAAAAAAAATAGACACACTTAAAAAGTATGAAAGTATATATGTAGTGATGTTATGAACATCCTTATTTAGTGATGTTAGTGAGGGTGTATTTTTTTTGCTTTCTTGAAAATGCTTTGGAAAAAAGTTAAAAATATAAATCAATATATTTATCTCCCCAACAAACATTTGTAACATTTAAACATTTACAGATTCTGATGAACCAATGATTCATTACTAATGAGAAAGGTTTTAAAAAGTTGAAAGGCCTAAGCCTCTTTTAAATTGTGAATTTTACATGCTGGTCCATCTGACAATGCTCATCTACTCTGGGGAGTGAATCTGAGTTAAAGGGGAGAAGTCTCTGAATGTATCACCATTTAATTTTAGGCTAATGAGTTCAGGAAACTATTGAAACATCCTTCCAATGTTTGAGTATACCAATTTTCTTCAATTATTATGTTCTTCAACATCTCCTGAGCTTTAAACTTACCACCTACACACTCTTATCCTTACATAGACTAGGCGGATATACCCTACAGACTCCATCTGTGTTCAAAGACTTCAAAAGGTTAATCACTTCTGTTAATTTCTGCTTAATGACTGTGCACGTATAATGAAGGTCATTGAGAGCTGCAGGAGAAAAAGTTTGTGTCGAGGGAATGATGGAAATTCCCATTAGGCCTCTGATAGAGGCGTCCATATGCTTAACTCAGCATGTAAGGCAGCAGAGAGACGAATATCATATCCAATATTGATACAGGCATTTATTCAATATTAAAACATAAACTGTAACCTGCGGGAACACAAGTTGGTTTGCCTGTTACAGGGCCGAGGTGTCATGTTTTATTAATGCAGCTCTTCTCTTATTAAAATTTGAGGCGTTGTAGACTTTAAGGCATGTCTCTCTTTCTCTCTCTACCTTTCTCTCTGCAGTGTGGCATTCAGTGCTGTTTGTTATGTGTACCATTCTACCTAGCAACAACATCCTGGAATCACAGAGTGGGAGATTCAGCCAGCTGACAATGTGTGTATGAATTATAGAGTTGCTCTGAGTGAGGAAGAAAGGGGAGAGGGACCAAACACAGCCTTACATCTCAGTCACGCCTAGCAGAAGAGAAACTCAGTGACCGGGTTCATAAAGGTGACCGCACAGAAGCTTCTACCCTTTTAATAAGAAGCAAGCCATCATACCCAATCAAACATCTATAGTAGAAGTGGTAGTTATGGGAAGATAATCTGAACTGAGTGCTTCAATGTTTAAAGCAGCCTAAGGCATTAGATTCACAACATGGTTAATTAGGAGTACTGGACCACTAAAAAAATGGAAAAAAAAACAAAAAAACCTAAATATCCATTTCAAATGAATATTTACTTCTGTAAAATTGTAATGAGATTACTTTTGTTACTCATTTCTTAAAAAAGGAAACCCAGTACTTAGCTTCTCAAACCATTGCAAAACTGGATGTAGCTGGATGTAGCCAATCACAGTCAATATGTAAAATCTCCCTTTTCTTGCCTGTGCTCGGAACAAGTCAACCCTTAATAAAAATCAATCAACACTACTCAAACACTACTTGATAACCATGCATCCAGTACAAACAATCCAAAAACACACACAATGAAATCAAATCCTTATGAATAAAATATGACAATATTACAACTGAAAACAAGCCTGAATTGTGTAGAGAGACCAGAGGGCTCTCCTCATTGACACTATTGCATTGATTCTAATGTGCTACACTTTTCATTTTAACAGATTCTTATAAAATCAGTAACTGTAACGTGATAACAAAATAAAAAGGTTTCTTAAAAAGTCAATGCATTATCGTAATGCACTGCTTGATACCCCCAACTATTGGTCAGTAGTCAGAAATCTATTGAGTTCTCCCATCCTGTTCCATTTATGCATTTATGTCTTCCAAAAGCATCTATTCCCTGCAATTAATGACAATTGCATTAATAACCAGACTGAGAATCTGTTACATAGGTAAATTTCAGTGCTGGGATTCATTGCTGCTCTGTGCAACTGGAAACTGGATTTTCTCACTAGCAGACCCCAGCATGGGCATACTCTTCCTTGATGCTTATCACCTGTACTCCACAGGGAAGTGTTGTGAGCCTCATGCTCTACTCCCTGTTTACACATGACTGAGTACACATGGCACAGCTCCAACATCCTCATCAAGTTTGCTGATGCCATCATAGGTCTTATCACCAACAATGATGAAACAGCCTAGAGGACTGAAGATCTGACTCTGCAGACTAGTATTGTGACAACGAGCTCTCTCTCAAGGTCAATAAAACCATGGAGCTTTGACAAGGTCATTCACGTCCATAGACATCCTGAAGCACATGCTCCCATTTAAGGTAGGGGAGGTGATGTGGAAAGAGTGAACAGCTGAAATCTTCTGGAGGTCTGTCACACTAATGATCTTAGGTGGACAGACCACACAGCAGCTGTCATCAGAAATGCTCAAAAATGCCTTAATTTTCTCAGGCATAGGAAAAAAATCTTGGATGTCCACCAAAGTGCATACAGCTGTTTTTAGATACACTGTAGAATCGCTCTCCAGAGTTGTGAAAACACCGCAAAAGGTCAAGGGAACAAGGGGTCCACCAATCCAGCCAAAGCAGGCCATATAATGACAGACCCCAGTAGCCCTGCTGTAAGACTTTTCTTTTTCCTTGCCCTCTGGCAAATGATTCCACAGCACTGGATCATACACAACAAGATCAGTTTCTACTCCAAAGCATAAAGACTTCTCTTGCAAGATTATTCTCTTGCTTTGGACTGTGGATCTCTTCCATTTCCCATCATCTATTTGGACTGTCACTTTAATGTTACAGTAGCTACTTACTGCCTCTGTAACACATATTACTACTGTTCCACACGGTCACTTTGATATCAGCAGTGTTTCACTTTATTAGCTCAGGTTTATAGTGCCTGGTAACCCAACATGTGCCTTTTACTGCAAATTCCACTTTGACACTTTTACTGCTGACTCACTGCCATGAAACACTAATATAAAAGCTCATATAGTCTAATATTCTGTGTCTTATTGTTTAATAGTTTGTATTTGTTGTTCAGTTTCTATTTAGTATACTGTTGCACTAAATCTTAAGTATCTATTGACAGTTACAGTATGTGAGAAGACATTTTGATAAGAATTTCATTCTAGGTGTATCTGTACACATGACGAGAAATCTTGAATCTAAATCTGAATATGTGAAGCCATTCCAAAAAGATGGCAGAAAGGCAACAAATTCATTCAAATTTACTCAAATTCATGCAAGTGAAAATGCAAAAGACTCACATCCATACTCTTTCTTTAGAACATGAATATGTTAATTAGTTTCCGCTACAGTTGTTATTAGTTGGCACTACAGACCAAGCCAGGCTCAGTCTCAACTTAGGCTTATATTCCTGTAGATGAAATAGATAATAGGAAGAGATAATAGACAGAAAGACCGTTAAATAAATAAACAAACAAATCAATCAATAAATAAATGTACATTTTCATTATAAAATTAAAGTCTTTAGGGACCTGAATTTGGGAAAACTTTAGAATGTCTAATGTTTCTGCATAAATATGACCTTCAACACAATCAGATATTTACGTACATAAGACCTACTCAAGTAAAGAAACCCCAACTGAACAAAATAGAAAAAACATTTGTTTTATTTTTTTAAGCAAATTCAATACTGCATATCTGTGAGTGGCAAACATACAGTATCTCACAAAAGTGAGTGCACCCCTCACATTTTAAAATAAATATTTATTTAAATATATTATTATAAGTTTTCATGGGACAACAGTGAAGATATGACACTTTGATACAATATAAAGTAGTCAGTGTACAGCTTGTATAACAGTTTAAATTTGCTGTCCCCTCAAAATAACTCAACACACAGCCATTAATGTCTAAACCACTGACAACAAAAGTGAGTACTCCCCTAAGTGTCTAAACCACAGAGAATAAAAAGCAAGTAACACCATGTGAACTAAATTTTTCTATTTAAATCTCAGCTATACTCATGAAAAAGTTAAGGAGAATTTTACATATTGTTGATCTCAAATGCAGCCATGTTATAGATGACTTAAAATGTTGAATTAATTCCAGAGTTACAGGGCAGGAAATCTGACTTCAGAGCACGTTTTTCTTTTTTTTCCTAGTTAGAGATCAGAAATTCCCACACAGCAAAAGATGATTTAATCTGTTGTAAGGAGAAAAGGAGAGAAACATATTTTGCAAGGTTTCGGCAAGAGTCACGTTAGGAAGCACTAACACCTGGCCTCAAACCCACATCCCCACAGCCTGAGACACTTTAGCACTCAAAGAGCTAGGCTCATTAACATTGTAATCAAAGTGCATGCTTAACACTTGTAATAATATCTTTGACAAATCCTGACATACAGTATCTCACAAAAGTGAGAGTCACATTTTTGTAAATATTTTCTTATATCTTTTCATGGGACAACACTGAAGATATGACACTTTGATACAATGTAAAGTAGTCAGTGTACAGCTTGTATAACAGTGTAAATTTGCTGTCCCCTTTAAATAACTCAACACACAGCCATTAATGTCTAAACCACTGGCAACAAAAGTGAGTACACCTTTTTACACATTGTGCCCAATTAGCCTAATTTTCCCTCCCCAGTGTCATGTGACTCGTCTCAGGTGTGAATGGGAAGTAGGTGTGTTAAATGTGGTGTTATCACTGTCATACTCTCTCATACTGGTCACTGGATCTGAAAAAAAGAATTGTTGCTCTACATAAAGATGGCTCTAAATAAAAAAGCCTTCTTATTGGCTATAGGAAGTTTGCCAACACCCTGAAACTGAGCTGCAGCATGGTGGCCAAGACCATACAGTGGTTTAACAGGACAGGTTCTATTCAGAACTGGCATTGCCATGGTCCACCAAAGAAGTTGAGTGCACATGCTCAGCATCATATTTAGAGGATGTCTTTGGAAAATGGACATATAAGTGCTGCCAGCATTGCTGCAGAGGTTGAAGGGGTGGGGTGTCAGCCTGTCAGTGCTCACACCATACGCCGCACACTGCATCAAATTGGTCTGCATGACTATCATGCCAGAAGGAAGCCTCTTCTAGATGATGAAGATGATGCACAAGAAAGCCGGAAAACAGTTTGCTGAAGACATGCAGAATGAGGACATGGATTACTGGAACCATGACCTGTTGTCAGATGAGACCAAGATGAACTAATTTGGTTCAGATTGTGTCAAGCGTGTGTGGCGGCAACCAGGTGAGGAGTACAAAGACAAGTGTGTCTTGTCTACAGTCAAGCATGGTGGTGGGAGTGTCATGGTTTGGGGCTGCATGAGTGCTGCCGGCACTGGGGAGCTACAGTTCATTGGGGGAACCATGAATGCCAACATGTACTGTGACATACTGTAGCAGAGCATGATCCCCCACCTTTTGGAAACTGGACCGCAGGGCAGTATTCCAACATGATAATGAACCCAAACACACCTCCATGACGACCACTGCCTTGCTAAAGAAACTGAGGGTAAAGGTGCTGGACTGGCCAAGCATGTCTCCAGAGCTAAACCCTATTGAGCATCTGTGGGGCTTCCTCTAATGGAAGGTGGATGAGCACAAGGTCTCTAACATTCACCAGCTCCGTGATGTCATCATGGAGGTGTGGAAGAGGATTCCAGTGGCAACCTGTGAAGCTCTAGTGAACTGCAAGCCCAAGAGAGTTAAGGCAGTGCTGGAAAATAATGGTGGCCACACAAAATATTGACACTTTGGGCACAATGTGGACATTTTTCACTTAGGAGTGTGCTCATTTTTGTTGCCAGTGGTGTGCTGAGTTATTTTGAGGGTTATACAACCTGTGCACTGACTACTTTACATTGTATCAAAGTGTCTTATCTTCAGTGTTGTCCAGTGTTGAAAAGATATAATAAAATATTTACATTTACAAAATGTGAGGGGTGTACTCACTTTGGTGAGATACTGTAGTTCCTGACAAATAATAAAAAACTATTTGGTTTTCTTTTAAAATCTGTTTTAGGTAGGCTTTTTGGGACCTATTGGCATGCAAAAATGTCTGTGACTATAAATGAGGGATCTTGAAAGTGACTATTTTGTCATTGCGAAACATGGCACAGTACATAGTGAGACACAACAAAATTCATCCAGCTCTGCTTTCATCCAATCAACACACCATGCAGTAAGGGGCAGCTATTTAAAGCACCTAGGGAGTAGTGATGGGGATGGTACCTTGCTCAAAGGGTAACTAAGGGCAACCTACTAGTCTGGGATTTGAACCTACAACCTTCTGATCCTGGGGCCTAGTCCTTAACAACTAGGCTGTCGCTGCCTCAGAAAGCTCAGCTGGAGAAGGAGCAGCAGAAGAAAACTCCTCTCTCTTGCTTTAACAGAAACAGTGATTGGTAAGTACATTTGAGTGGACACAGAGATTTTCTCTTAGATGATGTGTTTAAATGATGCTCAATAGCCCAAAGAATTGTGCTTCAGTTTGAAACCGACAGACAAGAAGTGCCAATGAAACTGAAGTAGAATCAACAATGAAGCAGCGGCTCCATCTGGCAACTAATAGAGAAGACAGATGGAAAATGAGGATGCTTTTAAAAGAAAGTAGCAATATTTAATGTGAATATGAAAGCGAACGAGATTGTGTGTCAGAAAGGGAGGGTATGGGTGTGAGAATGACTGAGCATGGTTGCTAGAATGAGTGAGCATGAGTGAGAGTGAATGAGTGAGCATGAGTGTGAAAGTCAAGTCAAGTAAGTCAAGTAGGTTTTTATTGTAATTTCAGCCATATACACAGTACATAGTGAAATGAAATAACGTTCCTCCAGGACCCTGGTGCTACACATAAGACGACATCAGACAGGACACAAGACAAGGCACACAAGTGCAGACAACAACAGACAGTGCAGTACATTCATCCTTCAGAGAGCCGCTGTGTTACGGAACAAAGTAGTTGGCAATGTGATAGAGCAGCAATGTTATGGCTAAAGTGCAGAGTGCAAGAAAATAAAAATAAATATAAGTAATAAGTGGCGTTAAGGTGGTACATGTACATGAATGACCATTAGTACATGGCAGGAGGAGAAAAAGTTCCAGCAATGGCAGAGAGCAGGTTATTGTAAAGACAATGACAGTTCAGAAGTCTGTTGGCCAGGGGGACGAAACTGTTTACCAACCAGGAAATGGAGGCCCATATGCTGCGGAAACTTTTTCCGGATGGCAGGAGGGAGATGAGAGTACGGGATGGGTGAGAGGGATCATCCACAATGCTGGTTGCTTTGCAGATGCAGCAAGTGGTGAAAATGTCCTGAACAGAAGGCAGAGAGACACTGATGATCTTCTCAGCTGTTCTCACTACCCATTGTAGGGACTTGTGGTCTGAGACGTTGCAGTTCCCATACCAGGTAGTAATGCAGCTGCTCAGGATGCTCTTGATGGTTCCTCTGTAGAAGAAAAACACCAAGAAACTTGGTGCTCTGGACCATCTCCACGGGTGAGGTGTTGATATTCAGTGGAGAGTGGTCCCAGCATGGTCTCCTGAAGTCAACAACCATCTCTTTAGTCTTGTCGACGTTCAAAGACAGGTTGTTGGTTCTACACCAGTCCGTCAGCTGCAGGGGATCTAGTGAGGGAGGGATTAGAGACTTCATGTCCCTCATGACCAGCCTCTTGAAGCACTTCATGATGATAGATGTGAGTGCAATGGGACAATAGTCATTTAGGCAGAAGAGAGAGGATTTCTTTGGCTCTGGGATGATGCTGGTGGTCTTGAAGCAACTAGGAACAACAGTGGTGCTCAGAGAGATGTTGAAGATGTTGGTGAGAACATCTGCCAGCTGTTCTGCACATTCTCTGAGCACACAACCTTCTGTGTTGTCTGTACCAGCAGCTTTCCATGGGTTGATTCTCAGTAGAGATCTTCTCACCTCGGCCGTGGTCACACACAGAACCTGGTTGTTAGGAGGTGGGGTGGACTTTCTTATTTCCGTGTTGTTTGCTGTATCAAACCATGCGTAGAAGCAGTTCAGCACATCAGGGAGGGAGGAGTCACCATCACAGGCAGGTGGAGACGTCCTATAGTTGGTGAGGGCCTGAATGCCCTGCCACATGCGTTGCCTGTCACTGGTGTTTTTGAAGTGATGAAGCCAGTCATTGAAGCTGTGTACTCCTCCAGGTTGATGGAGTCACCATAAGTTTTCAGCCTCCCTAAACATGTCCCAGTCGGTGTGTTCAAAGCAGTCGTGAAGAGCAGAGATGGCTCCTGTGGGCCAGGTCTTTACCTGCTTCAGGTTGGGATTCACACGCCTGACGATGGGTCTATAGAGAGAGAACAAGCTTAAGAATAATTGGACAGGAGCGTGAGGAAGAGAATATGTGGGAAAGAGAGAATGAGTGTTAGAAAGAGTGTGCATGAGAAAGAGAAAAATGTGCATAAGGCAGAGAATGGGTGTGAAAAGGAGAAATTAGAAAAATAATGAGATTTGGAGACAAAGAATGAACTAGGGATGAGTGTGATTATTTTGCTGTTGTGATTGTAATGTTTTTCTGCAGTGTCAGGTTGTTTTTGTTATAACTGATGCTAATGGGAAGTATTAATGGATTAATAGTTTTTGATATTCTTCATGTACAATTTGCATTTCTATGCAAAATGGAACCAAGTAATTACCTGCTACTCAGCCAGACCGGTTTTACAGTGTGTGGACCTGGCATGCTTGGATAGTGTGGGCTGGACATAGATGCGTAGCCAAGAGTCTCGTGCTCAACTTTATTAGATGTAGACATAAATCACAGAACTCAGGAACCACTAGAATAAAGGAGATGATGAAGGGGATATGAAAAGCGAATGACAGGCTCTCTGTGAGTGAGCCCAGGTGTACTCAGCACAGCACCACCTACCATGAGAGAAGCCCCCACCAAAAGGTGCCACTCCTGGGGCACCAGACCCTGGTCAACGTCCAGGGTTTCAGGAACCGCCCCACTTCCACGTCTATGGCCACTCTAATGAGCCCAGGTGTACTTAGTCAGAGCACAGAGCCGCTTACCGTGACAGGGACATATTGTTTTTTTTGTGTTAAACCCATCTTGAGTACACATGGCCAAAAACTCAATTTTGTTTCATAAGTTCATAAACTACAGCATTAGTGTGCTTAATGTACTTACATTTGTGGTTAGCAAATAGACAGGCTTATATCTGACATGCCTTTCAAATAATCTCTGGGCATGGAGGTAGCATTTGATGATAGTTTTGGATAATTGATCATATTTTTATTGCATATTTTATTTTTCCTTGTAAATCACCAACAATTATCAACACTCATCCATCATTTGGTTTATGTGTTCTTTCATCTTTCCCATGACGATGAATGCATTTATTTGTAACCCAGTTCATCAGGAAATCATCAGGTTACAGCTTAAAGGTTCCTACACTATCCAAGAAATATAAAAAATGTTGTTTAAAAAATGTTGTTTCATTGTTTTCATAATAATAATTCTGTAAATGGGGTTTTGTTGAAAACAAATACTTAATAACAAGTTTTTTTTTTCTTCTGAACATATTCATTAATTTTACCCTTTCTAAGGAATTTAAACAAAGCATGCCAATATTTGTGGAGGGTACTGTGCATGCCAAAAGCTAGTCACTCAGCTAGCAATCAGCAGAAATGGTTACTTAGTTGCATTAGTGTCATGCTAACAGTGGTAATGTAACAACCATACAGGTATTTTTAGCTTCATAACGGCAGGTAGTTTCTACTTTGTAGACTGGTGTTTTGCAAAATCCTTCCGTAATAATGCTTATGTTCGGTTCATGTCTTGCCTTTCTTGCCCTCCTTGTGCATTGGTTTATGTTGGCCATCTGTTTGTGTTTTGAAACCTTGCCTGCCCTAGTTGTGTCTCTGTGTATCTGTTTTCCATTTGTCTCCTCCTCATGTCAGGTGAACCTTTGTATTTCTCTCGGTGGTTTCTGACTCTCATTGTCTTTGCTTTCCTTTTGCTTAGATGGCATATCGGAGCTCTTTGGGTTGTGTTATTCCTGTACTTAATCATATGTAAATCTTAATTCAGTGTTTATGCTTCATAGCATAGGTTTCTATCTGCACTTACAGGTGTGGCCAAATTGTTTGACACAAATAATAATTTTCACAAAGTTTGCTGCCTCAGTTTGCATAAGCTCCAGAATGTTAAATAAATTGCAAAGTCCCTCTTTGCCATGAAAATGAACCTAATCCCCCAAAGAAACCCATTTCCACTGCATTCCAGCCCTGCCACAAAAGACAATGCTGACATAATTTCAGTGATCCACTCATTCACACAGGTGAGAGTGCTGAGGAGGACAAGGCTGGAGATCACTCTGTCATGCTGAATGAGTTAGAATAGCAGACTGGATGCTTTAAAAGGAAGGTGGTGCTTGAAATCATGTTTTTTTCCTCTGCTAATCATGGTATCAGTCACCATTGCTTTGCACAAAAAGGGCTTCACAGGTAATGCTATTGCATTTATCAGATCATCAAGAACTTCAAGGACAGAGGTTCAATTGTGGTGAAGAGGCTTCAGGGAGACCAAGAAAGTTCAGCAAACGCAAAGACAATCTCCTAAAGTTGATTCAGCTGCGGGATTGGGGGACCAATAAAAACCTTTGAAATTATTGTAAATATACTTTAGTTATCATAGAAACATCTGACTCCCTGTGATGGGCTGGCGACCTGTCCAGGGTGCGTCCCCCGTCCTCGCCCTGTGAGCGCTGGGTTGGACGCCAGCACTCCCCCGTGACCCCGTTTGGGACAAGCGGCAGATAATGAATGGATGGATGGAGAAACAGCTGAGAAAAAGAAGCAACAAACTTTGTGAAAACCAATACATCATTCTCAAAACCTTTGGCTACATCTGTATATCTTGGTACCCTCAGTCCTGACAGTTTATGTTGTACATAAAACAACAGTGCAGCTGTGAAATACAAATTGCTTGTCAACTTGCTACAGCTGTAATAATCAATATTTAAATGCTACTATTAGCCATACAGATCACTTCATTATTCTACTAGTGTAGTTGAGAAAGCATAGTGCCACAGTGTATACTGTTGATGTGTTATTAGTTGTTCAGATCAGTATGTCAGCCTTTCTGTATCATTTTATACACAGTTGCTTCCAAATGTATTGCATTGGAAGAGGAAGGCCAATTTGATATTTTACGTTTAGGTTAGGTTATGTACACAATTATTAGGCAAGTGAGTTTTGATCTTGTCACCATTTTTAAACATCATCATCAACCGGGATCAAACAAGGAAGACAAGGCAGAAAAAACCCTGAAAAACTATAACTGAAGTTCTGGGGAAACCCTCAGCACAGCGGTGAGTTAGGGAGATGCAGGCTCAGTGAATGGGAACACACTCTGGCCTAGGTGTTACCGCTTTTTATGTCCCATCACCAACAATGCTCCACCAATGAGTTGTTCATTTTGGTTGGAAGATGATCAGTTGTGTTGACTCACAATTCCGATCTGTATAAACTTGAATGCTAATTGGATTTTAGCAGATCAGGTGACTGTCACTGTAGGCGGCTGTCATTTTCTTGGCTTCCTTGGGTCTTGAGGTTTTTTTTTGTTTTTTGACGTTTGTGTCTCTGGACTTCCCGTGTTTTTCGAGTTTTTGTTTATGCCTAATAAAGTGGAGCACAAGATCTCTGGCTACGTGATTACGTTCAACCAACACCTCCACCCTCCCCCCGTGACAGAATGACTGACCATCAAAAGGTGATGAACGTAGCGAGCCAGAGGATCAGGACCTGTTTTAGGAGCGGACGACTGGAAGGGCATGAACAAGCTCTGTGGTCACTGGTGACCGGGAAGCCGTTTCCCATTCTAGCCCCGAGAGGCGGGGCTGGGAAGTCTACACTCATGGCAGTACAGGCTTCGACGTCTTCTGCACGCATCCTGCTTATTTTTCTCAGTATTTAGAACTTTAGATTTAACATGTGAAGATATATTTTTTGTTGAAGCTATGGGAGCCTTTGGGTAAAAGAATACTTTTTCAAGTCAAGTCAAGTCAAGTAGGATTTTATTGTAATTTCAGCCATATACACAGTAAATAGTGAAACAAAATAACGTTCCTCCAGGACCCTGGTGCTACACATAGGACATCAGATGCAACATAAGACATAAGACAACATAAGACACAAGACACAACATAAGACAAGACAAGTGGAGAGAACAGACAGCACAACAGACGGTACATTCATCACAAACAGTACATTCATCACAGACAGTACCTTCATCGTCAGGGGGCTGCAGTGTTGTGGAACAAAGCAGCCCAGGTTGTTGGGCAGTGTGAGTGTAGCAGAGTAAAAAAGTGTAACAGAGCAGAGCATTAATAGATATGTAGATGAGTAATAAGTGTGGCAGTGGTCTAGTGGTAGGGTACTTGCCTTTGGACCTATGGTTCAAGAGGTCCCAGGTTTGAATCCCACCTCTAGCTACCACCACTGGGTCCCTGAGCATGAATTGCTCCAGGGGGTACTGTCCCTGTAATCAGGAAATGGAAGTTGCTCTGGATAAGAGCGTCTGCTAAATGCCATACATGTAAGTGTGAAGATGTTATCAGTTCAAAAGTCTGATGGCCAGGGGGAAGAAACTGTTTCTCATCCTGGTAGTGGAGGCCCGTATGCTTCGGAACCTTTTTCCAGATGGCAGGAAGGAGAAGAGAGTGTCGGATGGGTGGGAGGTATCATCCACAATGCTGGTTGCTTTGCAGATGCAGCGGTTGGTGAAAATGTACTGGAGGCAGAGAGACACCGATGACCTTCTCAGCTTCTCACCACCCGTTGTAGGGACTTGTGGTCTGAGACGTTGCAGTTCCCATACCAGGTATTAATGCAGCTGCTCAGGATGCTCTCGATGGTTCCCCAGTAGAAGATTGTGAGAATGGGTGATGGAAGATGGGCTTTCCTCAGGCTTCGTAGGAAGTACAGGCGCTGCTGGGCTTTCTTCATGATGGAGTTGGTGTCCACGTGAGGTTGTCTGTTAAGTGAACACCAAGAAACTTGGTGCTCTGGACCATCTCCAGAGGTGTTGATATTCAGTGGAGCGTGGTCCCGACATAGTCTCCTGAAGTCAGCAACCATCTCTTAAGTCTTGTCAACGTTCAGAGACAGGTTGTTGATTCTACATCAGTCCGTCAGCTGTTCTATCTCCTCTCTGTATGCTGCCTCGTCACCACTGCTGATCAGACGCACCACGGTTGTATCATCAGCAAATTTGATGATGTGGTTCGAGCTGTGGGGCAGTGGTGGCCTAGTAGTTAGGGGGTTGGCTACATGATCGGAGGATCTGGGATTTCAAATCCCTTTCCAATGGGTTGCCCTGAGGTACCCTTGAGCAAGGTGCCGTCCCCGTCCTGCTCCTCCATGCGATGGGCTGGCGACCTGTCCAGGGTGCGTCCCCTGTCCTTGCCCTGTGTGTGCTGGGTTGGACACCAGCACTCCCCCGCGACCCCATTTGGGACAAGCGGTAGAAAATGGATGGATGGATGGATGGATGGATGGATGGATGGATGGATGGATGGTTCGAGCTGTGCTTGGCTGCACAGTTGTGGGTCATCAATGTGATCAATGTGAGGTGCTGCTATGTGAATGACTGATCCTCTGAGCACACGACCTTGTATGTTGTCTGGACCAGCAGCTTTCCATGGATTGACTCTCAGTAGAGATCTTCTCACCTCGGCTGTGGTCAGACAGAGAACCTGGTCGTGTGGAGGAATCTTTGAAATCAAGTTTCAAAGACACCGTTTTAAAGAAACATTTCAAAGAAACTGTTTGAATTGTCCGTGAAAAGAAGGAAACCACTGGTGTGCTGAACAACAGACAGCAAATCTGTCAGCTACGGACAACTAACAGCTGATGACAAATTGTGAGAGCAATAAAGAAAAACCCCAAAACATTTGTCAGTGACACAATGAACAATATCCACCATCCACAGGTCAGGGATGGAGGTATTTCTATCTTTTTTTTGAAGAAAAGCAAAAATATCTACAGAAACAGTTTCCAAAGAAATTTTATATTTTCCAGGTTTTACTCACTTGTCCTAATGTCCTGATATGGTTTCAAAAACAAGCATGTGTGTGAGTATGCATATACACATTTGGCATGTATTTGTGTGCAGATTGTCTGGCTTCACAATATACAATGTGTTGTCAGCAGGAGGTCTGTGGCAGAAGTGGCAGCCCCTTACTAAAGACACAGATTTAGCTTTCACTGTCATGGGGATCAGTCATTTGCTGAAATCTTTGTTTCCAGTGCACCCCTCCTCTTATCCAGAACAACCCTTTCTGCAACAGCTCACCTTCCTGCCTCCAGCCCCTTATCTGCACCCAGGAGTGGGAGATTCAGGCCAATCTGGAGGCTTGAGTCTCACGCTGCCTTTGAAGTCAGCTGCAGCACAACTGGCTAGAGATCAGCTTATTTTGGGGAGAAAATGATGCCTTTGAAAAAAATCCTTGCACAGAACATGACTCCCATTGGCTCTTGATAGCTGGTCTGAATCAAAATGAGATTGGAGAAAATGGGCTGAGACAGAAGCATGAAAAGCAAGACTTTAATAATGTAACTGCTTTAAATATAGATGTCATCAATTTATATTCAAGGGCAGCAGACCCTCTGGGAAACTGGAGGAATCTCAGGAGATCAAGCTACTGTAAGTGCAAGATGGGACAGAAAAGCAAGGCAATACTTAACATTACATACTCTATGGTGTGCCTCTATTACCCTCTCACCATGGGTAGCTGAGCGTTGGCATATTGAGAAAGCAGCTCTTTTTTTGCACAGCATGTAGGTCTTTTAAAATAAAGAAAATATAGGAAGAAATAAACAAACAAATGTAGACTGTTACTATAATCAAATAAAAACAAACATATTTACTGATCTCATCATAAGTGTGCATTAAATCCTTATTTAATCGTTTAATCATCAGTAAATCATTATTTACTTCTCAAGAATTCAGGGTTGGAAATTATGCAGATTTGATTGCTACACCAAACTGAGATTTAAACTATTATGAAATTACTGAGAATATGTTTTGTGTCAAACAAATTTGAACATCAGTTTCAAATTCAAATGCAAAAACAATTTCCAAATCATTAGGTGTCAAATTTAAATTATTTAAACCTTTTTTTACTTTACTCAAGTATTTTATTCCCAATTTAACAACATCTCTTTCATTTTTAATGTTATTAAAGTGTGAACTCACTTACTCTCACTCATTTTCTTAACCACTTGTCCTAATTAGGGTCATGGGGGGTGCTGGAGCCTATCCGAGCTCTTGGTGGACAAACACGCTGGTACTATGGTACTATATCTTGCCCAGGTAAGCGATGCAGACACACTCAGTTTGCCACATGATGTGAATGAATATGTTATTCATAAGACCAGGCTTCTTTCTTTGTTTGTTTCACGGTCCAGTTTCCAGCTCACTTGCCCAATACAGATTCTTTGACTAGTGGACAGGGCTTGGTACCTTGACTGGTTTGCATATATGCAGCCACATACACAACAAGCAAGAATGCACTGCGCGTTCTGACATCTTTCCATCATCACCAGCATTAACATTTTTTCAGCAATTTGCGCGATTTGTGCTCCTTTGTGAGATTGAACCAGACAGATGACTACTCATGCTTAGTACAGTTTAGTCAACATCAGTGAATAGATGCTTCAAAAGCAAATGACACAATATTTGAGACTTTCCCATTAATGTTGCCAGTTGTTGCTATGGCAGCAATGGCATAAGAAAGAACTGATCTACACTTCTGGAACTTAGAGACCTACAGACCCTTGGAACCAATGCCATGCTTTATCATGCTAACAAAAATTACTTTTAACAGCAATTGCTGTCTCTTACTGCAGCCTATGAAACACTTTGATTGCATGCAGGATCAAGGACTTATATTCAACACATATTTTCTCTGTGTGGAACTATGTGCATTGCATTGCATTTTTTCAACTTTTTCATTTTCCACTGTGGTGTTCTGTTGCCTGGACTGTTCTTCAAGCATACCTATATAATACAAACTCGGTGAAACCAAATCAGATACACAGACGGACACACAAAAAAATAGTAATTTGAGCATCCAAAGGTGTCCTTTATCAAGATTTTACATATGTCATTTGTTCATAATGAACCATTTTTTACACAGACATATAATACTGTGCATGTTTTGAGCCACCCCCTTTCTTTATATTGTGTGTGAATCGTATTGTTGGTGCAAAAATATTATTTTATGCCTGTCAAACTGTTTTACCTTTGGCATACTCAAAGGACAATATAAAAGAAACTGGAAAAAAATGTTTTACCATGATCAGTCCAAAGATTCTTAAGCCACAAGATGCCAAAATTAAAGGGTTCCCATGCTCAGCATTCAGCATCATCAGTAAGCCAGTCACCAGCTTGATCATCTGTAATCACCTGCATTTGCATCTTCAGTGGTTCATGCCTTCATCTAGAAGGCTTTGTTCTATTAAAATGGTTAATAAGTAGGTCACTGTGTGGTTTAAGAAAAATCAATCCTCTGAAACTGTACACGGTACAGGGACTGGACTGAAAATGAGAAAGCCTGGAGAACTATTCCTTAACAAAACATTAAAATACAGGTTTTGCAAACAAATTACAAAGAAATGTGGAAGACCTTTATGTATAGCAAGAAAAATATCTCTGATTTTTCAAAACTATTGAAACGTTTCACAGTGACAGTTTAGTGAAGATGCTGTGGAGCTTGATAAGAGGCTGTTTGATTGTATTTATGAAAATCTCCTGCCTGAACAAAAATATCTTTTTAAATGGAGGTGCACAGTGCTTTTATCACTTCTGTTCACTTGCTGAAGATTACAGCTTTATGGAAGGGACAGTAAATGGCCTCCACTTAGTGAACAACAAAGATGACAAGAGTGATGCTTTTAACAAGACTGGAAGGATAAATAAAGAAAAAAAAGATTAACGGTCAGGATCATCACCCTGAAATCTCATATTCAAGTTTGGCCTTAATGAGAGAGGAGTAAATGTAGCATTTTATTTAAGAAACCAAGCTGAGTGCATTTGCATAAAAGGGTTTGTACTCACAGTAATGCTGATGTGGCCGGTATACTCATAAAAAGCTTCACTGTCAATGCATATGGACCATGAGGGCCATCAGTCTCTATTGTATCTGACTGTGATAAAGCATGCAAGCCTTGATAGCTCTTCAAATGAGCAGGGCACTCAAGCAGTTGGCATTTTCTAAAGATATTTCTAAGTGATAAGAGCATGTTCCTCAATTAACAGATCAATCCCACAACACGTGACCTGACAAAGTGTTCTATAATGTAGTCTGTGGCGAGTGGTGAGACATACAGTGGGGGATGTCAGAATGGCCCAAAGCAGTGATCTTTCAAGCTGTATCTACTGTTTGATGTCGTTATATTTATGAACACAAGAAAGCCTCCATTTTAGTTGCTTTTCCTGTAGATATCCATCAGTGACGTGAAGCCGTTAATGCATAGCCACCCAGGCCTTGTGACTCACAAGAGCACTTTGTCACAAAGGGAGCTGGCATTGTGAAGAGTGATGGACTGAGCTTTTGCCAAGCGCACCATTACGGAAATGTTTCGGCCCATAAACAAAATGACATAACGAGCAGCTTTGGGGCCTAAACAACAGTATTAAAGTTGAATTATGCCATTCACGCATCTAAAGGTGCCACTTTAAACTCAGAGCCCATATTTCTGGCTCTGTCATTGGAGACTGTGACTTTCAACAGCCTCTGTTACTCTGAGCTCAGACATGTGATGTCACTATAAAAGAAGCCTCGATTGATTAAGCACATGACTGTGATAATGCAACCACTGAGCCGTCTCACAATTGGACTCTTTTCTGACATTGGCAATGTCAACAGCACAGATGAGTTCTTCAGTCAGAATTAATCAAACTCTGCTAATGGCTCCAGTCTTTGGAAGTCTTCGGAGTAGGGAGGCATTTGAATAAAGACAAAAGATATATTCAGAGGAAAAAAAAAAAATAAAATGGTAAAATGTTCTATCAAAACAATTCAAGGAAAATTGTGAACATGGTTAATTGGTATGAATTGAGACAGATGTACCAGTGACATAAAAAGAAAGATTAAAGTCTACTTCCATTTGAAATGCCCTTGTAATAGGCAAATATACGTGTGCGTGTGTGTGTGTGTGTGTGTGTGTGTGTGTGTGTGTGGGCGCGCAGCTCCAATGACCTACAGCTGTGTGACTATTAATTTCCAGCAGTTATCCTTGAGCTGGACTGTAATTGTACAGCATTATAGTGTTTATGTCAAATTGTGTGTGATGGGTTCGAGAGACAGAATGGAGAATCAATAATATTGTTCTCAATTACAAGAACAATGAAATCTCCACCTAGAGCACTAAGACATGTACTGAGAAAGAGAGAGCAAGAGAGCAAGAGAGAGAGTGAAAGAGAGAAAGACAGAGAGAGAGAGAGAGAGAGAGAGAGAGAGAGAGAGAGAGAGAGAGAGAGAGATTCACCAAACCACAGGTGCCCAGTTCCAGCCCTGGAGATTTCTACCACAGTTTGGTAGTTGTTTTCTTTAAACACTCACCTTTCACCTTACCTGCCAATTAACAGTTCCACCATGTGTGTTTGAGCAGGAAAATCACAAAACTTTGCAGGAGGCTGATCCCCCCCACCCCATCCCACAAAAAGGACACAGCTTTCTGCAATCATTTCATTCATCTTTACCTGTACACAGTGCCTTACCCTGCAATGAACTGGTGGTCTTTCCAGGGACTTTCTCTTCCTTTTAGTATTTAAAATCTGGAGTAGTTTGGCTGGCTGGATGGCTGGCTGGATAGATGGATGGATTGATGGATGTGCAGTGGCAAAACTTTTTCTATATCAAACAGGTAGTCAGTTATATATTATAGTTTATGCAGTATGTGGGCAGTTTGTATGCTGTGTGTGTGAGACCGTGTTTGATCATATTATGTATATTTTGTGACAAAATACAATTGCCTCGATAGAAGGTTTAAAATTTTAAATTGCTTTTGGTTAAAACTTCTATTAGGTTGGTTTGGGCATGTCCTGAAGAGAAAACAGGATTATCTTAGGAGGAGGATGTTGAAGATGGAGCTGCCAGGAAAGAGGAAAAGAGGAGGACCAAAGTGGAGGTTAATGGACATGATGAGAGAGGGCAGCTGGTCAGTTTGAAGGAGGAAGATGCAGAAGACAGGAAGAAATGGAAACGGATGATCCACTGTGGTGACCGTTAAACGGGAGCAGCTGAAAAAAGAAGAAAGAAGAAAGTTGCTTTAGCAATTTAGATTAATGTAGACTATTTATCCAGTAACAATTCACAGTTTGCCTTATGTTTATTAATTAAATTGTAGGTATTTCGAAGGTACGTATTAAGCTTATGTTACGTGTTCATGAGTTTAGTCTTTGTTTATTATTTGTGACTCATTTTTTCTTATTAAATTTTATCAGTTAAGTGCTAATCATGCAGGGAAATATTCAAATTGTGGTAAAAATGCAGAAACACAATTTTTCGGATGGGCTTATAGTTATTTGCTGAGTCTTTTGCTTGTTTGGGTGCATGCTGAGCTTGCAGGTTGGTGGGACACATTGACATCAATGTGCTAAGAAAATAAGAGTTGCACCTCCAAAGAGGCATTTCAGACAAAGAAAAAAACTAAATAAAAAAAAAAAAAATCACTTTTTGCAAGTAGACTTTGCCTTGTGACTTTGCAGACCTATAACATGGACAAAAAGCACAAATGAAAGACAAAAAAAATTATAAAAATATAAAGCTCCCCTTCAAGCAAAATATATACTATTTTAAAATTTTAAAAGGGTAATCATTTCAGACATTTTCAGAATTGCATTGTTTACCTTAGAAAATTAAAGAGCAAATGACCGATAAGCGCCTACAAAAGCTTTACTTCTGCTTGGCTGCACAGGCATTACAGAATTCTTACAAAAATCAGTAGTTCATTAGAAATGAACACACATAACTGTAGATTAAAGAAATACCTGGGGTATTTGCTGAAGGTAGAGTATGATATTAATTTGAAGTAGTAAGGTAGTATTGGATATTTGGTTTATATATTTGTGTATAAAAATCACTAATAGGATTACAGATCCAACAATTTCAGTTATTTACAGTCATTATGGAGGAGGATAAGGAGGAGAAGATGCAGATGACCGGAAGAAATGGAAACGGATGATCCGCTGTGGTGACCCATAAGTTGTATGTGACTGTTGCCCACCTAGCTGTGTGTGTGTGTGTGTGTAGAGGATGGCCACCTGAACAGAAAAGTATGTGGGAAAAAAATAGCCTTGCTCACTTGCATACACACACACACACAACATGGTAAATCTAGCTGCTGCTTGATGAGAGCATGAATGTATTAGCAGACTGTCTTCTGTTTTCATGTGAACCCTGTGATCTTCCAGTCCTCTTTATTCACCTCACCTTATCATTTTCCTGCCAAATACTCTGACAGTTAAAAAGAGCAAGAAATGTACAGATACACAATTATTGCATACAGAAATAGCAATCTATTCTATTATAATATATGAAAGTGCTTGGAGTGTTTCAATCATGGCCAAGGTAATGGTAGTCCTGGAAAGGTTTCATGACTAACTCTGTCAGTCTCACTTAAATAAATGTCACTCTTTTGGTACCCAATGAAAACATCAACTTCAAACTGTCATTAAGTCATGACTGGCATGGATAAATATTTCTTGGAGATGTCATTCTGTCAGTATGGTAATAATTCTTCATTCCCCCTTTTGAAGCTTGGAATTAGGAATGAATATGGTCCAAAGTGTGAGCTTGGACACGAACTGAATTAGTCTTTTGAATTCTGTAATTAGAGTTGCCATAACCATACCTTTCACACCACCCTTCATTGTTTGCCTGGTCTGTCACAACCCCACACACACGCACATGCACACACACTAGGATTGAACAGGATCAAAGAGAAAGTGGGAGGCATAATAGACCATCATCTATGTCCACTCCTTCAGGGTGCAATTTGGTTCCTCACATGAAAATCACAGCTTTCAGCGTCAGCATGAGGTGAAACATTCTGACATCTTCGGTGTGAAACAGCGGCTTGCTGAGTCCTACTCCTGCTCCTTCCCCCATGCACTTTGTGGTGAACCTTAGCAATGAGTGGATAATATAAGCCATTAATGTTTGTCTACAGCTAAGTCTGTTGTTGCATGTCTCTAATCCAAAAAGTGCCTTGGCCTTTTTGTAGGCTAAGAGGCTATAGTAGGTGATTGTGGGTCGAAAATTCAAAAATTTAGATAAGTACTGTCAGCAAAACAATTTTTTTTTTTTATTATTCTTTGCACAACCCCCTTTTTGGCAGTAAAACAGCACTGAGACTTTTTATAAGATTTTGTAAAGTTGCAGAATACAGAGCAGGACACCTGAGACCATTGCCCTTTACAGAATCACTCCAGATCATCCAGTGCTCTAGGCCTTCTCTTGTGCATTCTCCTCTTTGGCTCACTTCACAGGTTTTCAACAAGGTTTAGATCAAGGGACTGAACTAGCCATAGCAGGAGCTTGATTCTGTGTTAAACAATTTTGTGTTGATCATGCTAGAAGATCCAGTAATGATCCATTATTAGTTATCAGTATTAGCTTACAAATATTGCAGAGGCAGTCAGTCTACCCTAACAAAGTTTCCTGGGTCTTTTAAAGGAAAACAACTCACCAACAACATATAGTTTTGTCATAATCTTCTCCTTTCATTCTTTTTGTACCAAACCCACCTTGAGTGTTAATCCTCATTTCCAGTCAAAGTTATAGTAGAGTTTCCCAAACTCCAGGCCCTAACCTTTGTGGTTAACTGAAAGGAAAATGCATACCTTTCAAATAATCTGTTGGCATGGAGCTGGGATCCAAGAATCAGTTTGTTGACTACTACCTCTTACAAGCAGGTTGGTAACAGCCTCATGCAATTATGCTTCAGCTGTAATAATGGAAACATTTCTGGTAAGTTGCCATCAAAATTAAAATACCCTTGATTTACTTTGACTGCCTTATGTTTCACATGTTGATGGGTAGCTAAGGGAATATAGTAAATACACCATATTTGTACCATAGTTCAGCAGTAAGACATAAATTACTAATTCCAAGTCCCTACACACTCCAGTAAACTAAAAAAATAAATGGGAAATATGCTAATTGTTGCATTGTGTCCACAACAATACTTGTGGCACTATTAATTGTCAAAAATAAATAAATAAATAAATAAATACATAAATATATATGTGTGTGTGTGTGTGTGTGTGTAGCTGCTTCATATCAAGCTGAAAAAAGCAACTTTAAAAAGTAAAACAAATCTTACCAAGAAGTATGATTTTTGATATGAAGCAGCTTTACCAAACAATAGTTTTATTTACTGTTTTTTTTTTTTTTTTTTACTAATCTTTAAGGTGCACTTTGCTAACTACTAGCAAAACCAAAGGCTAAGTTTACTACATTTCCACACAGCAGATTTATAGAGCATCTAAAAACTTTAAAGCTCTTTTATTTCTAATGGAGGTGCAAACACTGCTGGCATAGTCAACGACAGCCAGTGACCTCTGTGTTGCTCAATCCCTGAGCCCAGCACAGCCACTTCAAACCATAAAGGATGCATGGAAGGATGTGGGAGTGAGGGATCCATTTTTTTTTAAAGCAGACACATTTATTTTCACACATAAGATAAGCATTAAAAAGCCTTACATCCATCATGCATCCTATTGGTAGGCAAAGGATCACAAGTAAACGTAGGGTGAATTAATTTTGATTTGTTTTCCCATATTGTCACGTGTGGGGTGTTTTTGGGGCACACTAGAGGGCGCTCTGCTCTGACTGAGCACACCGGAGCCTAAGCAGGCACAGGTGTGCATCATTGGGGCTGACGATTTAAGCCCCGATGAGTCAGAGCAGAGCGGCTCATTGGTTAGGCTAAGCCTAAGTGTAAAGGGTGGTCCTGGTCCGGGTTTGGGTTTTTTGGAGTAAGTTATCTTGGTTTAGGCTGCAGTTCTCCTGTTCTCAGGTTCTGCTTTGAACTGCAGCCCTTGTGTCTTTGTATTTGTGAACTGTGGACAATAAAACAGTGCTCCGAACTCCTGGCTCCACTCTGGCGTCCTTCTGGTACCCCACCACCGTTACAGAAATGAGCCGCCAAAACCGGGACGCCAGGAGCCGTGAGGAGTGTCTGGAGGAGCTAGAGCGAGCACTGGGAGCCCAGATTGACGACCTCCGAGCAGCGCTGCCATCGTGGCAGCTGGGGCATTGCGAGCGGAGCGGTGAAGGGCAGAGAGTCACCGCCACTGAGATCTCGCGACGCCTGGACCTGCTGGATCGCTCAATCCAGCTCGCTCCCTCGCTGGAGTTCAGTGAACGGCTGAAGGAGTGCTGTCGAGCGGAGAGGGCGGCTCGGGTCCTGGTAGAGGTAATGTTATCGGGGCGACCCCTCGCGGAAGATGTTTCGTTCTCCTTCACCAATCACAGCGGTCCTTCCGCGGAGACAGCGCTGTGCACCAATCACAGCGGTCCGTCCGCTGAGACCCCGCCCTGTATGAAACCCGGTCATTAGAGGGGGAAAAACCCCGTGAAAACAAAGAAAAAAGGGACGATGCCTTGAGGAGGAGGCTTCGTTCGCGCCTCTTTCTTTTCCGGCTCCTGCACCCGACCAACCACAACGCTGGAAATTGGTGGAACCCGCTGCATTCACCAATCACAGCGCCCCATTTGCGAAGACAGCACTCTGCACCAATCACAGCGCTCCATCAGCGAAGGCGGTGCCAAACAAGGAAGCTACGGTAAGGAATGCTCTCTGCACAGTTAATAGAGACGTTAGGATAAAGAATTCTCCCGGCTCAGAGGAGCCATTTCAGGCAGGAGTATTAACTGCAAGAATCCAGGATTTAGAACACGATCTACAGGAATCTCAGAAGGTCTGGCTGTCTGTTCTGGGCACAGAGAGGCAGAACAAAAACATGTTAGTCGAGCAGCTCCAGGAAATGGAGGCGGAGCTCCTCACCAAGAAGTAAGAAATCAGCACACGAAGTCTGAATCTGGCCGCCTTGCAAACGAAGTGTGAAAAAATAGAGGAGGACAACGCATCTCTTCAGGCTGTGACACACCAGCTGCAGGTGAGTCACCAATCTCAAATACGTTCCCTTCAGGAGGAGATAGCTGCAGTAAAAGGGGAACTTCAGGAGAAGCAGACTAGGCACCCTGAACGTGAGAACACAACCAGAGTGAATAGCAGCAACAAAGTAGAAAACACTTCCGGCAATCGGGGAGGTTGACCAAGAGGGCCCTTCGCAGCAGCGAGAGGGGCAACACTGAGTCGACCCCCAAGCCCGGCACCACGAACCAGTCTGCTGCACCAAAGAAGAGGAAAGTTCGGGCACAGAGGAAAATCGAACATGAGGCTGCAGTAACCCTTCAGGTGCAGGTAAGGAAACACATAAACAGAAAGTACTACCTGAGGCTACGATGGGCAGCCAAGACTTCAGTGATATTATAGAGCTAACAAGAGTATGAAGTCTTCAAGAAGAGGCAAGAAATGAAGTCTTTGAAGGAGAAAAAAAGGGCTGCCGTTGTTCTACAAGCTGCAACCGCGATACAAAGTGCTTACAGGGCTCACTGTGCTCGAGCACGATACTTATACATCAAACAGACTGTTGTTGCAACTCAGCTGAGGTATCGTTCCACACGTGAAGCCAGAAAACAGAGGAATTTTTGAAATTGCGCTCCGCTGCAATGTTCCTGCAAGCCTGCTTCAGAGGTCAGAGGGTCAGAAAGGCGGTGATCCTGCACCATCAGGCAGCTTCCCTGATTCAGGCTGCGTTCAGAAGACACGGGGAGGTAGTAAAGTACCAGGCCATAAGGAGGTCAGCCACCTTCATTCAAAGATATTATACATATACAGATACACCTACATCAGGGGCAAAAGTGAACATGAAAGATTCCAGGTGTTGAGAAAGTCAGCGATACGCATCCAGGCAGCTTTTAGAGGTTATTTAGTGCGAAAAAATGTTAATGCTATGAACAAAGCTGCTGTCATTATTCAGGCTGCTGGGAGAGTGCACCAGCGGGGATCTGTCTTCAAGAGGCCGCGCTGGGCAATAGGTGGTCGTCAGAGGAGGTTCAGAAGGTGGAGACCGGGACTTCAACAAGGACAGAGGTGTCAGATGTGTAAACATGCTGCGATGTGCTTGCAGAAGTCAGTCAGAGAGGAGCCGGTGAGGGATCGGGCCGTGTGGCGCAGAGAGGCGAGGACAATCCAGTCCCACCTCGGAGGTGAGCAGATCAGCTGCAGAAATGTTCGGTTTGCAGAACAGGAGGAGTTGCTGACAGGACTCTACCAGCAGCTGACCGAAAGAGCCCCCATGCCACAGGTGAATGCCGCGGTCTCAAAGGACGGGGAGACAGAGAAAGAGGAGACTTTGACTCAAGACAAAGGTGAGCGTCATGGAAGGAGCAGCCAATTCAGGGAGGACAGAGAGCTTTCTACATTAGAGATACACGCTGTGATGGTTTTCCAAAGAGAGGGACTGTGGGGAACAGAGAAACCAGATCGTAGGCCAGATAACAAGGAGAGTTGAGACTCCAACCACTCGGGAGAAACTGGAGGCTAAAATAGCCACAATGGAGGAGCAGTTGCATCAGAGCAGGGCAGAGCTGATACGGGTGCAGGACCACAACATCGCTCTGCAGGCTGACCTGAGAGAGGCCCGTTATGAGGCCAGCAAGCTCACTGAGCTAGAAAAACAGGTCAGAGGTATGGAAGTGAAATTGGCCCTCATCGAGTCTCAACTCACTTCTCCGACACCAGTGCCTGCTGGAACCCAGAGGGCAAAAGCCCACAGAGCATCCGGAGAACAGTCCAGCGGAGAAACGGGTAACGAATGCAGAGAGGGAGCAGCTGCCTTCAGACCCCCTAGCGTCGGCTCGCTCCCACAATTCGCCAAAAAATTGGCCCCAAGCGACCAGGAAGTATGACCAAGCTAAGGAAAAGGGCAAAAGACACCAGCAAGAATCAGTTCAGGGAAACGGACAGGGACTTCGGCACCGTAGATTCGGGGAGGAGAGACGTGCGGAACACGGCTGACAGGGATTGTAAGCAGAGTTTAGACTCATTGAAAAAGACTTCCTGTGTGAACCCTGTAACGTCTCTGTTTAGCTCTGACTGAGCACACCGGAGCCTAAGCAGGCACAGGTGTGCATCATTGGGGCTGACTATTTAAGCCCTGATGAGTCAGAGCAGAGTGCGGCTCATTGGTTAGGCTAAGCCTAAGTGTAAAGGGTGGTCCTGGTTTAGGTTTGGGTTTTTTGGAGTAAGATATCTTGGGTTAGGCTGCGGTTCTGCTTTGAACTGCAGCCTTTGTGACTTTGTATTTGTGAACTGTGGACAATAAAACAGTGCTCCGAACTCCTGGCTCCACTCTGGCGTCTTTCTGGTACCCTGCCACCGTTACACATATTCACCAGCTACACTGATAGCAGGACTACATATAAAATCTTGTAATGTAAATATTAAAAAAAAAAAAAGATTTCTGTTTTTAAAAATATACTTGTTCCTATGACAGAAAGAAACATTCCAAGAACAATGACCATCATATGAACTATATGTACAAACCTAATTTAGATAAAAGTGGCAGATAAGTTTATAATTCCAACAGGTTATAAAATGATAATCGTGTGTGTGTGTGTGTGTGTGTTTCATTGCTCTCTTCATGTCATTGCCAGATTGATCAGTTTAATTTGAAGGCCTGCCCAGGTCAGTAAATACTGTTGGAGTCAGAAGACTTGATAACCTTTTGTAAATTTGCATTATGTAAAACTCAGCACGTGCCTCTGTATACATTGTGGTAAGTGTGTCCACTGTCCAATGCCTCATGCAGGCAATGCTCAAAGTCAGGGTCGATGGTGTGTTTTTCATCTTTGACCAAAAAACAAGCCTGTTCTTTGCCAAGAATTAAAATATGCATGAATGATAAGTCTCCATAAAATCCTATTATGGCAAGACATTACATGTCAAAACATACTTGAAATATATTTATTTTAGAGTCTTAGGCATTTTGCATCCAGTTGCATCTTGTAATTTATGACTTTCATGTCATAAATTACTGAAGAACTTGTTTACTGCAGACTCTAGCATCCAGAAATGTCTATTACCTTCAGTCAAATGATAAGCTCTACACAAATGGTGAATCCTCTCATTGGATAATGTAGCTCTGGGGCAGATGCTTTCTCTAAACCAGTTTTTTCTACATTCAGAACCCAAATCCTCAGCAGTTTCTATAAAAACCTACAGTCATGTGAAAAATGAAGGACACCATATGAAAGCCTGTGTGTTTTTGTAACATTCTTGGACATATGGATATCAGTCATTTTCTGCCACTTGTCCCAAGCAGGGTCACACTGGAGTCCATCCCAGCTCACACAGGGCGATGGACATAGGACACACCCTGGACAGGTCGCCAGCCCATCGCAGGGAGGAGCGTGACGGGGACGGCACCTTGCTCAAGGGTAACTCAGGGCAACCTATTGGGAAGGGGTTTGATCCGTGATCCTCTAATCATGCAACCAACACCCTAACCACTAAGCCACTGCTGCCTGACATATGGATATTTTATCTCAATTTCAACAATACTGGGAGTAATATAACTAACCAATTAAAACTGAAGAAAAGACTTTTCAAAATCATCTGTAATACATAATTATACAAAAATGTGATTTGTGGTGAGGAATAAATTAGGACACCCTCACCTTTATTCCCAATTAAAATGGCTCATATCACACACAGGTGTGGTGCACATGATTAGAAAATCATTACTTAGCATTTTGAAGGAAGTTGAATAAGTTGCCCTATTTAAACCTCAGACATTTAGTTTGGTGTGCTCCTGACTGTTGTGAAAGTGAATACCATGGTGAGATCAAAAAGAGCTGTCTGTGGCCTTCAAATTGTAGCAGTTTACAAGCCTGGTAAGGGATTTAAAAAGATCTCAAAAGAATTTGCAGCCATTTCACTCTTCAGAAAATGTCTACAAATGGAGGGCTTCCAAAACAACTACCCACATGCCCAGGTCTGGCCGTCCAAGCAAGTTCACCCCAAGAGCGGACCAGAAGATGCTAAGAAGTGTCACGAGGTGGTGCTGAGGGCTGGACGCCAACGCAGAGCCGAGAGCTTCATACTGGACTTTAATAACGGATAAAGTGCACAGAACTAAACATATTAACCAACATAACACATGTAAAACATAACCCGAGGAATCACAGTGTGCCCACAGAATGTTCAGCGCCCTGCTCTGGTTCACTGGGGTTTATATCGCCAGCCCCTGATGAAGAGCATCAGAACACAATCAGAGCAGGGCGCCCTCTACTGGCGCCAGATCGTCACAAGAAGTCTTCAAAAACCCTAAAATGTCATCACAGGACCTACAGCAGTTACAAGAGAAACATCAAAGCCAGACTGAAGTTTGCAAGAGAGAACGTAGATAAAGAGCAGGACTTCTAGAATAATGACACCAGAACAGAGGACATGTCTAGTGTAAACCAAATTCTGTTCCAGGAAAATAACTTCATATCAGCTGTGAAGCATGGAGGTGGAAGTATCATGGTTTGGAAATGCTTTGCTGCAGCAGGACCTGGCCAGCTCACCATTATAGAATCCACCATGAATTCTATAGTGTATCAGAGGATGCTTGAGGAACATGTGAGAATATTTGTAAGAACATTAAAGCTGAAGCAGAACTGGACCCTGCAACATGACAATGACCCAAAGCACACCAGAAAATTCACCAAGGACTGGTTGAAAACTAAGAAATGGAGAGTCTTGGAGTGGCCAAGTAAAAACCCAGATCTTAATCCCATTGAGATGTTGTGGGGTGACTTCAAATGGGCTGTACATGCAAGAAACCCCTCAAACATCTCACAGCTTAAAGAATTCTGCATTGAGTGGGGAAACTTTCCTCAGAACGATGCCAGAGATGGTTAGGTGCCACCAGAAGCGTCTCACTGCGGTTATTTCAGCCAATGGGGCAATCACTAGCTATTAGGGGATAGGGTGTCCTAACTTTTTTCTCAGTTAGAATACACATTTAAACATTCAATTTTAAACATCTTTTGTTTGAATGAATAAATCGAGGTTCATTTTGGTTGTTTTCCTGCATTTAAATTACTTTCTTTTCCAGAGATGAATAAAAGAAAGTTTAGACATTGATATGTCAGTCAGTCATTTTCTGCCACTTGTCCCAACCTTGGTTGCAGGGGAGTGCTGCAGTCCATCCCAGCTCACACAGGGCAAAGGACAGGGGACACACCTTGGACAGGTCGCCAGCCCATCGCAGGGAGGAGCATGACAAGGACAGCACCTTGCTCAAGCGTACCTCAGGGCAACCTATTGGGAAGGGGTTCAAACCCCCAATCCTCCGATCATGCGGCCAACACCCTAACCACTAGGCCACCACTGCCCCCTGACATTGATTTGTTTTCTTAATAACTCAATATTTAATGGGGTTTAAACATTGCCCAATAATTTGCTCAAAGTTGGCTTGAAGCTAAAAATTGCTTTGTACTTTTTCTGTAAAATCATTTTGCATCTCTTAACAAACATTCCTTCATCTATCCATTACTCCATCTGTCCATCTGAACAGGCATCACAAGGGATACCAAACCCTATCCCAGCCCTCAGAGGAAATAGTTAATCTCAAGTTATGAAGACATGTCAACAGTCAAGATCATGTCTAAACTTTATGATCCCTAACAAATGGAATATTTTTTCTGATTATCCTCACCGATAAGTGGTCAGCAGCTGTTTAGTCCCAATACGTCAAGTTCTCTTCACATTGTCAGTTAGTCAGTCATTTTCTGGGCCGTTTGTCCTAATCAGGGTCACAGGGGAGTGCTGGAGTCCATCCCAGCTCACAAGATGGGGATAAGCACCTGGCTCAAGGGTACCTCAGGGCAACCTTTTGGGAAGGGGTTCGAACCCCTGATCCTCTGATCACACAGTCAACACCTAACCACTAGGCCACCGCTGCCCCTCTTCACGTTGTGCATGTAGAAATGCATTTACTTTCACTTTTAAACATAGCTGTGAGTTCTACTGTTGATTTTTATGATTTGATTTCACCTAACATTTAAGTCTTCTCTGATCACAACCATTCAAGAATTTTTCAACGAGAGTTCTTCCTCAACTAAAACATTTTATTAAGCGTAAATAAAATGTTGGACAGTTCTTCTTACAAGATCAGCAATTTCCTTAACTGTTTCCCTTGCTTTATGTAGGCCTGACTCTATAGAGAAACAGATATCACAATCTGAAACCAAGAATCTTAAAGCTGACCACCACTGAAAAATGTAGAGGTTCAAAGATATCACTGCATTTCTTCAGTGTTGTGCTTTGTCAGGAGGCAGCAGGTCACAAATGTTATAATGTATATAACCTATTACTTCATTTATGAACTTTCTCAATGTCTGTATTATCTTAGCCACTGTCTTAGCTATGGCAACCCATTTGCTTGCTGTTTCTTCTTGCTTGATTGAATTTCACTTTTGGTTTTTGGACCAGCTGGAAAAAAAATCTCTCTTGGCAATATTTAGTGTAATCCTTCACATCAAATATCCCTAAACCATTTGTCATATTTTGAGATTCAAATAATTAGTAGTATTTGTACTGTTTCTGAGAGTTTTCTAGGGTGCTGTGAGGCTTTGAGGCGAATCAGCAGATGGTCGAGCAACATGCACATACACAAGCACACGTTCCCCCCCTCAGATCACACAGTCAGTTTTATTTGCACAGGAATTATTTGAAGATTGATGATCTTTATTCATTTTCCTTAAACAGTGAATGTGTAAGAACAACAATGGTAAGGCTATTTATGCCTGTTCTGCTACAGCAATGTTTTATCATACTTTTTGGCTCCCCAGCGATCCATTCAGAGTGTTTGTGTTTGTCCCCTTTATGTCATTAAAATCTGTCCCCAGAGTAGTGGGTGTGTTTGCATGACCTTGTTGGTCATAGTAAAATGGATCAGTGTGTTGATTTGGTGTTTTCTGTGTGCTGTGTTTATCACTGTATGAAAAAGCTTCATGCTCCCTTTATTGGATGCACTGTGCTAGTTTCAGAATGAACCTTTCTGAACCCAACTAATGTGTGAAGTAAATTTCTGTTGAGGGGTTTGCTTGTTGAAAATGGAATTAAAATGTTTTCATTCGGCTTTGTTGGATTACATTTTTATTTGGTGGGCATAATAACACTTTTTTCCTTCTCAAATCAAAATTAGTTATGGTCCATCTACTAACCCAGTCTCTCCAATCTCTGAGTAGTGATAGTGTACTTTAGAAATCATGTCAAATCGATATTGCTATGGTATCCGCATTAGTGCAACATTATTTTATCGGTACAAAAAGTATTGACATAGCAAAGAAGATTAAATGGCATATTCACATTTTGCATTGATCCTAAAAAATGAAAAAAGTACAAAAATAAACATTATAACTAAACTTAAATTATAAACTGTTTGTTGGCACAAATTTCAAAATTTACTACAAAATCAATAATATTGATATTGTAATATAACATAATTTTATTGCCTTTTTTGTGTATTTTTGCATACTTTATAATATGTTATTCAGAATCCTGATTATTAGCTCAGCCCTAAGACTAGCAATATGATGTTTTCTAATTTAACTCAGAATCTTTTTAGTCATGAATGACATTCATGTCCAAATCAATCTGTCAAAATGTATTTCAGCTCCAGCTCTCCTCTTCTGTCTTTATCTTCTTTGTACCCCTACTTTAAGCAAACAGCCCCTTTATTAAAAATGAGATTGTATGGGCAGAGTGCTTGTAACAAAAGCCAAGCGCCTGTTTAATAATGTAGGTGGTGACCTGTGTGTTATTGGAAACACAATGATTGGATATTACATCCAGTGGGGGAAATGTCAGGATGTGAGCTTTCTCTGTGAGGTGTATGACCTCGGTTATTAGCAACAGCTGCACCGACTGGCACAAATGTCACTGGATGGGGAGCTAGAGTTCAGGGACGTGTGGGAGAACGAGTAAAGAGGAGAGACGAATGCAGCCCTGACAATAACAGATGCGTCACATCTCACCTGCGGTAATGAGAGGTCATCGATGAGTAGCAGGGAAAGGAAGCCATTGTGCATTGACTTTTTCCCAGTTGACCTCAAGCGTAGACGTGAACAGCCTCACTTATGCGCTCCTCATATGGCTCAATATCCTAATAACCGCAGTCAAAATGGAAGCAGATCATTGCCAACACTGTGAAAACTAATTCCACTCTGGTAATGCATACCATATGAATTTATATTAAAGTAAATAACAGTTTCACAGCAGTTTTCTTTTGCATATTGTGCACTTTTTTTTTTTTATATTGTATTTTATTACAAAATCATGATATGTGACAGGCAGGTACTAGCAAGAGTGAAAGAAAAAATTTTACGGGATGGTAATGAGACCAGCTATGCTATACAGGTTGGAGACTGTGGTGCTGATGAAAAGATAGGCAGCAGAGCTGGAGGTGGCTGGAGTGTTAACGATGCTGAGATTTTCTTTGGGTGTGACAACAATGGACAGGATTAGCAGTGAGTATATTAGAGGGACAGCTTTAGACATTTAGACATGACATAGACAAAGTTAGAGAAGCAAGGTTGCATTGGTCTGGACATGTCCAGAGGAGAGATAAGGATTATATTGGGAAGAGGATGTTGAAGATGGAGCTGCCAGGAAAGAGGAAGACCAAAGAGGAGGTTTATGGATGTGGTGAGAGAGGACATGCAAGTGGTCAGTTTGAATGAAGAAGATGCAGAAGACCAGAAGAAATGGAAACAGATAATCCACTGTGGCCACACCTTAATGAGTGAAGCTGAAAAAAGAAGATGATTACAAAATCACAATCACATTTTGAAACTTTGGTAAAAATAAATAAATAAATAATCTATGGACATATTTAGTGTGGTGGAAAAATAATCAAAATAATAACGTTAACTAACAGCAGAGTTCAAAATTTTCTCTCTGGAATTAACCTCAGCACAAAACTGTTCACTGGGAGCTTCATGGAATGGGATTTCATGGCTGAGCAGCTGCAATTAAGCCTCACATCAACAAGTGCAAATCCGAGTGTCAACTGGAGTGGTGTAAAGTTTGTAACATCACATTTACAGCTCTTATCCAGAGCAACTTCTATTTTCTAATTATAGGGACATCTTGGGGTTAAGGAGCATCTTGGGGTTAAGACCTGGAACACTTTGAGGTTAAGAGTCTTGGTCAGGTGGTGGTGCTGGAGGTGGGCTTTGAAACTGAAGCCTCTTTGTCCATAGGTTACCATGCTACTTCATCTGACCACACCATAATCACAAAAGTTTTTCCATCCATCCATTATCTGCCGCTTGTCCCAAACGGGGTTGCGGGGGAGTGCTGGTGTCCAACCCAGCGCACACAGCATGTTTTTAGCATTCATAAAAATTGCTAATAGAGACATCTTTTTGTACATTTCTTTAAAAAGTACAATCAGGATGTTTTGCTATGAATGAGCAGCCATGATACTTTTAGGGGCAGTGAGTTGTCATTTAACAAAATTTAGAGATCATTTGTAAAATGCCTATTTCTTCAACGCCATGCTCTTTAGCATGGAAATTCACTCTAATTCCAGGTGGTATGCAACACACATGGGAACCTAATGAAATGTAATTTCTAGGACTGCCAGTGTGAAATGCAAAATGTGATTTTTTTTACTCTCTTTCTTAGGCTGAGGAACTAAGATGGCCTTGCTCGAGGTTAAAGGGCATGTAATTTTTGTTGTAATGTGCACTGCTTAAAGAAAAAAAATAAAATTGCCTTTAAAAATGAAATCATCAATAAATATCAAGATTTCTTTTTATTTTTAATATTCCACTTTTTCTGTGATTTATGTACTTAAACTGGCATGGATACCAAATCAAATGCAAATCCTAATCACCATTCTAAATAATAATAGTAATAATAATAATAATAATAAATCACCAATGCTCCATGAAGTGATTGTGGAAATACTGTTTAATCTTCTTTGGATTGTGTGTAGTTGTTAATAAAGCCTTTATGCATTGTCATCTTTCTGCAGCATGAATCCTTATCCACAAAGATCCAAAGCAGAGGGTGTAGCATGTCTCTGAAAAATGCAGTGGTATTTTTCCTCTGTCAGTGTGAAATTCTGGCAGGTTGCTTGAGAGTAGCCAATATACCCTCAGATTTGAATAATCCCACCACCAGGGTTTAATGTTGGTTTATTAGACTGTGGTGAAATCTCCCTCCTTACATAAACCCTTCAGGAACTATAAATTTCAAACTTGGATTCATCAGTAAATTGTTTCCAGTCATCTACTGTAATGTGTTTGTCTAAGCATATGCCAGGCATTTTGCCTTGATTACCTTCAGGAGAAGTGGTTTTGTGGCTGCAATCTGTCCTTGGAGACCCCTACATATCCTTCTTTTGGCCATAGTTTTGCAGTTTAGAGTCTATCACTCTTTATTGACTACATTCTGTGTCTGTGCAGGAATTGCTGTTCTGTCTCTCAGTGAGCAAAGCTTTATGTATGATCAGTTTTGGTGTGCTTGATTGTGGTTTGAGTAGAGATAATGAAAGTGCAATGCAATGTCCACTAATAAATCTTCAGTTAACTTATAAATTTCATGCTGAGAAAGCTCCTCTATACTTAGAATAATTTATTTTAACTTCTGAAACCATAACTTTCTGAGGGCATGTATCCCGCATTCACTTATATCACTTTTCATTATTGAGAAATATTAATTAATTCTGAAGTTCATGTGAATTTTTTTGAGATTTGACTTTTCACTCATCTTTATTTCTGACATATTAATTTTATAATTAAGACAATTTGAGAAAATGCAACTTAAAAGCATTCTAAGGTCCACTGAACACAGCAGTACATATTTTTTTGATAAATTCATGCAGGTGCATCAGTTTCATGAGGGTGAGTTTGCTTTAAGAGGATTAAACTTTTGCTGTTTGTCATAAGTCTGGTTTATCTAAATTATGGTTTGGTCAAGAATTTGGAATTGAGCCAGGTTATGTGTTTTAACTAACTGTGTGGGGATTGTATACCGGGCACATTTTTGAAGGTGATGGGAATTCAGTAGCATGCACATGGGTGCATGACTGAAAAAAAAGTATTTGGATGTAACTATTTTCATATTGTTCATAACCTAGAGTTGAAAAAGGTCATGGTTCAGTAGCCAGAAGTTCTTGTTTTTTAACAAAGCTGTCAAAACTGAGCCAGGAAAGTTATTGGCGAATTGTAGACGTTTGCCAGAGAATTGATTAAAAAAGTGATTAAAAAACATTCATAATAAGCCATCTTCAAAGTTACCTGTACACAGTTAGAGGTTCATAATGCAATCGATGAACTGAAGTATGTTTAATGTATGTGGAGAGAAAGGTTTTGAGTGGTGTAAAAACATACAGATGAATAGTGACAGCTTAATTCAGAACAATTTTTGATGCACTTCGCTGTGTCTGTCTGTTATTCTAGAGAACCAGCTTGACATGCTGACTCAAAAACTAGTGCTTAACCCCTATGACCAAAGAGTTCAGACTGCCTTGTCAGTCCAGCCCATAACACCACTGAAGGCATAAGCTCTGAAAAAAAATATTGAAGAAGCAGTTGCGTGTTCAGGAAGAGCATTTGGCACTTATGGTAAGAAACCAGATGCTTTATGAAGTAAACTGTACTTTGATGACCTAAAGCCCTTTCAAGGGCATGGTAGTGCAGTGGGTAGTGCTGTCGCCTCAAAGCGAGAATTGTCCTTGGTTTGATTCCCAGGCAGTACGGTCCAGGTTCTTTCTGTGATGAAATAATGAGTTTGCATGTTCTCCCTGTGCCTCTGTGGTTTCCTCCAGGTGCTCCAGTGCTCCCATATACTCAAACATTGCATTCAAATGCATTAGGGTATGTTTTTCCATGTGTTATAAAATAAGAACAAAATAAAAACATAAACAGGATAGATATTGGTCTTCTACAAAAGAGCAAATTACACAATGTTCATTAATAGTCACCATGCAGAATAGTAGAACAGATACTTTATGTTTAACTGAATGGAACAGCTTTGATGTTGTATAGGTAGTCATTTTCAAAGGCTTAATTATTCCTTTCCTCACACAAAAAAAGTAACTATTTCAAAGCATATAAATGCAGCATCAATGTAAATTAGATTGTATGTGATTGCTATTAAGCTAATGAAAAAAGTAAGAGTTGAAAGTATGGAAAAATGTGTATTAAAACATTTAAAGCTAATCTATGACTTGTCTTCAAAAATCCTTAGATATAGTTAGATGTGTGGTGACTTATTTCTAAAGATTTGTTTTGAAATGCTTACATGTAAAATTAGAGAAATGAAAAGGGAGGACGTCAGAGGAAGCCATGATGAGACTCGTCAGCATCTTATGAAATTCCTACACTGTGCAGATTCATACTTGTCTTGATCATTACTGGAAACAGAAGGCAGAAGAGGCGCTGATATCCAGACTAACTAAACACTCTCTGAAAGACACTAATGAATAATACTTGATGCCATCACATTACATAAATGCAAATCATAGGCCATCATGCTAATTTATGGAAATCTCTCACCTGATACCATCACTTAATGCTTGCTTCCATAACCTTTAACCTCATATCTTTAAAGTATTCTAAGTGTCATTAAAATGCAATTACATTTTACAGCTCAGATTCTTTGGAATATCATTATAGAAGTAAGACAATGATTATGATTCAGTTTGAAGAAAATAGTAAAAAGTTAAGGGTGAAGTTCAAACTTGGTAAAGTGATGCAACCCTTTTAACACAGATGTGAGAACACAATACTAACAAAGGCACACTCGTGCTAAAACCCACCCAAAAATCCTGGTGTCCTTCCTTTGGCTGCTCCCATTAAGGCTTGCCACAACGTATCATTCATTTTCATTCCTTCCTGTTCTCTGCATCTTCTTCAATCAAACCAACCACTTTTTTCTCTATAGATACAACAGCTTTGCGCATCACCTTTATTCTTGAAAAATGGCACTTCGCCTTCGTTCACTTTCCAAGATTTCCTTTGTCTTCACTTTCCAAAATTGTGTTAAACACCTCTTTGCTTCCACAGGTCTGTCATCTGGACCAACAGCCTTACCATTCTTCATTCTCTTCATTACTGCTCTTACTTATGTTGCTAATCCAATGCATTTCCTGCTTTTTTATCCTAACATCATCTAATCTTCTTTCTCTCTTGTTCTCTTTATTTGTCAGCCCCTCATAATATTCTTTCCATCTGCTCACACTCACTTTTGAATACATTTCCTTTTCTATCCTTTATTGCCCTGACCAGCTGCTAATATTGCCCTGTGTCTCTCTGTCCAGGCAATCTGTATAGATCATTTTCTGTCTCTTTACTGTCCTAATCCTCATACAATTCACTGTATACCTTATCTTTAGCCTTTGCCACCACTTTCTTTGCCCTGTGCTTCATCTCTTTGAAAGTGAAAGGGACTATTCTTGTCATTGTGAAACACACCACAGCACACAGTGAGACACAACCTCTGCTTTTTACCCAGACACACACATGCAGCAGGGGGCATCTACTGAAAGCACCTTGGGAGCAGTGATGGGGATGCTACCTTGTTCGAGGGTACCTCAGGGCAACCTACTAGGGTTCAAACCCATGACCCTCTGATCCTGGGGCCAACTCCTTAACCAATAGGCCACCTCTTTGTACTCCTGTCTACTTTCTTCATCTCTCTGGATATCCCACTTCTTCTTCCCTTGCCTCTTCTTCTGTATAGGCTCCTGAACTTCTGGGTTCCACCACTTGGTTTCCTTTTTACTCTTTCTTCTGTCCAAATGCCACACCAAGTACCTTTCTAGCTGTCTCCCTTACTGGTCTTACAGTAGTTGTTCACTGACTGGTAACTCTTCACTACCTCCCAGCGCAGTCTCCAATCTCCTTCAGATTGACCCTACTGCAAAGGATATATTCTACCTGTGTGCATCTTCTTTCACTCCTGTATGTCACCCTGTGCTCCTCCCTCTTCTTAAAATAAGTATTAACTACAGCCATTTCCATCCTTTTCACAAAATCCACAAACATCTGACCTTCAGCATTCCTCTCCTTGATACCATACCTACCCATCACCTCATCAACATTTCTGTTCTCTTCACCAACGTGTCCATTAAAGTCTGCTCCAATCAACACACTCTCTCTCTCTCTCTCTCTCTCTCTCTCTCTCTCTCTCTCTCTCTCTCTCTCTCTCGTCTCACAACGAGCTTGCAGGGCATAAGCACCAACACCATTCATTATCACACCTTCAACTTCCAGCTTCAAACTCATTACCACTCATCTGACACTCTATTTACCTCCAAATATCTTCTTTCAGGATAACACCTACCCCATTTCTCCAATACATCTGGCCTTACTAACCTTCCATCTAGTGTCTCGCAAATACAAAATATCAGCCTTTCTTCTTTGCATCATATCAGCTAATTCTTTACGTTTACCAGTCATGATGCTAACATTCAATGTTCCTGTCCTCATTTCCCCTCTATTACCCCTTTCTCCTCCTGCCTCTGGATATGCCTTCCTCCTCTTCTTCTTCTCCTTTGGCCAATAGTAGCCCAATTTCCACCCACACCCATTTGGCTAACAGTAGTGGTGGTGGTTGTTATAAATCCTGGAAATTTGTTTCACTGTCTGCATATTTGATCTGGCAAAAGTTTTACATCAGATGCCCTTCCTGGTATCCAATGCTCCCTATTTATCCAGCATGGGACCAGCACAAAGAAATACACTGACTTGTGCATCCCTAGAGGCTGGGTTCCAAATTCCTGCAGTTCAAGTTCTTTTAATCTTGAAAACACAATTGACAACACAAACTAAATTAAGCAATTATTGTGATGCAATAATTAGCTAATGTTCATTTTCAGAATTAGGTTTGAGGAGCATTGATTAATTTGGTGGAAAATCATGATGCTCAAGGGTACCTCAGAATACTCAAGATTTGAACCCGCAGTCTTCTGATCACAGGGTCAAGTGCCTATCCACTAAGACTCCACTGCCCCAGAGCTTCTCTGAGCTTCTTAATCTAACTAGGATGATGTCATTAGATTGTGATAGAAAACAAGAGCACCCAAAGAAAACTCGGATAGACACTGCAACTACAAGCAAGTAAAAGAAAGAACAAGAATACTGGGAATAGAACCCAGAAGGTTTATGCTGCCAGGCAACAGCATCAACTGCTGCACCACACCAACTTTTGTACCTGTATTTATATTTACAACATCACTGTGCTAGTGCAAAAATTCCCAGACCACTTATCCAATACAAAAAATATATATTTTCCTCTAGATTATTTAAAAGAATGCCAAGTCAAATCATGTAACTAACTATGGAGGCAAATGGGAACACCACACATCTGCAGTCAAGTGACCTAAGATGACAGCAATCCGGTTTTACGTGTATAAACACAAAGAAAAGCATAAAAAATATACTATTATTCTTTTTCTGAATTGACCTCAGAATAGGGGGTATTGTGTGTAAACATTCACGTTTAAAATCTGATGTGTTATAGTGTAGAACCAGTAATAACAACCAGTGCAGATTATCCATCCATCCGTCTGCCCATCCGTCCGTCCATCCGCTCATCCATCCACCCATCCATCCATCAATGTAGTACGCCTATCCCAACTTGTGTTCCAAGAGTGCTGGAGCTTATCTCAGCTTTCATAGGACAAAAGGTAGAGAAATGCCCAAGACAGGTTGTCAGTGCTTCGCATGCACACTTTAACAATTTAGCGTCTCCACTTCACCTGATGAGTATGTCTTCAGAAAATGGGGGAAGAAAACTCCCACATACATAAAAAGAAAATGTAAACTCCATTCAGAAATGACCCAGGGTCTCCTGCTGGGACTCAAACCCAGAACCTTGTTGCTGGGAGATGCCTTTGCTAACCACAGTGCTATGCAATTTTTCTTACATAATTTCCAATGAACACTACATTACAACAAAGCACAACTGTACCGGCTGTATTCAAAATAACTCTTGAAAAAGTAGACCTGCTTCATTTTCAGCCTTTACTTTGCTAATTAGCAAAAGCACTAGTGTAACAGTGAAGAGTAAACAAGTCACAGGACAAAAAGGATTAAATTTTAAAAAGCTGCAGAACGTTTGAACTACTTTAGTTGAGTAATTCATACATGGTTTAAACCACCCCATGTGAGGGCTAGCCTTGCTCACAGGATAAAAGAAGAGGAGATTATGAGCTTCGGAAATCAAATGCCTACAAGCAAACCCTGGCTGTGAACACCTGTAGACAATAAGAGGCTATAATCAATCATTCTCCTCCTAGCCTCACTTCCCCATGGCAGAGAGCTGCTCCCCTGAGATTCCTTCTTAAGGAAAGACAAAGGCAGTGCAGGAATGCCCTTGCTATAGCATTGGGATGAGACTGTGCTCCTCTGTAGTACTTTCACACATACGTATGGCCAAAAGTATCCAGACAACCCTATCCACAAAATTCAGCAACTTTAAGGTGTTTGCTGACACAAGTACACACAAAGCACATAGAGTCTCCAAAAAAAGGACAAAAAATGCAGCTGTGCATTTTAAGGTCACCATGCCCCATGCAAGAACAGAAGTAAAAGATTGCTTCAGTCTTGCTCTGATCTAATGCTGTGTTTCATTCTATGCAAAAATCAGTAGGTTCTCCTAGTACTCTTCTAGTGCTCTATTCAAAAATAAAGAAAACTGACATATGTGTCTCAAATAACTTTAACTTTAACTTCAAAAGCATTGTAGATGATCTACATCAGACATGTCAAAAGGTATTCCTTCCAGACCACAGAGCTGCAGAGGTTAACCTTTTTTAATAGTCTAATGCTCTGAATTATATCCAGGACATTGCTTATGAGTTGAAACAGTTGTGTTTATGGAGACAGAGCATTGAAGTCTGTAGCCTTTGGAGACTGCATTGTAACTACCTTGTTTGTGATCTAAATTTATGCTGCAGTTTTAAAAGTTTCCACTTAGAGTGTGAAGTATCTTATTTCATGACCTCTAGCTTAAGGTGGATCTTTGAATACTATAACTGTTATTGTTATTGTTCGTTATTGTTCTTATCCTTAGATAGTGTGAAATTTTAATGATCAATGAACCAAATAGAAATGGTCCAAAATTACTGGGGAAAAACAGTTTTTATATCAACCTCTATTATAAGTTATGGATGATTTTTATTATAAAGTTTTTTAGTTCTACATATGTCTTCTGGGTGCAAATAATCAGCAAGCCACGATATCCACTTAAACGTATTGTTCCTTCTGCCACTCTGGAGATGAGCTTTTATCTTTGAATCTTCAGTCTTCTCTGAGATTACCTTTATCCTATCATCCTGTGGATGGCAGCAGAGTCTCCTCTGATTGCTCCTGCTGGAAATGCTTTCATATGCAGTACATCAGAGTGGATTCAAAACCCACCAGCCAGTCTTCAAACAACCAAAAATTAGAATTGAGTGGGAAATAGCAGAGCAGAGGGGAGATTTTTATCAAAGTGTTCAAAAACGACTAGGCCTCTAGTAGCCATACTGGAGCAGCTTGCACTTTAATTTCCACAATCTGGGCTTGAATGTGTGTTTTAAGGGAAGGCAATTGTGTGGTACGCATAGAGGAACAGCTGGAGACCTACACCGTGGATCCTGTCTTACATCTCACCATCCAACACGATCATTCCTTCAAAAATAGTCTCTCAGCTCATTGATCTTGGACTGGAGACCCCCATCTGTGACTTCCTGATGAGCAGACCCTATGTGAAGAGAACTGGTTTTGACAAGTCCTGCTCACTAATCCTCAACACAATCGCACCAAAGGGCTGTTTGCTCAGCCCACTCCTGTATCGCCTGTCCACTTATGATTATGCTACCAAGTGCAGCTCTAATATCATCATTAAATTTGCCTATGACACATCTGTCCATCATGGACAAGAGTAAGATGTATTATAGAGAGAAGCTGAATGCATTAAGCAACTGGTACCAGGTTAATTAACTCTCTATCAACATCATTTAGACTGAAGAGATGACTGTGGAGATGTTTGTGGACACTCATATTGAATATTGCTGAAGCTGAAAGGGTCAGTAGCTTCAAGTTCCCAGGTATGCATATCATCTTAACTGGTTGATACTCATGGGCACAATGGTCAAGAAAGCTTGTCTGACTGAAGTTTAACATGAACTCCAATATTATCACAACATTCTACAGGTGCACCATCAATATTTTGCCAATGGACTGCATCACAGTGTGGTATGGGAACTGCTCTGCCCACAGCAGCAAATCGCTGCAAAGGGTGGTGGCAGCAGCACAGCACATCACTGGCAACAGGCTCCCTGTCATTCAGGATATCTTCTACCAGCGGTGCCTGCAGAAGGCACACAGCATCATCAAGGACAACAGCCATCCAGTACACAGACTGTTCTCCTTGTTACTGTCTAGCAGATAGAACAGGAGCATGGCCGCATGTACTTTTAGACTCAAGGACAGTTTTTACCACCAGGCCATTAGGCTTCTCACAAATTTATATATTCCCCGTTGCCTTGTTTCAACTTTGTCTGCTTTTTTTACTTTGTAAATGCACAATTTACTATGACTATTGAATCTACTGCTACATATCCTATACTTTACAAATGTATTTTTTTTTCTTACGTTTATGCTTATCTTTTAATCCTCATTCTCATAAGTGTATAGTATTGTGCAAAAGTCCTAAGTCACCCCTTATTTCTTTAGTTTGCCATGAAATAATTTTTGAAGCCCATCCATCCATCATCTGCCGCTTGTCCCAAACGGGGTCGCGCTGGTGTCCAACCCAGCGCACACAGGGCGAGGACTGGGGACGCACCCTGGACAGGTCGCCAGCCCATCGCAGGGAGGAGCGGGACGGGGACGGCACCTTGCTCAAGGGTACCTCAGGGCAACCCATTGGGAAGGGGTTCAAACCCCTGATCCTCCGATCATGTGGCCAACGCCCTAACCACTAGGCCACCGCTGCCCCAATTTTTGTATTTTGTAAATAATATTATTTCATACATGTCAACCTGTCTTATCTTTGGCATATTGAGTAGATTCAATTTAGGAAATAGCAAAACGTTTTTTACTGCAACAGGCTCAAAGTGCCAAAAGATACAAGGTGTCTAAACCTAAAGGGCTTTCAACCACTGAGCACAACTATACTAATCACTGGCCTGAACATATGATGATCTGCACCTGTTTCTTCACTGCTTCTTGCCGTGAGTAAGACGTCTTTGTTTTTTATTGAATAATTTAAATGTTGGTCACTGTGGACCTTAACAAACAGAGGACGATCTTCTAAATTGGTCAGGTACAGGGACTGGACTGAGAGCCAAAACCTTATTCTTCATTAAGAATTTTTTCAACATGTATAAAGCTGTATATAATTCTATGTATCCCTTATTTGTGGTATATGCCTTTTTATATATGAACCTTTTTTGCTTATTCTATAACTTAAACAGCTAGTTCTGTTTGCATTGAGTTGACCTGCTTCTCTTGTCCAGCACATTTCATTGTACTGTTGACTCTGTGTTTACTTCCGTATGACTAATAATACTGAACTCAGTATGAACTCAAACTTAACTTCTGCCCCTTTTTCACTGTCTTTATGTGGTTGCTGTTGCTGTATTTACTTGCTGTTTTTTGCTACTTGAATAAATTCCTCATAAATTAAAATCCTTGGCCAACCAGTATGGGTTTTCATGAGAAATGACCAGTTTCAGTGCATGCAAATATGTAGAAATGTATGAACTGCTGGCACCTGATACAGTTATTTTATTTATTTTACCAATAGATTGGAAATTGTTACATACCAGTCAGATATTTAAATTATAACTGATAATTACTGTCAATAATTTGGTGTCCTATTTTAGTATGCCCAGATGCACAGGTAATCACTAGTGCTGACCATCACTATTTCTCATTTAAATTGATAAGGCATTGGATAAAGCAGTGGATAACACAGTCTAAGTAAAGCAGTTTGAATCAGCAATAAGTTTCTACTAACAAAGTTACTGCTAAAGATTTCAATGGGCATTATTTAAGTTAAATGTACTGAAATGTTTCAACATAAATAATGCCTGCATTTATCCAGTTTACCACTTAAATATGTACCTCCACCCTGGCAGTGTTATTACCTGTCCATTACTTTGGATGATGATGTAGAGCTGAGCCAATAAACCTCCCTTTAATTGGATCTATTTTTATTTATATGTAAATATATTCTTGTATTGCTGATTTTATCAACCTGTGTCTGGAAATAAGCACACATAATAGAGTTTGTGTCTTACATCTGCAGGGAAATATTCATGGTAGACCCGATGATATAATTATGGCAGGAAGACTTCAACCTGAATAATAACTTTATCTCTGGCAGCAAAATGAGACCTTAATGGATTCCCCCCCATGAACCTGGCTAAATTAAAACGATTATGTAAATAAAATATGAATCTAGGGCAGATGAACTTTTAAGGTTTCAATAAGCTGTGAAAAATTGAAGATTCATATTTTAAAAGTCTCCATACATGCAATATGGGAAACGCGAGGCACTGCTGGCAGGCTGAGCTTCACACACTCACGTTCTCACCATGCATTCTGATTGTAGTTCAGTAATCTGCAGTCTGTAGGTTCAGAACTCAAACACACAGGTTCCCCCAATAACTGCCAAAAACCTCAAAGGAAACCATGCCAATTATAAGTGTGTTTATTATATTGATTGATTCCTGAACATTAAGCCTACTGGCTTGTATCTCAAATAAGAACAATATCTGTGCATATATTCATGCTGTGTTCTTGAATGTTTAGTTCCAAACTTATTAAGTACTCCAATTTACTAAAGAACTGAAGATATTCCTTGTGCATATATTCTACACCTGACCGTAAATACTAGTATTTTACAAGCATTGCATGTAATACTTGACTTACTTATTAATCTACATTTGTTTATACCAAAAGCAGATTATGTTCCATATATTAGTTCAGTCAGATAAAATGAGCTCTCACAAAATTTAATTTTAGCTAAAAAATTGCATTGGTTCATTTTTCATGTGCAAATCTCACAAAACATTTGTACACATGTGCTTAGCTAAAATTGCTTCTGAAATCAAGGGTTTAAATAGAGTTTGTCCCACCTTTAATTTGGGGGAATTGGGGCCGTTAGGGGAGCTGCAGACGAACTCCAGGGCGGTCGCAGGACCCATAGATGAACAGGACCCCCCCATCCAGGGGGCCCTGCAACAGGATGGCTGCAGGAACCACTGGTGAAAAGGAACCTGGAAAAGGAATCCTGCTAAATCTGGTAAAGTTTTCACTGCTTGGCACTCTCATTTAAGCCTTTAAATCTCTCAGCACAATGACTGTTACTAAGAGACTTACATTTTGAAATGACTGCAGATAGGAGAGGAAACTGACTTTTCATGGAAGACTCATAATAAGCTTAACCATGACTAAATAGATAAATGATTGGATAAAGACTTAGAGACAGCAAGCTACTTTACTGACCACTGAAATACTGTTTTCCTGCTGATCAATATCCTGAAAGTTCATTCATAAAATACAGTCACTAATATAAACTTTTAGGTTAATGTGTTAGACCCCCTCAGTCATTCCACCTGCCACCAGACACCACTATGACAAGTCTGTTCAGTATTAAAGCTGTTTAAGCAATGTTCTAGGAAAGTCATTTCGCAAAGTCTCATGTATCCCATGCCAAAAACCCAGTCACCATTTGTCTGAGCTGACCCTGTACTGTCATTATGCATATGGGACAGTACATATATAATGCAATTTATCAAAAGCATGCTAAAAGTATAGCAAGACAGAAGCTAAATCCTACACGATTTAACCTAAATAAGAGGCTTCATTAAGTAATGATTTATGTAGATGAGATGAAAATAATACACTTCAGTTCAGAAGGGCATGTCATGATTACTCTCCAGTGGGCATCAACATCTTGCTGCTGTGCACTGGCAAGCTGCTGTGCACTGGGTTTGGACACCATGGTTACCTTTTAGAAACAGTGTGAGAATGAGATTTCCAAAGCTGGAGTTTCAAAGTGCAGGCATGACTTTGTTAATATAAATACAGAAAACTAATAATAGAAAGAGAGAACTAAAAAATGTAAAAGGTAGCTACAAAAAGGAACATGCAGCAGTGAAGCATATAAAACAACAGGAACATAGCTGAAATAAACACAGACACAAGAGCGCTTATACATGAAACATGGGACATCTGACACAAGGAGGAGACATGAGTTGACAACAGATGTGCAGGAGCAAAACTAGGGCAGGTCATGAAAAATAACAAACACACACACACATGGCACATGTAAACAAAGACATGGGGACATGGAAAACAAACACATGGACCAGAGAAGCCTGACAGATGACAATTACTGAAGAAAAGAAAGTGTGAGCTGAAATGAAGATATTTCAAGGAAATATCTTCTTCTTAGCTAATGGCCGATTTAATTTGAATTTAAAAAATAGTCGCAGGCTCATCCATGGAAATTCTCTTGAGCACCAACTTCTTAGTGATCCAATCACAGAGATCCTCATGTGGACCCAAAACACCAGTCTCATTTTCTAGAAAAATTGGCAGTGTTTCTACTTCCTATATAAAATAAGGTGACCCAACCACTCTCACACCATTCTACAGAGTGACCATGAAGCTGCATCATGGCCTGGTACAGGAAATGCAACACAAAAGCCTACAACAGGTGAGAACTGCTGAAAAGGTCACTGGGGTCTCTCTACCCTCTGCCAAGGACAATACACCACGCTGTATCCACAATGCCACCAGCATTCTGGATGACCCCACTCACTCCTCCTACACTCTCTTCTGCTGTCCGACTAAAGGTTCTGCAGCATACAAGTCTTTACTGCCAGGATAAAGTTTCTTCCCCCAGGCCATCAGACTCGTGAGCCAGAACTGATCTTTACATCCAAAGCAATTTTACACTATGATATTCCCCATATTTATATAACGTTTCATTTTTATTGTATTATTGCTCGTTTTTTGGTAAATGTTGACTGCATAAATTGCTTTGCACTTTACACATTTAATCACATGCTACTTAATACAGTCTATGAGATTATACTGTATAAATACTCAGTACTGTCTCCACTTTGTGTTTGCTACAGTTTATTTTGTTATATCTTGTTGAATCACATTATCTGAGTTGCATCATTCTTTCCTTTCACTGTTTCCCTGTGCTTAAATTTACTCAAATTTACAACAGCATGCTTTCGCCATTAGATCTTTTGAAATGCATTCAGTTTTAGCAAGCTTGAAAAAAGTGTTCAGGCTATGGTAGACAATCAAGAATCAACCATTTTTATGCAGCATGTGCTAATAGACTGCTTAAATAGCCTACAATAATTAGACTTGGATTTTCCCTCATTTAAATATTGAACAGGGACATATGAAGGCCAACAGAGCCTAATCATACTTTTTCATGAAGCCAGGGTGTTTGCAGACTGGGGGCAAAAAGACATGACTGGCACTAGATCTCCACGCCAACAGCATTTGCTGAATGATAATTTTGTCCTATTTGTAATGAGCCTCTCTCTTTTGTTTGGTGACATTTGGCGATTGGGGAAAATCATTACATTGATCTCTGCTCACAACACCTTCGTTATATTACATTGGGCTGCAGTTTTGTTTTGTCTTGCCCTCAGTGTTCTGTAGGGGTGACTGCATTCTAAGTGTGACACAGCAATTATTCTGTCTGAACTTTCCCTCTATCCCAGGTTTGCAGCTGATGTGAAATGCCAGCCTGTGTTTCAACCGTCACTGTGTTTCCTCTGTTATCGACCACAATAGCCGAGTGAGGTGCAGATAAAGGGGAATATCATGAAGGAATACTACTTCCCTGAAAGAACTGTTTCTAGAGTTTTACTTTTGCATTTCTTAATAATTCTGAATCATATGAATTGCATAATATGAGTTGATCATTTGAATTTTACATTTTGCATTAGTATTATTTAGCACTCACATTTATTATTATTATTTAGTCATATTGTAATGATCATAATTATACGATTATAACATCTTATTAACTTGATAGCAGTAAAGTAATATGCAATTATGTGTAATGTACGAGCCACAGTAATTAGCACTGGTCTTGTTACCTGGACTGAAATGTTTCACTACCTTTCCATTCTGGACTAGGCTCCAACACTCCCTTGTTAGGATAAGCAGCTCAGATAATGGATGGATGGATGGATGGATGAATGGATGGATGGATTTATATAATACCTAAGCAACAGTTTAAAATTAATTTGTGTTCAATGAAGGATTTTGTTTGATTTCTTTTTTCCTGATAAATCACTTTGAATTGAATTATTTTGACATAAGGCACTCTAAGTGAAATCACTAGTATTAATCATGTCTTTTAGCTTCCAAAAATGATCCTTATTGTCTGAGAACATCTTCTCCTCCATAAGAGTTTAGTAAAAATTGCAACATCAGTGGGTGTTTGTTATTTTGGCCAATAGGGTTTGGTTTCTGGATACCTAACCCCTCCATCCTTGACATTCTCATTAACACAATGTATCTTCATCTTACTCTCGCCCACACTTTTCACTGCGCTTATGTTTGCTCTCTCCTCATTTCTCTGTTTCCCTGTTGTCCCCATTATCTTCCCTCCCTTCCTCTCCCAATTTAATGTTTTTCACCAATTGTGTAATGTAAACAACTGCATAGGACTATATGACTGTAATTGGAACAACATAACTTTTAAGGTCTCATTCTAGACTTGAACCGATGGCTCTTGCATACTGATTAAACAGGATCACAGGATTAGTTTTACTTGGCAGTGTGTGGTGAAATATATAAATCAAAGAAAGATTTTATTTTGTTTTTTTTTTTTTTTATTAAGCCTATTGTTATGGGATTAATTGTCATCTGTTTTATGCTAATCAAAACCACACAATACATAAAACTGATGCATAGTGGGTAAAGTGTTACCACACAATAAGAAGGTCCTGGGTTTTGATACCCAGACGGGGTAGTCCAGGTCCATGTTCTCCCCGTGTCTGCATGGGTTTCTTCTGGGAGCTCCAGTTTCCTTCCCCTGACATGCACATCAGGTGGACTGGAGTTTCAAGATACCTTCCTAAGTGTGTGTGTGTGTGTGTGTGTGTGTGTGTGTGTGTGTGTGTGTGTGTGTGTGTGTGTGTGTGTGTGTGTGTGTGTGTGTGTGTGTTGTCTGTGCATCTGCCCTGCAATGTACTGGCAACCTGTCCTGGGTGTTTCCCCTGCCATATGAGAGCTGGAATAGGCTTTGGGCAAGTGTTTAAGAAAAAGAGTGAGTGTATTTAGATTAAGACTTTACTAATACAGTTATAATAAAATAATTATCATGGATCTTTTAAAGCTTTATTTAAAGATTACTTTAAATGTCAACCTGACAAAAATGGTCATAAATAGAGAATAAAGGGAGCTTCTGTCATCATTAGATAAATGTGTATTTTACACATTCTGTGTTATTCTCATCAACAAAATTATGGCCAATTCACATTTTTTCTTAATTTGTCAAGCATTATAAATCATTTTCATCATTTTCTTTCTTTAGACAAGGTTACCATTGTTTGACTATCACTGGTAACATACAGCTGTAGTATCTGTGCAGTAAATCCAGGCTACTGTTTGGAACCAGGTGCTGTGATAAGTCAGACAATGACAGAAGATGGTGTAGTTCTTTTAATAATAGCATAGCTGTGCTTAGACTCTTGTGAGATTTATCACATCCATTTGTCTTGAAGGACAGATGCACAGATTTAGGCACATCAATTAAAATGCTAAAACACCTTAGCCTGCTGAACAACACCAACAGCCAATTAACAAAATATAATTATCATCAGAAAACCTGGCAATATCAGTGGTGTTATTATCAGTTATTATCAAAAATCTTTATAGCTAATGTTGGATCCACTACAAATAACTTAGGAAAAGACTTTGAATTACTTTCTGAAAGCTTTTACTGTTTTATCATTCTGATTAGTTACTCTTGATTTTCACAATAGCAGTTTAAGGCCAATTAAATGTGAGCGAATTAGCAAAAAATACATGGGTTATTTTTCCTAAAACATTTGCCCATTTAATTTTTTTTTGTGCATTAAAATATCTTAGAATTTCAAAGAGGAAATAAAATGCACCAAATTCATTGTCCATAATTTTAGATGTTCAAAAGGCCTAAAACTACAGGACTAACAACTTTTAGCTGAATGAACAATCTTAAACGAACTATTGAATAAAGACATTGCATTAGTGTGTTCTGTTAAAACCTATTTCAGTTGAACAAAGGTGAGGTGGTTTGCTATGCAAGCAAAAATTATACTTGAATTCTAAGGCAGATTTTCACTCTAGCTGTTTATACATTCAGCTTGTTTTTCAGTAAAACATCAAATTAAAAGAAATATTTTGGGGCAAACATTCTTATTTTTTGTGCATGTGTGTTTTCATCCGATGGTGAGGTTGACCACACATCCGAATCCATATCTTGTTGCTTGGGAAATGGTAGAAAAAAAACAGTGCTCAGTCTGTCATGCTATCAGGGGTCCCCCAGGCACATCTTATCACCATATCTGGGGATTTGCATTCCAAGTATATCCACAGGAAAACACAAGCACATTGCTACAACTGATCTCTTGACAATGGCCAGAAAGCAACAGTTGCTAAGCAGTGTTTGGAGGGAGAAATAAAATTGAGCTTGGCCTCAAAGAAATGACTGATTCAACATACAGGAGTCATTAAATAGAGAACTTACATGGGCAAACCATTACTGTAATTCTTAGATTTAATCAAAATGGTCTAAAACTTATATTCTCTCTCCTCAAAAGACTTTGAGAAGCCTGAAGTGTAGTACAGACATCAGAGCACTGTATGAAAATGCATGATGTTGAGTTTCAAATGACCTCTTAGTTTTCCTGCTGTTCAGAGGGCTTGTTGGTAGAATGTAGAATGGGATGGGCACTGCTAGATGAGTACTTGAGACTCACAGGCTATTACTGCTTGATACAGTCCTTGTCTCTAGCAGTGGCTGTTTTGGAGGGAAGAAAATCATGGCTTATTTTCAGGAGTTGTTTTAGCACAAGCTCAATTAGCCTTTATTATTAAGAATTAGAAAACTGGTTTGGCTGTGACTATAGGCGACATACTTGGCTGGCGTGCCATTTTGATGAGATTGTTTGTTTGCAAGCAAAATTAAATGTGAATTTCCAACATGTTCTCATTTTATCCCTCACTGAGAATAGTTCCACATAAGCTGTATATAATGTGTCCTGGCTTAACATTGCTCACATTCAGCTTGAACAAAATGGCTTCTACAAACCAATTTACTAGTTTTTGGTCTCATCCCAAAAACACATTGATAGAAGCAGTGAGTAAGCCATAGGGAATGATGGCTGCTGTGCCTAAAGCAAAGCATTCGTCTTGCAGAAGTGCAGTGGAGACAGTTGGCCCATCTCGTTTTCTTCCACTAGAAACCTTTGAGTGGCGAAAAATCAAAGAGGCCATTTTAAATGGTTGTGTCAAAGCCATTACAAGGAGAACATTTAATGGAGATGGTGGTAGGGCTGGTGAACAGAGGGATCTGAAGGCTTTTTCTGCTTTATTACTGAGACATATCACTGCAACAGCAGCCTGACTATAACACACTCTTTCATTCATTCATTCCTGTGGTCCCACACAATAACCATGAAGACTGAACAGTGAATTTTTCCGCTTTTAACACATCCTTTACACACCAGTTGTGAACACACATACAGGAACAGGAGTAGTGGGTGGCTTTTCATTAAATAAAATCCAAGTAGATGTCTCTTAAAATTACACAGGACCTTCTCAAACCATATAGGAATGACAATGTAAGCAAATTGGAATTCACAGATAATGCATTCTAAGCAGATACATAGACATGAATAGCTGAACAGGCTTTATCAGCTGAGCAAAGATTTATTGGCAACAGCCCTGTCACGGTTTCTACCAAGCCCCAGATATGGCCACAGTCTCAGTCACTGGGAACTTCCAACCAACCACACGACCTAGTTGTCACACTCCAAGTACTTGTGCCTCACTTCCCTCTTTTCCAAGCATGACAAACCCCTGGAAAAAATGTATAAAGACTTTTTACTTCATAGAAAATAGTAAAATCACAGATTTTACCCTAAATAATTGTGCATAGTAGCTGCACAATCTTGCTTTGAGAAACTCATCAATGAAGTTCAATGCAATCATTTTAATGAATTTCTGTTAGTACTTTATTGCTCCTCATTGGGTCAGAGTTCTTTCAGGTGTGGACTTCATTAATGAAAAATGATAGTCATATTAGTTCCACCTTTCCTGCAGTTTTTGACAGATCAGCTTTGCAGGATGAAGCCTTGTATTATATTTAGACTCTTTGCTAGCTATGCCAGTGAGCAGGTTTTTCCTTTTTTTTTTTGAAAACACTGTGTTCCGAGATACATTCTCATCCTGAACATGACTTCAAAACCAAACCTATTTTCTACTGAAGGAATGAGAAAAATGCCCTGTGATACAGTGTACACCTGTACATTGACTGCTAAGGTAATGGCTGCCATCTCCCCAGTTTCTTTACCTGACATGAAGTCCTAGATTATAAATGGGTGAGGGAATTTGATCGTGTTCATTAGGCCATCATCATTATGTTTCATTAGAACAGCTCCAGGCAAATGCAGGATCATTTCCCTCAGTGAATGTCATGTTCAGTGGTTTCTCTTTAGCTCATGTAATCTTGTTTTCTTCTGTGCTGGTCTTGCCAAGTCTTTTCTGATATTATCACATCTTATTACACTGACCATCTTTTGACATACAACCTTGTTGGATTTTGTAACTTTATCTTTCTTTTGTTTCAAAGGACAGCTCTTTGCTGATGTAACACTAGGGTGGTGTGAGTAGGACATAAACACATAGCCGGGATGCTTGTTCTTAGCTTTATTAGACATAGTGAAATGTAACCAAAGGTACAAACGAAGGCACCACTGTTTACAACGGAGATTACACATGCAAATGATTGACGCTCTGCTCTGACTCATTGGGCTTTAAATAGCCAGCCCCCAATCAAGCACACCTGTGCCCTGGTGAGCCCAGGTGTGCTCACTCAGAACAGAGTGACATCTACTGTGACAGCTGGAAGCCCAACAGCTTGCATCAATCTTTTAACTGCAGACCAATTTGCATTTTTAGACTTGTGCTGGTATTTGTTTTCAAAGTGCAAATTACATCTATTATTTTTACCACAAAATTATGAAATAAAATAATTTTGTTTAGCCTAATTTTTAAATGCATTTAATGATAATCATAGTGGTAAGGTACATTATGTTTAAAAGCAAAAATTTGGAACATAATAACAAATCTAAAAACAGGAAAAACTCTACAGATCAAAAATCACATTACCATATTTACAATTACAAACAAAAAGTTTGAAAAAAAAAACCCTGTATGTTTTGCACTAGGCCCTCAGACTCAGACAGAAAGTGCCATGTATAAAAGGGTATGCATATGTAGGACAACAATTCACAGTCAAAGACATTTAATATATGTGCAGGTTCACTGTTTTCCATTATTTACATTTACGGCATTTAGCAGACGCTCTTATCCAGAGCAACCTCCATGTCCTAATTACAGGGACAGTCCCTCTGGAGCAACTCAGGGTAAAGGGTCTTGCTCAGGGACCCAGTGGTGGTAGTGCCACAGGTGGGATTCGAACCTAGGACCTCTTGAGCCATAGGTCCATACCCTGCCACTAGACCACCTCCACCCATTATTGCCACAGACAGGTCTTCAGAATTCATGCAAAAGAAATTAAATGATAAAATGAACGATAAAATAGACTAAAACAGTAGTGAGTGGGTTGGGGTGGTAACAATCCAGTATTTTTCACATCTGGCTCCTACATAAAAACTACAGCAAATACTCAGCGACCCCTATATTGGAACAGAGTGTGAACGTTAATATGGTCGCGTTATCTCTACCTGATCTTTTGTGTTCTATTTTTCCCTCCGCGTTAGTTGTAAGGCCAGTTTGTTAATGCTTTAAGCATCGGTTGATCACCTATAGAGCAATGCTTAAACTGAAGTTCCTAAAACAAAACAAAACAAAAGGGAAAGAGTTCATGGGGTGTCCATCCCACTTTCAGTGAGCTTTCCTCACATCCATTTCCATCTTTCTTTTCTCTTCTCACCCCACAGTTGCAAATGAGTTTGGGGAGAAGTACCATTACTGGAGTGTGGAGACCATTTGATGAAGCACATAAATGCATCAAGGCACAAACACACAAACTGTTGGGCCATTAGTTGCCCAGAGGGAGGTCTCTTTCCACCAGCTCATATCCATCACTGAGAAACAGTGTCCACTGCTGCATCACGCCTGTCTTTGCTGTGCACAGGGGAGCGGAGAATATGTTGCTCCCTTTCCATTACTGCAGCTCATCATGTCAATTCTGAATATTACTGAGTATGCATGCATGATATTATGCATGTGTGCTACTCTGTTATTGCGCTGAGGTTTCCACTGAGCAGGTGCTTAAAGCAAATGCAAATGGAAGTCAGAGAAAATGGAAGACGGACCCTGTTTTGTCCCTTAAAGAAGAAAAAGGTTACACAGTTTACAGCTTGCCATTCTGACCCTGGAGCAAAACAATGACAATAGAAAAAAAGCACAAATGTATAGTTAAATTAAATAGTGCATATCAGCAGATATTGGCCAAAAAACAAGGCAATAGGTGTTGAAAACATTTGGGTGTAATAAAATTTAAGCCTGTGTTATGCATGAGTGCCTAAGTGTGCACTCTCAGACACCCATGCTGCCTTCAAATTTGTTTAGGAGATTTACTGGCTGAAAGCTCCCTAGGTCTTTTGTGCAAGTCTTCTCTGCAGGCTCCTTCTCCTCACTCATTTGTAGGGAACAGCAGACCTCAGTGGCTCATGTTTATACATGGCCGCTACAGTACTATCTAAACAAGCCCTTCAGGCTGGGGCCTGATAAGCCCTCGATAGGACTCGCTTCTGCTTTTAAACAAAACCAGACGTATGCGCTGGGAAAGGTATCGCCTCATGTTTACAATGTCTTTAGCCCCCTCACACTTTTGTGCTCAATATCTTCGGGGACGTCAGTGATTAGAGTAACAACTGAGGTGCTCCTGGTTTATTGGTGTGGTTTTGTGTTATTCCTTTACACCCTGCACTTCCGTTCATGCTAGTAATAGAACTACCAGTTATAACCAGTGTCAGCATGAATGCATCACCAATTTATTGAGTTTGCATTGGGGGAGGGTTGGATTGTGTGGGAGAGTTGGTAAAGGCAGAATTGCTGTGCACACTGCTCTGGAAAGCTGCACACACACACCCTCACAAACAACTGACAGGTTCGACTTATCTGCTTTGATTTCGCCTAGCAGAAATTCCCTCTTTCCTTCCACCATTCAGAGAGCTTCATTCTGCCAACCTCATCAGTCCATGGTGAGGTGAAATACTTTCAAATTAGTGTGGAAAGTCTAGGTAGTGCATTTCAAAAGTTCAATCCATTTCCATTTAGATGAATGGCTGTGTGGGCACTTTTGAGCAAAAGTGACATTTTAGTTAGGTTAACGCATTGTGTATGTTTTTCAAAGTCATCATCTGTGAAATTACAAAACCACACTGGCACAGAGAAAAGAGTATATGTAGAAGGTCAGTAATGTCACTACTAAACAACTAAATTACAGAGCAGGCTTTAGCCACCAATGCATTGCTTGCAATCACCTGAATGACAGTTGTAACTGTTGAGATGCTACGGTTTGGTTAAGATATCTTTGCCCTTCACAAATTTTCAGCTTTCTAAAGATTTATTTTTTCTAGCAAAATAAAAGCCAGAGAGTGTGATCATGAAAAGTGAAAAGGAGATAGATAGATAGATAGAGAGAGAGATAGAGAGAGAGAGAGAGAGAGAGAGAGAGAGAGAGAGAGAGAATGACAGATAGAGAGAGAAGTAGAGAGAGGGAGAGAACAAGAGAGAGAGAGAGAGAGAGCGAGAGAGAGAGAGAGAGAGACTGATTCTTTATGCTACACTGCACATTTCTCTTCTTGTAATGGATGGCCCCTCCAAGCATGATGCTCTCTTATCATTAACTCTCATCACTTTTCCTCTCCTTCCACAATTCAAGTCCATTCCTCACTCTTTGCTCTCTCTTCTCTTTCTCGCTGCTTTAACAACCTTGTGTCTCTTGTGTTTATCTCTCGTTTTTGGACTCAACCCCCCACACCACCACATAGAGCCCCCTCTGGTGTTAAACCTGCTGTGCAGTGGAGTGGAAATGTCCTTCTAGACAGTTCAGTCTCTTAGCCCATGCTGATTCAAATAAGCTGAGAACTGAAGGGCCTAGGAAACATTTAGTATCCAAGTGCTATAAAAAATAACAACAACAATAATAATAACAACAATAACAACAACAACAACAACAATAATAACAATAATAATGGTAATAATAAAAAATCTATATATATTTCTATTTATTTTGGAAACATTTATTTAGGCATTATATTAAATAACAGCACAGCAGGAAGAAGCAGGAAGATACAGAGCAAGTTTCTTTTCTTTAGCAAGTCAACATAAATGAGGATATTTGATTTAAATCAATATTTTATATCAGTTTGAGACCTATTACTTTTTATATACAATATGTGACAGCACTGTTATTCTTACTCCAAAAATTATGCCCATTTCTAATCAACAGCCAAAATTAGAATATATAAATCATTAAATTGTTTTCACGTAGATATTTACAAGGAAATGCTCTTGACTGCAGAAAACAATTAGTGTACCTTAGAACCTTTTATGAAAACTCCTATTTTTTGGGAATATGTTTCTAATCAACTTGTAGATGAGCCCAAAAACATCCCTTACACAACAAACACCCTTTGCTGTGTATATAGTGAAGTAATCAAAATCTAGTTTTCTACTTATATCTTGGTGCATACAAGGATGATCATTTAATGAACCTCATACTTTACAGGGAAATATGACAATATTCTGCTGCTTCGCTTACACTGCAATTGTTCTCCTGATGCATTTGTCCATCAGAAAGCCAACTCAGATCTGTTCAAGTTATTTGTAAAGCCCCTTTTCCCAATAGATAGTGTCACAAAGCAACCCTAAACATAAAGAAACCTTGAGAGAAACCTTTAGAGGAAGAAGCCTTGAGAAAAACCTTTAGAGGAAGAAACCTTGAGAGAAAGAAACCTTAGGAGGATATATTTTCATATTTTGAAGCTTGGGGTGAACCAGTTGGCATCAGTTTATATATGCTGTAAGTAGTCTTTTTCAGATATTTCATGCACAAAGACATCTCATAGACTTCCATGTGAAGGGAACATATCCTACTGTGTGTGATGATAAATAAAGTTATTCTGACATGAAAATTAAATAGATCTGATTGGCGACAATACCGCAGACTTTTAAAAAATAAAACTAGAGTATAGAATATTAAAAAAAGTATAACTAGTGTATGACTAGAAGTCATCTGATGGTGTATGCATTATAAAGACAATGGATTCTGGATTACAAAAGAGACACATTGTGCCAGCCAAAGGTCAAAATACATTGTTTTTCAACAGATGTTTTAAATAAATAAACCTAAAAAGCTTGATGCGTAAGTCTTCAACCCTTCAGACTAGTCAGACTCAGAGGAATTGCCTATTGTTGCAATAACGGCCTCCAGTCTGTTGGCGTAGGCTGTGAATAGATTATTGGTAAAACAGTAACTTACACTGGTGAATATTTGACATGGGCAGGTTATACATTTTCCCTTCAATATCTGAAAAAGTATAAATTGTCTTCTCCAATAATTTGCTTTCAACACACCTTACTGTTCAATCCCTCTTTACAGGCCTCCAAACAGCCATTCCACTGCTGAAATAAAAGATTTTAAAATTTTCATTTGTTTCAAATTTCATTTTATGCACTTTTTCTCAACAGTGCACAGTGCCACTTTATAGCAATTATGAAAAAAGTGTTTTTGATTATCTTTCTTTTTTCAATTTGACCAAAAACTCTTTTTGTTTTCTTCCAAAATTTGGTAGGAATATTATCAATCCTGTGTGCAATGTAAGGTGTTTAGGATGATTGTCTTACTACTGCCTGATAAGTTTGGTCAGTTTTCAGCTTTCTGTAAATTGGCAGACAAAGTTTTATAGTTCTATAGACTTCATTACTGAAAGCAGCTCTTGCCATTGTGAATGCAACAAAATGCATTCTCTGTATTTAACCCATACACAGTCACTGATCAGTGATGGGAACGGTACCTTGATCAAGGGTACCTCAGAAACACCTATTGATCTGGGATTCAAAGCCATGACCATCTGATCCTGAGGCTTTATCCCTAAACACTAGGCCACTGCTGCCCCAGTATTCTTTCTGCTGCTGCTTTTGTAAGTTACACCATCAATAAAGATTAGTGAGCCTGTTCCAGAGCAGCCATGCAAGCTCAGTCACCATGACACTACCTCCACCAGGCTTCACACATAAGGTCACATGTTGCTCATGAGGTTACTATTGTTTTTGGGTTTTTCTTTATAGCCCTCAAAATATGTCTGTCATCAGCTGTTGCTGTTGCAGTATTCATAGATGGAATCCAAATCTCCAAACTAAAAGAAAACAGGGATTTAAACAATCAATCTAACAGAACACATCTGTGCAACAAATAACCTCAACAAAATAATGTCTTAGCTTTTGAAAAGTGAAACTTCATTTAAAATAGTTTAATAGTGGTAGCTTACCTCACTTCAAGTATCTTGCCCAACACTGACAATTTATAAATGTAGCCAATTCACATTCAGTGTTCAATAATGTAGTTGGTCTGCACACACCTGATAAATAAGGCTGTTTCAAATATAAGGGCTTCCTAAGACAAAGCTTCGTTCCTTACTACAATTTTTATGACTCGTAACAGGTGAGTTAACCACTTAGCTGTCAGGTATTCACCCGGCTGTGGAATTAAATGTAAGTGAATGATTGCAAGTTTGCAAAAACTGGGGAGAACATCATGCATATCCATCAGCTCTGTACAACAAATTTGTAACTTTTTAATTGGCAGCATAAAAGCCCTTAAGGGTTCAAAGAAAAAACATGAACAGAAAACACTGTTGTATAGTGATGCACTTTAATTCTTTAAAAGTGATTTTTTTTTTCAATGTGAGACACAGCACAGGCTCTGCTTTTTACCCATACACACCGTGCAGCAGGGGGCAGCTATTTAACGTTACCTGGGGAACAGTGATGGGAACAGTACCTTGCTCAAGGGTACCTCGGGGCAATCTACTGATCTGGAATTCGAACCCATGGCCTTCTGACCCAGGGGCCATACTTTGAGGGGCTGATGAATGAAGAGAACGAGAGAGAGAGAAGATCGGATGAGGATAGTAAACCAGGAAGTGCACAAATTTGTGAAAGTAAAAGTGACTATTCTTGTCATTGTGAGTACACACCACTAGGTCACCATTGCAAGAAGTAAGAGCAACGATGAAGAATTGCTAGAGCTAGAGGTGGCAGAATTAAGATGCTAAGATGTTCATTGGGAATGATGAGGATGGAGAAATTAATATATAAGAGGGACTGCTAAAAAAAAAAGAATGGTTATAATAAATAAAACAGGTTGTATAGGATGGAGATAATTATTTTCTAAAAATGGTACCAGGACGGATTCTAAAACATGTTCTTTACTAGCCAAATGAGATAAGTGAGACCATTGTGTAAAAAAGTGCAGTGGAATATCTTAAAATTAACCTTACATGAATGGCACATTAAAAAAAAAAAAAAAAGCTTGCTGACAAGTTACATTTTTACACAACAGTGCAGTGCGACAAAGTCTTATTAAGACTACATGGCTAATGTTTATACTATAACAGGCCTACTTAATGTGTTATACCTATGCAGATGACACAGAAATAGCTCCATTCACAAAATTACAGTGTTTAATGTCCTTTATACATTATCGATCTTACACTGCTGTTTATAATCTAATGTGGCAAATTAATATTGTAATTTAATGCTTAGAGATAACTGAACTAAAAATACACTATACATGAATGAAAAAGCATAGTGGAAATAACACAATGTTTCTTGTCTGCATAACTGAGCATTTCAGTATTCTTGCCTGGCTTTTACCTGCCATGCTGGCCATTCTGTACTTCTGTTATCATTTTGTTTCTCTATATGCTCCTGTTTGTTCCCTTGTGTTATATGTCCCGCCTCCCACCGGATCACTGTTATTACCTTAATTGTTACCTCCTGTGTTCCTCCAACTGCCTGTCCAGTTGTTTATTGTTCTGCGTATTTAAGTCTTGTGTCTGTATTTGTTCTTCATCAGATGGTGGCTGTGTTATTCTAGGCCTGTTTTGTGGCAGTGTTTACTGTCTGTCTCACTGGAAATTCTACACTGTTTTCTTGATCTGGGTTTGCTTAACGATTTGTATTTGATGCTCTGTGGTGGTCTGTCCTTCACCTGGCTTTGACTTGTTTTTTGTAACTGCTGCCTGATTTGGTTTTCCTTTTAAAAAACTTTATTTCACTGGGCCTCAGTCAGATCTTGGCCTGTATGATACAATCTGAGCAGAATGGACACAGCAGATCCAATCAGGGAATAATGATGGGGAAACACCAGGCCCAGCTCAACTCACTGTCCGTGGGAGCGACTGAGTTGACTGCTATAATCCATTCTCTCCTGCTGATCCAAAGCAGGCCGTCCACCCCTACAAAAGTATTGCAGAATGACTTGACCTCCCCAACTTCTCCTGCCTACTCCTGAAATATAATTGGGTGAGCTCGGCACTTGGTGATCTTTTCTTTCCCAATGCTAATTCATCTTTGTTCTGCAACCTTTGATCTCCAACACTGAACGACCTAAATTGGCTTACATATTCAATCAGTGATCCACCCTAGACAGGCAGTAAGGAAGAGCTGTCTGGGAGGCTAGATAATTTTTTTACTGTGGCTAACTCCCTTTTCCAGAGATCAAAGGCATGTCTGACCACTCAAAACATGGGTGAGAATGTTTGAGAATTCCCTGTGAATTGCCCCACATGCACCAGGGGAGCAGGTGTGTGCGAGATTACATCATGGAATTTCAGACTCTACCTACCTCTAGTGGGTGGAATGCACATGCGCTTTACAACCCTTACTAAACTTCCTAATCATCTGTGATCTTCCTGATACTTGTGAAGCTTTGATGGATTTGGTCATCTGAATTAATGCACAGATACAACAAAGAAAAGGCCCTAGATGTTTTCTGAGAGTAGCCATCAATAAGCCAGTCTGTCATCCAGTTCCCATGTTTTCAACAGCACCTATTCTTCACATTTCTGAACATGAAGATACGCAGGTTGACCATGGTTGATCAGAGAATAATCACCTTTTGGTCCTGTATTTCTTCAATAGCTTGTCTTTGTTGTTTTGGCTCCGTGTCTTTACCTGTCTTTTTCTAGATCATGAGCTTGTTTTTCTGTGCCTGAGTCTGCTGTATGCCTCATTCATTTTTCTAGTTTAGCCTGATTTTTTTCCCCTCTTTTCACTACTGGTTTTGCCCTGGTTTGCATAGAGTGTGATTGGGTCCTAACCTGAAAGCCCTAACAGATCATCTGCAATTCTCTTTTTTATATGTTTAATTAGTGAATATCAAGCATTTAAGCCATCAAAGCTGGAGGTAATTCATTTGGGAAATATCCTTTACTACTGTCATGTTTCCAAGGAAAAAAAGGTGGCAAAAGCGCATGGCAGACTTCAGGGTTCTTTAATCTGATTGACACAATTGTCCAAAGAAGCTAGGCAAAACAGACAAAAAACAAATGATTCTGGGTTGGGCTGGCAAACCTTAAATGCCTGGCAGACCAGGTGGGGGGATTGGGTGTGATTAATAACACAAAAAAGCTGAAATTACATCTTTATGCAAAAATACAATAAATTATGTAAATATACAGTTAGTATATACACACAGAATTGCAGTCCATGTTCTCAGAATTGCATTAGCTTTGCCCACATGGGGCTAGTTGACAGCAATAAAGTGATTTGTATTTGGTCACGTTTAGACTCATCTTTAATCCTGACCGTTTAGCCACTTGGAAATGCTAAACTTTCCTAGAAAAGCCTCAGATTTTTGTGGCTGCCAACTGGCTAAAGAATCCTGACAGAATTTTAGTTTTTTTGTCGATTTTAATTTCCACCCATTTTGGGGTTTTGCTTGTTTTAGTTTTCCACATGGTTAATTAGATAATTCGGATTCGGCAACTGCTGGCTGCTTCGGGCTTCACTCTTGTGTCCTAAGGCAGTATGAATATTGGTGTTTGGGGTAGGCCACTCCTTTACAGTCTGGAAGGTTATGATATTAATTTCATGAAGTTTTATAAAGACCCCCACCCCACTGACATTTAACTGACTTGCAAAATGACCAACAACAATTTTGGCAAATAGTTGCAAAACAAAAAAATAATAATAAAACTACCTGTCAGAAACAGCAAAAATATTGTTTAAGACATAAGTCGGTGTGTATGTTTAGTATGCATTAATATTTGCTTTACTGCCTCAGTGACATCTCTGTACAGTGGATTAAGTCCTCTCAAAGTAATGAAGAGGAGCCAGAACAGGCAGGGTTCGGCTGCAGCCTTGAGTTGGAGATAGAAGTAGAAAAAATCATGGTATATAATTTTTTTTTGGTGTAGCATTGTATCCTTTTTTTTTATTTACTATTTCTGAGCACCCTGCCACAAATCCATGCTTTCTTTTTTACTGTTGCATTTTAAAAACATGGCTATGAGGCTTTGAAAAGACATATATCTGCCCATTTCTCCTGAGAGAAATATATTTCTGTTTCTGGTCTGACTACATGAGGACTGTGTTAAGTGAGATTGTTATTACATTTTTTAAAATCATTTACTTGTTTTCAGCCTCCTTCATTTATTTTGTGGCAAGTTCTAATGGCCGCAACATGGATGATCATTTCCCCGAGACCAACCTCAGACTGATGATCAAAGCAATAATTAAACCAGGCAGCCTGCTGGGCAAACACCACCAAGAATTATTTCAGGTTCAGAAAGCTGTGAAAGAGATTGTTACCCCCTTTTAAAACGGTATGTTTCAGGTCCTGTTGCTCAAAATAGGGCCTCTAATTTGCTCATCATTCCACTCCTCCAGGAACAGGTTCTACCAAAATGTATTTACTAATAAAATACTGGACAAAGCGGCTCAGTTAAGGGTAGTTTCTGTCCATTCACCTGAGGTCAAAAATAACAATAGTTTTGACAAAGCAATATTCCTGCTTTCAAATATGCTTGTCATGTTTTGCCTTTTAGCTGCAGCTACAAGCTATAATTAATAAACCGTATGTAGCATATTTTTTAAAGAATAACAGAGTAGGGCCGGCGGGGGTTCAGTGATAGGAAACTGGCCTTTGAGGTCACAGGTTCGAATCCAACATCTAACAATATCACCACTGGGTTCCTGAGCAAAAACACTTAACCCCAAATTGCTCAAGGGGGACTGTCCCTGTAATCAGGAATTGGAAGTCACTCTGGATAAGAAGGTCTGCTAATTGCCATAAATGAGTAGGTTCAAACTGAAATGTAATAATGATAAAATATTCTTGGATTGGTTTATCTGTGTGAGATAAGGCTAATTAATCTTTGGAAGAAACACATAAGTGAACCATGCAGGCTTACTCCTCACTCTTCACTTGCCAAAGAACCAGAGCCAATGTAATGGCAGATCAGACCCTAGATAGTAGACCAGTCAACCTTGGCTTGATTACAAAATTTATCATTTATCTTGTAACCACAGTGGGTTCTACATCAAGAAGAAGAATCCCTTACCATCATATCTATCTACATCCATTCCATTCCTGATCAACTCCAAAGATTGTTTCCTGGTCCCAAAAAATCACGCAACAGTGTCTGCACTGGCTTTGTACTGTAACCCCACAGGAACACCATGGACAATTCCCTCTTCACTCCCCAGAAATGTGTGCCATGGAATAATATATAAATGGAACTTTGCAACATGGTTTCTTTAGTCTGTCATCATCCCCGGCTTCTGCTTTATTTTTCTTGAGAAAAAGAAAGAGAAAAGGATGTTTATAACCTTGGAGAGATTTGGCCTTAGAGAGGTTTGACCTTAATCCTAACTGCACAGTGCCAAAGACATCACCAGGTTAGATTTTTGAAGTGTGTATAATCTAGTGCTTGTTGAATCCATATGGCCTGTCTTGCCCTGCTTTCCAGGTTTTCATTCATGATTTTTTAAGTTATTTTAGGAAAATTTGTAATTGCTTACATTAAGAACATACAATTTTTTAATACTACAGCATCTGTTGGATAATCAGCTCTACATAACAGCTGAAAATGTCTTTTCCACCAAGCCACTTCATCATTCCTGGGATATATCATTAGTGCAAAAGTAGTAAAAATGGATAAGGATTAGCAGTGACAAATCCTGACCAGAACTGAGAACCGTTAAAGAACTACAATGATTTCTGGCTTTTACAAGTTTTTTTTCACTGGAATTTCTGTGCTTTTGGTTCTGTAGCAGCATAACTCACAACTTCTGAGGGCAAAGGGAGGATCTTAAAGGCACCTGAAATGCAATTCTATTACAGAGACATCATTATCTCTCTAAATTATACCCCTGCACTTATTTTTCCAGGAATATGGCAGATGCAGACCAGAACTATGACAACCAGGAACTGCTGGCAATCAAATTTGGATGAGTGGAGAAATTGAATGGAGTGAACTCAAGGTCCTTCCTTGGTGCTCATAGATCATTGCAACCTTGCAAATATCCAGACTTACCCAAGGCTGAAAGCAGGTGGGCCCCTTCTTCACTCAGTTTGATTTTACCATTTCTTATCTTCAAGGATCTACAAACAGAAAGGCTAATACCCTGCCTACACTCACACAGCACATAGAAGCTGAGAACACACTTCTTCAACAGTGAAATTTAGCATCAGTCACATGGGAGGACCCCTCATTGTCCCAATAAAGGCCAAAGGTGATGTGCATTGCTGTGGTGGTGATAGGTAAATGAATAAAAATGGCCTATGCTAGCCTGGTGTCAGGACATCTGAGCATAACTTGTTCTCCACAGACATTCAATGAAACATATTAACAAGCTTGCACTGAAGCCTGATCAAACTGATGACAGACCTGTTGACAAAGGGCTTATGTCTGAGACCTCCTTGTAAAAAAGCTAAGCCTCCAGTTTGTAAGAGCCAGTTAAGATCTTGGGAAAGATCAAAGAAGTGACAAACTACTTTTTTCTTGATTATATGGTATCTCACCTACTTTTGATGCACTGCTGCACAGTTACCCTTCTCATGCTAGAAGTGGACATTTCCCCAGCCTTCAATGGGATTGGTGTTTTTTTTTTTGGAATGGTTTTGGGCCATTAGAGATATGCTGCATAACAGTGGTTGTAGTAATTGATTCAAGGTTGATAAAGGACATTTACTGTTTATTTCTGGGGCATTCTCCAGGTCAAATAAATTATGAGTGCCATGGACTGGGAGGGGTATATTGTCAATATCACTTTTGCTGCCACACCTACCAAGTGAGGCAATTATTCGCCAAGTTATTGAGGGTTATGCCTCTAAAGTCACATGGGATATAGCTGAAGGCCCCTGTATTTTATTGTATTTTGGAACTATTATTTGGGACTTTTATTAATTCCTGTTCATTGTGCACCTGTATTCTGCTTTGTTTATTCATCACATTTTGTAAATAGTGTTGCAGTTGCTCATATTGCTCTCTCCAAAAAACGAAAAGTAAATGTGTTTATCATTGTCTTAAACTTATCCTATTTACATTCAGTTTTCAATGTTAAATGTAACCCCTTGATCTAATTGACTTAGATGATGATTGATTTAAATTAGTTAGATGGCCCTCCTACACTGCTCACATTTAATACAGCTATGACAGATATTTCACTGTTGTAGATTGTGAAGATGGGGGTTTGTGTGAATAATCTTACCATTTGCATTTAAAAAAATAGCTTGTGTAAAACAGAGCATGCACATTATTCAGTTAAGGGAATTTCAACAATTTGTACTCCAGTACTCCAGAGTTGTTTGGTGTGAAATAATAGAGAAAACCTAGAACTAAAAGTTTTTATTTTTCAAGAATAAGCATGGTGCACAGTGCTTTAGTAACAAATGGATTACGTTAGTAAGCCACAGCATGAAGTTGAAAGAGGTAGTTGAAGCTAGGGTAAAAGTAGGTGATGATTAGTGAGTAGCAATATCGTAATATTGCACTACAGATGCAATGTTTGCTCTGAAGGTGTTAATGGAGAAGTATAGAGAAGGTCAGAAGGTGCTGCATTGTGTCATATGACAGGGTACCTAAAGAGGAGTTTAGTGGCAGTGAGTAAGCCAGAGTGGTACAGTACATGTATGGAAACAGTGTGACGGTGGTGAGGTCTGCAGTAGGAGTGACATGTTTATAGTAGAGATGGGATTACATTAAGGATGAGCACTGTTCCCTTTATTATTTGCAATGGTGATGAACAGACTTACAGACAAGATTAGACAGGAGTCCCCATGCACTATGATGCTTGCAGATAGCCTTGTGATCTGTACTGAGAGTAGGGAACATTTTAGTAGACCTGGGAGAGGAGGAGATATGCTCAAGAGAGGAATGAAAGTCAGTAAACAAAATACACGAGTGTAAATGAAATCAAAATGGTTTGGGTGCAGGGAGCAGAGGTGGTGAAGGCAAAGGAGTTTAAATAAAGTACAGAGTAGCAGGCATGATGGAAAGTACATGAGAGGCAGGAGTGGTAGGAATCATCTGTGACAGACTGGTACAAGCAAGAGTGAAATGCAAAGGTTTATTAGTGAAACCTAGTTTCCTGTTATATATACTATTATAAAGGTTGGAGTGGGTGGCACTGACAAAAAGACAGATGATGGAGAAAAGATTTAGGTACAGGTGCAAGCGAAGGCAAAATAGTGCCTATAGAACACATATATTATTAACTTTACACATAACACTCTCAAAACCACTGTAGATTCACCTTTCATTTGGGATATTAAATACTACTACTACTATTACTACTACTACTACTACTAATAATAATATACCTATATAATAATATACACATTTGGATGCAGCTCAGAGTGATTCCAAAGTTATCAGAAGCTTAAGGTTCACAATTTCTTACTGTTCACACTAGACATCTTGCTGTCTTGTAATCAGGAAAGTAGTTTACACAAAACATGACTGATCAGCAACAGTAGTTCAACTATAAAAAAAACCCATACCAGCAGGAAGTTTCCTCATACCTACCCTGGTTTCCTGTGATCAAAAGTGATTTGTGAGCCAAAGTCAAATGCTGATTTGTGTCCTGTTAGCAAGTGGAAAATCAGTGGCTGAAACTGTATGTTACATACATACATACATACAGTATGAACCATAGTGCTTAACTCTACCTGGAATAAGCCTTAAAACCATTCTTGGAAAAGGAAAGGCACCCGGCAATCATTTTCACTATTGTTGTTAAAGGTATTCTCCCAACAACATGTCTCCTGAGAGCAGCATGTAAATATACACCTGGTTTTAAAATGCAGATGAAAATATATGCAAAATTACTGGCTGCTCAAACTTCAGTAAATCCAGCAGAATATATAATCAGCCACATGTGCAAATCCCCTACACACACTTTTATGTGTGTTCATCACTTTATCACTCTTACCTTCCACCAACTCCACAAACTGCACAGACATAATACATAAACAGAATGTGTGAGCTTTGCATTTGAAGTAGAGGCAATCTGTGTATATTAAGGTAATTGTTCTGAAAAGGACTGATCCAAAAATTGTTCTTGGGTAACTGCTGGGTAACTGATCCTTTTGTTTGATGGATAATTATCAAGCTTGCCAACCTCTGATACCAGTTAGGTAAAATTAACTATTGTGAGGCTTTGTTTAATTTATTCTCAAATCTTTCAAATATTTTTGAAATCTATTTACCTCCAAGTACAGCTTGTTTGTACATTCATAATTTAGGCTTTCCATCAGTATAAATCAATTTATAAACTAAAAATTTTACTTAAATTCATGTTTTATTCATCACTAAATTTTCCCTAAATCTGGTTTAGTATATTTTTATATATGTTTTTGGTTGTCCCTGGAGCACCTTTTTTTAATGACCTGCTTTATTGAAGTAAACTAATTGTTGATTTGAAACAACACTGAATTATGCAGAGCAATAACCTTACAAATAGATTCAATTCATGCACCCCAAATAGCCCCAGTGTTCTATATATAGTCCATTAGAATCAAACCTGGCCTCTGCTTAGATGCCTTGGCAATTTTACTGATCATGTGACGACAGTGTGACAGGCTTCAAAATGGATTTTCCTGCTATAACCTCAACCTATTCATGACCAACCATCCAGGCTAAGGATGACGGCAAGGAGGTCAGGGAATCGACCTTGTATTAAATAGCCCTGTGTGATTAACAATAGAAAGAGCGGTCCCACCACACACATATTGTCCGAGGATATACTGAACAAGATCAGATCTACTGATAGCAAAAAAGTCTGTGTAAACAAGTCATAAATAAGTCAAAAAGTTATCTTGAGATAATATGTATGCAAATGTATGTAGGATTTTTACGGCATCAGTCCCTAAAAATCTCTGGAGTGCTCCACTCACTAATAGCCTCATCATTCCAGATTGTGTTTACTTCTGCAGCTAACAGTGGTTTAATTACTCCACCCTCACCACATTAGGTGCCACAAGTTTATGCAGGGTTTTGTTTATGTGTTTTTCCCATTTCTCTCCTCTTTTAACAGGCCCTGTCTGCTCTGTTGTTAGTCAAAAGTACCCCTTTAGTCTTAAACCATGCAAAGACCTCTTATGTTTTCCTGGCAGCAGCAAACCTTATGGCTGTAGTAACATGCCGACAGTATTCTCACTCTGTAGAAAAGAGATTTATTGTTGGAAATTCTCCTCATTGTGCTTATCATCTCCAGCACATGGACTTCTATTTACATTGTAAATTGTGTTTTTGTTTGTAATATTCAACATAATTTCATACCTATAAAAGATGTATGCTTTCTATTTGTTAATTATTTGTTTATATATTGTTTTAATTCTGCTAAAAGTATAAAAATGTTAAAATATATATCTGAACTGCAGTACAGAGTGTCTGGCTGCCTCTCGCCCTATGTGAGCTAGAATAGGCTCCAGTAGCACCTTAGTCAGAATAAGCAGTTGATAAAATGAGAGGACTCTTAAATACATTATAAAAATAAAAGAAAACAAAACACGTCTGACTCTTCCATTGCTTCATGGTCCAGTTTTAACACTGAAGTGTCCTTTGTAGGTTCTTTCACTGATGGGCAGGGGTCTGCATTGGCCAGTGTGCATATATGTATTATGTATTATGAAACATTGCAGGATAAAATGAATCTTGTGTACTGACAGCTTTTTACATAACAAGCATTTAAGTTTTTAGCTATTTACACTACTACAACTCTAATTAGAACAGTCAGCTGGCTAGCCCTTACAATTAACAAACATTCTCAAGACCTGCTATTTGATGTCAAAGCCTCTCAGATTCTTACTTGCCTGTGTGAAGCAATTCACACTTTAACTCTCACTATTTATTATTAAAGTATATGGATACAGAAAGCCTGTGTACATTACAAAATAAAAGAAGTATGATTTTGCTGGTTCATGCTAGTTTCATCACAATTTTTCTGTTGAATTTACCATTCATTGGTTTGCCTATATTCCTAGAATGACTTTCAATGGCATTTCCATTTGTTAGATTGAAATTCAGCCTTGAGGTCTTTATTGGTTTTACTTATTTTTATGTTTACTTTTTAGGGTATGAGCACATTTTTTTTTTTTTTTTTTTTACATATTACCATATTTTTTATAGGCAACATAATTTGCTTTAATTGACCAATGGAAATTATTTAAAATACTTCAGTAATATTGCACTTGATAAATAAGCATAAAGCAACTCTGTAGTCTAACATGAGCCAGTTTATTTTCTTTGTAAGCTGAATAAATATACAGAAATACATTTTAATAAATGGTTATTGCAAAGTGAAATGGCAGACTTTTTCATTTTCTGATAAGCTGCTTCATGCGTAGAAACTAGACGATAATCACACATGGTTGATAGATAATAGGTAAACCTACCTCTCCGTGTTGTTAGCATTGTGGAACATCTGGTTTTTCATTTCAGCAGAGTTGATAATGTTTAAACTGTGCTGCAATTAAAGAATTAAAGAACAGTTTCTAAGGATACTTTTACCAAAGAGGTAAGCGAAGAAAACCTGTGAAATAACAAAACATAAATCATAAAACCATGCTCATTGCACAATTAATGAAAGCAAAAACTAATTAAAGTATTTGTGCTGGAAATGCTCCTAATTCTAAATATGAAGAAAGACAGAAAACTTCCCTGTGCTAACAAATGGAGCATACAATTAACTGATTCAAGTTTTTATCTCTTTGGGAAATGGGTATCTGTACATCTGTAGCAGCCACATTGCCTTTATTGCTCAAACCAACCTGAAGTGCTAGATGCATGAAATTGGTCAGCCCTCTTTTAGGCAAAACCCAGTAATGTACAGAGTTTTTTATATTATTCTATCATTATTCCATCACTCTCTAATTAATGCCTCTTCAAAAGGAGTGGATATGTGCTACTGATAAGGGCAGGACATAATGCCTGAACACAACATTAGCAGTCATCCTGCTTAAAGTGTGTTATCCAGTTTGCCATCTGGTAGGCAACACCAGGACATCCACAGACAAGCAGTTTAGCTGACTATTGAACAGGCTCTAGATCACAGGTCTCAAACTAGCTGCCTTAAACAGCCATGAGACATTTTTACAAATCCGACCTACGTTTTTTTTAAACAAATTTAATATTGTAACTAATAACCTATCGCTAGCTGCATAAAATTAGTTTAGAATGATGTTTAAATTATGGCTTGCATGCAAGGAGATCCATTCAAACAAATACACAGCATAACATGAGGGTGCCACACTGAGCTATTTGGCTACTATTTAACAACATTTAGTGGATACTAATTAAGCATTTAATTGTTCAGCAACTATTGTTTTTATTTATTTATTTAGTTATTTAAATTTCTTTCAAATTTCACCATGTTCAAATATACCCACTAGCTAAATCAAACTACCGTGTGTATGCAAACATAACTTTGTTGCTTTGACCAAAAGGCCAAGCAATTAGTTTGTGTGCCAACTAACTTTATAATTAAACCTGTACGCAAAGGCTCCTGTTAATATGACACACTTAAATTCCAAGCAGAACAATATTTCTCTGTCGGTTTGTGTGTGTGTGTGTGTGTGTGTGTGTGTATGTGTGTGTGTGTGTGTGTGTGTGTGTGTATGTGTGTGTTTAGATATTTTAATTGAAACTAGTGAATTGATAGAGGAAAATATTAAGCTTGTGTTGTTTTACGCCACTGATAAATGCAACTTATCACCCAGTGTTAATCAGCTGTTGTCAGATATCATTTGTTTTAATTAGCCTTCAGATTACATCCCTATGGAAAACTGTGTGCGTGTGTGTGTGTGTGTGTGTGTGAGTGCATATGCATGTGTGTGTGACACAGAGCAGTGTTACTGCAAGTCTTTGAACTGCTATAAATGTCATTACCCCTGCTGTGTTTGGAAACCCCATCCTAAAAATGTTAGAATTTTCTCTCATTAGCTCTTTCATTTGCATTTTTATGGATCGTTATATAGATTTATACATCAAAGTTCACATAGTTCCCCTTCCCTTGCAATTACACATCTGCTCAGAGATGTAAATGTGGAGTTCAATCACAGGCATGCCCAGAAAACTCAGGTATTAGGAACTTTTAATGGCATACCTAATTGTGTTATTAGTCATACTATTGGCTATTCACGATTCCAGCACGTTCGTGTCCTTTCTATTTCAGTCAGAACAATATCCCAGCTTTGAAAATAGAACCTATAAAAAAGATTAGCTGGCTTGCCAGTGTTAATTATGTATCTCCTAATTCTGTGACGAGCTGCCAGTGAAATGTTGTATGCTGAGGAAATTACTTGCAATTGCATGCAGTTTGAAAGATAATTTCATATAAACAGTGATGCATTTCTATCAGTTTACCTGCATCTGTTCAAATTTTTAGCAGCAAGAGCCAAGAATAAAAAGAGATCACAGCAAAGCTACAGAACTATCTATGGTTACAATCATTATACAAGAGATTAGATTTATTTTGTAGAATGATTGCCAGTGCAGGCAGTTAACACCAAGTATGACAGGGTGCTACAGTATCCTGGGACTACGGTTGATCATATCCCTTTATTTTTCTTGAAACCACAGTGTCAGCAAGCCTTTGGGTGAGATATTACTAAATAAACAAACAAGCAAACAAATAAATAATTAAATAGATGAATCTATTCATCCATCCATCCACCCACCCCTCCATCCATCCATCCATCCATTCATTATCTGAGCTCCTTTGCCTAACTACCAGGGTTTGCTGAAACATATGGCTATAGGGCTACAGAAAGAAATAGATTATGCAGGACAACAACAGGGCTTCACAATATGTCATCTGTTAACTGCGATCACAATATAGGCCTCCACAATACTGATATAGCAGAAGGCTGTAATATTCAAATGAGTCTTTGAGCAATCAGTGTTTTTGACAAAGTGACCAATCACAGGTCATTGTCACTTTGTGTTTTGATGTATTCCAATAAAAGTCATATTTTAAAATTAGGTTTTTCTCACTTGATTCTAAAAGGCATTTTAAGTTGTTTAAAATGGCTCATATTTTACCATCTTCCTTCGTTTCATTTGTTGTCTTTGTTAGATTTTTGATTGACCAATGTGTTTTTTATGTCAGACTATAAAGTGCAGCAATACACTCTGTACACAATTATTAGGCAAGTGAGCATTTTGAGGATTATTTTAATCTGGAACGAATATAGTGTTGTCAGTTCATCCAAAATGTTAATAATCCTGAAACCTGAATGTCCCATAAAGGAAATGGGAGTGTGAATATTCTCAGGCGATACATATGTGTACACAATTATTAGGCAACTGTTAGTGTGCATAATCTTTTGCAAATAAATGAAAATGAAAATTTACCCATCTAACATATTTATTTTCATCTGTTACAATGAGAATAATAAACAACTAAAAAAAAATAATAATTTCTGACATTATAAAAAAAAAAAAAAAAAGAATCAGTGACCAATATAACCACCCTTCTTTTCAATAACATTCATAAGTCTTCCATTCATGGAGTCTGTCAGTTTCTTACTTCTGTTTACGATTATTACAATCAACGTTTTGTGCAGCAGCAACCTCAGCCTCCCAGACACTGTTCAGAGAGGTGAACTGTTTGCCTTTTCTCCCTAAATCTCCCATTTAAGAAGGTGCACAAGTTAAAGTTAGGTCAGGTGAGGATGGGGGCCATGTCATTATTCCATCTTTAAGGGCTTTACTGGCCACACAGTGGAGAACTTCCAAGCATGTGATGGAGCATCGTCCTGCAGAAAAATCATGGTCCTTTTGAAAGATGCTGACTTTTTCCTGCACCACTACTTGCAGAAAGTGTCTTGTAAAAACCAAGTAAGATTGGGAGTTGATTTTGAGTCCCAAACCAGTACCCCACCTCCACCTTGCTGCGTCTGAGTGGAAGTGGAGCTCTGTGCCTGTTACTGATCCAGCCACGGGTCCATCCATCTGGTCAGTCAAGAGTCACTCTCATCTCATCTCCATAAAACCTGAAAAATCTGTCTTGAAATATTTCTTGGACCAGTCTTGAAGTTTCAACTGACGTGTCTTGTTCAGTGGTGCTTAGGTTCAGCTTCGGCCATGTCTATCAGCACTGAACACCTTGTACTTCTGAGCACTCCAGGTAGGCTGCAATTGGAATTTGACAGCACTGGAGGATCATGGGTTTCTGGTAGCTTCACTTTTGATTATTCTCATATCTTTGGCAGTTATTTTGCATCTTTTCTTCACAACATGTTTCCTGCAACCCTGGTGACTATTTGCAACAAATCCTTTGATGATTCTGTGATCATGTCCCAATATCTTAGCAATTTCAGGAGCGCTGTATCCCTCTGAAAGGATTTTTTACAATTTTTGACTCTTCAGCATCAGTTATTTCTCTTTTTTTTGGCCTATTTTGCCTGAGGAAAAAAGCTGCCTAATAATTATACAAACCTTGATATAAGGGTGTTGATCTCCTTAGGCCACATACTCCCTCATTACACAAATACATCTGATCACCTGATCTGCTAAAATCCAATAAGCATTCAAGTTTATACGGCTTGGAGTTGGAATATATACATAAAAATGAAACACAGTGTGCCCACAGTGTATAATCCCAATCACAGATTTTTTTTTCATATCATACAGCCCGTTACCAATCCATGACATGGCAGACATACGGACAAGTAAACATAGCAACACGCACACTTAGATGACAATTAGCATCTCTTATTCACCTGACACGCATGTCCTTGGAGGAAACTTGAGTCCACAAGAGAAATTTTTTTGTGCAAATTTTTAAACTTAATTTCTATCAAAATGTTTTGATAAATTTTCAGTAAACTTTTGCCACTTGAAATTTGTTAAAAATAATTTCTTGCTATCAGTATGTGCATTATATTTGCTGCTTACTGCTTTTAACAAAGAGAAGAGTGCTTGATGAGGGGTTGTTGATGAGCCGCAAAAAGAATGGATTGAATGTCATATTGATGTAAATGAGTGATGATGGGTATGGTGAACTACTTTGTGGTTTCTCTTCAGAATGCTGGAAACCACTATAGTCTGTTATTGGGACGATGCTGTAAATACATCAGTGAGCCACTTCATTAATTATACCTACTTTGTATCTACACTCATATTTTAGCTTCTCTGATCATGTAAGTGTACTTTTTAGTCCATCTGTTTCTCTGCATCATTTATCAACCATCTTAACCCCAAATTATAAATGATCAGGACCTCTTTTCAATTGTCAGCTTAAGCTGTGTCAAACTGTGCCTAAATGTGTGATGTATCAAATGTGTCAAATTTTAAAGAATAAAATCATTTTTCATTATTGTTTCAATACAGAATATATGTTTTTTTAAAGAGAATGCTTTGGACAACTGGTGTAATCAGGTGGAGGCAAATTAGCAGTCATAGCTCTGCATGTAAATTAAAATCCTCCCAGTTCACCAAATAAGATGTGAAAAATTAGTTTTGAGTTTTAAATATCAACTACAATTATTAGGTCTCTAATGCTTAATTAAGACGCCACTTTATTTTTCATTTATTGCCGTAGGATAATGTGCTTTGCTTGGGTTTTACTCTAGCAATGCACAGTGCATAATTTCCAACAATTTGTTGGAAAATATTCATTTTGCCAAAATATCAGATGTAGCCAGATGTTGTCAGCTTTAAGATCAGAGGGATGGCATCTGTCATTTCCAATAGAGACAGATTTTTCTTTTTTTATCAGCACATCACCATCTGTACCTTCAGAATGTTTGATGCACATTTTTTCTTTAAGAATGTGAGAAATCACATGGTTCACAACACCAGGTTTATATTTTGGGCAGTGGATAAGATAAAAAGACATTTCCCATTTGTTTTAAGTCTCTAACTCAGTAGCCCCATACACACAAACACACACGCACACTCTCATGAACGCACACATGCACTTGCACACACACACACACACACACACACACACACACACACACACACACACACACACACACACACACACACACAAATATCTCTCTGTACACAAGTATCCACAATTTTGCACTGATGAAAACAGTTTAATGAGTCAGGTCTTATAAATGCATCAGATGTCACTATTGATCGTGGCCTGATCTCAGGTCAATGAATTTCACTTTGAAGTCCCCAAGACAGCCCTTCTTTTCTATACCCTTTTACCCAATTCACACCTTTAAGAGAGGCAAACAAAAATATCAGCTTATTTCCTGCAGGATTTCACTGGGTCTCAGACAGGAAGCAGTGACTGGATCAGTGCAGAATCTAACTGAGCTAGCTGAGGAGAAAGATGTTCAAACTCTCTTCCTAGCAGCTCTCTAACTTCATCTTACTTTCACCTGTAAAACATTATTTATACCCTAGAGCCAAAGGTTCCTGCACATTCCTCTACTCCTGTCTGCCCTTTATGCTTTATCTCAGGGTCTATCTCTCAAATAGCACAGCTGCTCTATCTTCATGCCATTTATGTAATATGATTTACCACTAAAGCATTATCAATGTAATGCTACCATTTTGAGAGGCACTTGGGTTGGGACCTGTAACACCCATGTAACACATCTGTGCAGACTACTTTTACACATATCAGGGCTATTCTCAAATTTATGTGATTATATTTAACAAATCAAGTTTAACAGATTACTTAAATAGGTGGATTACTTTAATTTCCTTGTTGGAAATTAAAGGATAAAATTTATCCTTGCTTGTTGGATAAAAAAATCTAACAAAATTCAAGTCTTTACCCTGAAACTGAAGAAATATCACTTAATGTCAGGCGGTTTTATTGCAGTTGTATTTATATGCTAGGTTAACTGACCAATCACCTTCCATCAGTTGACCGAGACATGGTGTCTTCATTTGACTCAACTGTCCTTTCAAATATGACATTTCACAGGTTTGCCTAATGTTACTTATTAAGTGTGAGACTGAATGTTCATACACAATACCCAATATTCTTAGTTATGCCAGATTGGGCACCTGTGTTTATCTTTCTTATTTTTGATTATATGGTTTACATAATCTCTGTTTTGTGTATTTTGCGTTTGATTTAGCATTAAAAAACATTGAATAGAACAGAAGGCCATGGTCAGAGTAAATAGGCTGAATTTGTGTAGTAATATTCTATACTCGCTACCAGCACTTTAAGAGTAATTTTGTGATTGGCTTTTACATTAATAATCACAAGTGACAGCACAGTTTTGCAAACTGCTGCAGGTTTTTTCTGTTCCTCCAGTTCCTGTTTTCCTCTCAACTCCTCCACATGGGAGGAGAGAAGCAGTATCAAGGGAGGGGAGAAAACAAGCAATAACAAAATTTCTGAATGCAGCCCTTATGATCCTATGCACACTATCTGTGCTCTACAGACTGAGCAGAATCAGGTGCTCTAGAAAATGCACAAAAAAAGCAGTATAGTATGGGATCTCCAAGAACCCCTGCTCTAAACCCATTTATCTAGCCCGATCTATTTCTTTTTTTTTAGTTAGTTGTTCTGTACTGTTCTTAACTCTTAGCTTTTATATTCAAGACAGGGTCGCATCTCTTGACCTTGGTTCTAGTACCCCTGTGTGCTTTAACACTCCTGATTCATCTCACAAGCAGCACTGAAAAACATTAAAATAGCTATGACTAATACACTGTAGCAGGTATACCTGATAAACTTGTATTTTCACAATATATTGTGTAAAATGTCTCCGGTTGCCTGGTAACAGCTTAGTGATGCTGCATTGTTAGAGGTAGCCTTCTGATGTTGTTACAACAGGGATTTCAGGAAGTTCAGACATAGATTGAGACTCTTGGGAGACTGAGAGTACGGAACTGAAAAGAGTGGAAGATGCAGTTTCTGATCACTGTTGAGACAGAGGCATAGGCTGAATTAATGTTTGAATTTTGTAATGGCTGGTGCAACTGGGCTTATCTGGAACAGCTGGAACTTCTTAGGCTATAGTGATGATGAATGTCTAAAATTAAGCACTGCGCTTTTGTGAGCAGTGTGGCCTGATATGTGGTAACATAAAATAAGTACAGTAAAGTGTGTAAGTAATGGGAAAATTGCTATACTGGGCTATACTGAATTTAAAATTAAATGATGACTAAAGGGTGGAATGTAATTTTGAATTTAGGGTATTTGCATCAGTGCATCTTACTTGTAAGAAAGAATGGCAACTATTTTTCCTTTCCAAAGGTTTTAAAGGGCCATAAGTAACTGGGCTAAAATGCAGCCACTAACAATACATAAGTCAATGTATTTATTTGTGCCAATCCCAAGCCTGGATAAATGGGGAGGGTTACATCAGGAAAATCAAATATGCAGACAATGCAAAAAGATTTCCATACAGGATTAGTCGAGGGCCGGGTTAACAATGACTGCCATCTGTTCTATTAGCCAACAGGGTGCGGGTGGAAGTTGGGCTACTGTTGCCCAAAGGAGAAGAAGAAGAGGTGGAAGGCATATCCAGAGGCAGTAGGAGAAAACAAAGTATAGGAGAGCGGAAATGAGGTTAGGAAGTTTGAATGTTGGCAACATGACTGGTACAGGGAGAGAGTTAGCTGATGTGATATTTTGTGTATGCAAGAGGCTAGATGGAAAGGTAATAAGGGCAGGTGTAATGGAGGGGGTTTAATTTGTTTTACTATGGTAAGGATGGAAGGAGAAATAGGGTAGTTGTAAGCATGAAGGTGTTTAGAAGAGATGGAAGTACAGTTTCCAACAAGATTGTTAAACTTGAAAATGAGAGGATGCGCAAAGCTGTTGTAACTATACATAAAGTTGATCCACCACAGCATGAAGATATTGGAAAGAGTAGTGGAAGCTAGGTTAAGAAAATAGGGGATTATTATTGAACAGCAGTATGGTTTTATGTTGAGAAAGAGCACTACAGATTCAATGTGTGCTCTGAGGAAGGGCAGACGGAGCTGAAATGTGCCTTTGTTGACTTGGAGAAAGCATATGACAGGGTTCCTAGAGAAGCATTGTGGTTTTGTAGGAGGAAATCAGGAGAGGCAGAGAAGCATGTGAGAGCACAACAGGATATGTATGAGGGCAATGTGAGAGTGGTGAGGTCTGCAGTAGGAGTCACAGATGCAGTTAAAGTAAAGGTGGGATTATATCAAGGATCAGCACTGAGCAGATTCTTGTTTGTAACAATAAAGGACAGGTTGACGGACGAGGTTAAACTGGAGTACCCATGGACTATGTTGTTTGCTGGTGATAATGAGATCTGTAGTGAGACTAGGGAGCACCTTGAGGAGAACCTGGATAAATGTCATGAAAAGTGAATGAATGAGTGTAAATAAATGAGTGAATGAAAGGGAGGAAAGTGGAGTGGTAAGGATGCAGGGAGCAGAGGTGGCAAAAATGGAGGAGTTTACTTTCACCTGAGTGAAGGTGAAGAAGAAAGTGTGAGCAGTTTGGAAGTGGCAGGAGTGATCTGAGACAGACGGGTTTAGAGGAAAGTAGTGAGACCAACTATGCAGCAGAGCTGGAAGTAGTAGATTTAAAAATGCTGAAATTTTCATTTGGTGTGGTGAGGATGGACATGATTTGAAATAATCACAGCGGGACAGCTCAGGTTGGATATTTTTGAGACTAGAGAAGCAAGGTTGCATTGGTTTGGACATGCACAGAAGAGAGACAAGGATTATATTGGGAGAAGGATGTTAAGGATGGGGCTGGCAGAAATGAGGAAGACCAAAGAGGAGTTTTATGGATGTTGTGAGAGAAGACATGCAGGCAGCTGGTTTGACGGAGGAAGATGCAGAGGACAGGAAAATGGAGAAGGTCGATCCTCTGTGGTTTCTCTTAATGGGAGCAGCTGAAACAAGCGTTACATTGGTGGCCTAGAGTTGGCCCCAGGATTGGAAAGTCATGGGTTCAAATCCCAGACCATTAGTTTGCCCTGAGGTACCCTTGAGCAAGATACAGTCCCTGTCAATGCTCCCTGTGCACTTTCAATTGCTGCCCCCTGCTAATTTTGTTGTTTCACAATGACAATAATTTTCACTTTAAATGCTTTCGTATTCAAAAGCATGGGTTCAATGACACCATGTTGTGCAAGTAAGTCCATAAGCAAGTCTCTTTACACTAAATTCATCTACATCTGTAACTAGATTACATTTTCCATTGCTCTTGAATTAAAAAACTGTGGTAGATTTTGTCATGCTAGATTCAGACTTTGCAGTACTGGCAATCATATGATGCCTTTGTCAACCTATAAGGCTATGTGTGTGGGGTAAAATTCTATTGCCTCATATAAGTGAAAGTGACTATTCTTGTCATTGTGAAACAAAGCACAGCACACAGTGAACCAAAACAGAAACAGATCTCAGCATTTTACTCATACACACACATCAGGAGGCAGCGACTGAAAGTGCCTGGGGAGCAGTGACAGTGATAGTACCATGCTTAAGGGTACCTCTGGGCAACCTACTGTTCTGGGATTCGATCCCATGCCCTTATGATCCTGGGACCAACTCCCTAACCACTGCCCCTGCAAAATGTAAACTATAATGTCTGCACCCGAATCAACAGTTTTAGTATAATAAATAATGTGCTTAAACCCAAGAGGATTAAACCCCTCACATGAATTATAAATATGGCACATTTAGAACCAACTCTAGCCTTTTTGTTAGCTCTCTTGAATAAATGATGCAATGAAACACAGCTGGCCAAGAAGCACGTTGTTTCTGGATCCTCGAAACATGAAGTTTACCCCTTACAGAGTCTGCACCCAACCCTGATAATTGTTTCATTTCACATTCAATTTGCTGGAGTGCAGAGACAAGGAGGAGTAAGAAAAGTGTGTTACTGACCAGTTACTTATGTTCTGTGCAGTACACCTCCATTATCCAGTAGTGAGATGTCAGCTGAGAGATGGTCACTGCCTCAATGGGTTTCATATAGTGCATTATAAAATGCTTTTAGAGGTCTCAAGATAGCTCCTAAATGGAAGATTGCACACTTCAGATTCAGATCGTACACCACGTAGACGCATTTAGTGCAACAGCACTGGTATTCTGCAGACCAGGGGCTTGAAACGCATGAAATTGTTTGCAGTGCCAAAGAATTAGTTGGCTGAAATCTTACCATGTCAGATTCTTGTGATAATATAGGAATATACTGTTTTATACTCTTATTGTCTTTTTTGCTGATTTTGAGGCAAAAAAACCTCTTATTTCATGGGTCACTTTCCCAGAGAAAGACTAAACCCAGAAAGTGTTAAAGGTACCACTCAGAACGCTGTAAAATCCAGGACCAGTGATGGAAAGTAGCACAATTTGTTAGCGTCCTTAAGTAGACTTTTTAAGGCATCTGTATATTACTGTACATTGCAGTTTTCTCTGATAACCTTTTATCTTTATCCCCTACATTTGAACAGAAATACACCAGGGAAAATTAGTATTGAACATGTCAAAGTTTTTCTCAGTAAATATACATATTTGTTTCGAAACAAATGTACCTGCTAATTCCAGGTCTTTCTGAGGATCTCCGCTTAGACAACTCTTCTGATTATTCTTTTGAGTCCTTTATCAGAAATCTTGTGAGGAGCACCTGGTCATGGCTGGTTTAAGGTGAAATGATGTTCTTTCCACTTCTGGCCCCAACAGTGCTCACTGGATCATTCAGAAGCTTAGAAATATGTCTGTAACCTATGCAACAATAGCTCATTGCCTTTAACAATCATGAGATGCTTCTTGTGTGATACCTTGGTAATGAGAAACCTTTTTAAAGGCCATGAATTAGTACTAAACCAGCTGATATTAATTTGCAATTATAGGGGTTAGGATTTCTAAATACTGACTGATTTCAGCTGGTTTCTTGGCTTTGCTTGCCTTTTTGCACCTCATTTTCTTCATGTGCTCAATACTTATTCACCGTGTCTTTCAACTACACATAATTTAAAGACTTATTTGTTTTAATTTCATTGTATGAGTGGATTACTAGGGTTGTTTCCAACATCTGGTCATCATTTCATGTCAGTAGTCCCATTAGAAATGTGCTTACTGAGAATAAGGTTAACGTGTTCAATATTTATTTTCCCAGAGAAAACTAGTACAGAATTAGTACAGAACCACAAAGACAGCTAGAACTAGTAGTAAATAATTAAAATTAATGTTTATTCTTATTTAGTAGATTGTTTTTATTGTATCTAAGGTTTGAAAGGTTTGATAGCTTTATCTTCTTCTTCTTTTTCTTTCGGCTGCTCCCGTTTAGGGGTCGCCACAGCGGATCAACTGTCTCCATTTCTTCCTGTCTTTTGCATCTTCCTGCTTCAACCCGACCACCTGCATGTCCTCTCTCACCACATCCATAAACCTCCTCTTTGGTCTTCCTCTTCTCCTCTTTCCTGGCAGCTCCATCCCTCCTTCCAATATATAATCATCGCTCTCTCCTCTGCACATGCCAAACCAACGCAACCTTGCTTCTCTAACCTTGTCTCCAAGACGCCTAACCTGAGCTGTCCCTCTAATATACTCATTTCTAATCCTGTCCATCCTCGTCACACCCTAACGAAAATCTCACACTTCCTTAACTTGACACCTCCAGCTCCGCCTCCTGCCTTTCGTCAGTGCCACCGCCTCCAAACCCATACAACATAGCTGGTCTCACTACTGTCCTGTAAACCTTCCCTTACTTCAGCTGGCACGCTGTCGCCTGTCACAGAGCACTCCTGCCACTCTTCTCCACCCATTCCGACCTGCCTGCACTCACCTCTTCACCTTTCTTCCACATTCGCCGCTACACTGAACTGTTGATCCCAAGTATTTAAACTGCTCCACCTTTATCTCTACCCCATCCATCCTAACCACTCCACTTTCCTCCCTTTCATTCACACTCATGTATTCCGTCTTTGCCCTACTCACTTTCATTCCTCTCCTCTCCAGAGCATATCTCCATCTCTCCAGGTTCTCCTCAAGCTGCTCCCTACTCTCACTACAGATCACAATATCATCACAAACATCATCGTCCATGGAGACTCTTGTCTAACCTCATCCATCAACCTGTCCATTACTACTGCAAACAAGAATGGGCTCAGTGCTGATCCTTGATGTAATCCAATCTCTACTTTAAATGCATCCGCAATTCCCACTGCAGATCTCACCACTGTTACACTGCCCTCACATATCCTGAACTACTCTCACATACTTCTCTGTAACACCAGACTTCCTCATACAAAAACCACAACCTCTCTAGGCACCCTGTCATATGCTTTCTCCAAATCCACAAAGGCACAATGCAGCTCCTTCTGACCTTTCTCTGTACTTCTCCATCAACACCAGAGCAAACATTGTACTCTGTGGTGCACTTTCGCATAAAAACCATACTGCTGTTCACTAATCCTCACCTCTTTTCTAACCGAAAGCCTCTAATTACTCTTTCCCATAACTTCATGTAGTGTGGTTGATCCACTCTTATCCTCTATAGTTACTACAGCTCTGTGCATCACCCTTATTCTTGAAGATCGGTACCAGTACACTTTGTCTCCACTCCTCAGGCATCTTCTCACTTGCCAAGATTGTGTTAAACAATCTGGTCAGAAACTCAACTGCCATCTCCCTAAACATCTCCATGCTTCCACTGGTATGTCATCCGGTCCAACAGCCTTTCCATTCTTCATCCTCTTCATCGCTGCCCTTACTTCATCTTGTTTATTTGCTGCAATCTCCTGGTTAACTCTTTCTCACATCATCCAGTCTTCTCTCACATTTTCATTCATCAGCTCCTCAAAGTATTCCTTCCATCTGCTCAACACGCTCTGTTCACCTACAGAGTATTGCTACTATTTCTATCTTTAATCGTCCTGACCTGCAGCACATCTTTCCCAGATCTGTCTCTCTGTCTAGCCAATCGGTAAAGGTCCTTTTCTCCCTCTTTACTGTCCAACCTCTCATACAATTCAGCAAACACCTTATCTTTGGCCTTCACCACTGCTTTCTTCTCTTCGGCCCCTTCTGCGGTTCATCTCCCTTGTACATCTGTCTACTTCCTTCATCTCTCTGTATGTCCCATGTCTTTTGCCTCCCTTTCTTTTTGAATACACTCCTGACCCTGGGTTCCACCACCAGGTTTCCTTATCCTTTCTCTTCCTTCCGGATGTCACACCAAGTACATTTCTAGCCGTCTGCCTGATCACTTCTGCAGTAGTTTCCCAGCAATCCGGTAGCTCTTCGACACCTCCCAGTGCCCGTGTTAACTCCTGCCTGAATTCCACCTTGCAGTCCTCCTCCTTCAGCTTCCACCACTTGGGATCCTCGACTCTGCCCTCACTTTCCTCCCCTCTTCTCTGACCCCAAGGTCATCCTGGCTGCACCACCATCCTATGCTGTTTAGCTACACTCTCCCCTGTCACTACTTTGCAGTCTCTGATCTCTTTCAAACTGACCTTCCTGCAAAGAATATAATCCACCTGTGAGCATCTTCCTCCACTTTTATACGTCACCCTGTGCTCCTCCCTCTTCTTAAAATAAGTATTAACTACAGCCATTTCCATCCTTTTTGCAAAATCAACAACCATCTGACCTTCAGCATTCCTCTCCTTGACACCATGCCTACCATCACCTCCTCATCACCTCTGTTCCCTTCACCAACATGACCATTAAAAATTCGCACCAATCACCACTCTTCCCCTGGGTACACTCTCTTCTATCACTTCATCTAACTCACTCCAGAATTTTTTCCTTCGCTTTCCTCAGCAACCAACTTGTGGAGCATGCTAATTTCAACAACATTCATTATCACACCTTCAACTTCCAGCTTCAAACTCATCACCCTCCCTGACACCCTCTTTACTTCCAAAACACTCTCCACATACTCTTCCTTCAGGATAACACCTACTCCATTCCTCCTTCTATCCACACCATGGTAGAACAGTTTAAACCCCCCTCCAATACACCTGGTCTTACTACCCTTCCATCTAGTCTCTTGCACACACAAAATGTCAACCTTCCTTCCATCATATCACTAATTTCACCTTACCAGTCATGCCAACATTCAAAGTCCCTACCCTCACTTCCACTCTCCTCCCTTTTCTCCTCTCCTTCTTTCTCTCCTTCTCCCTCTGGACATGCCTTCCTCCTCTTCTTCTTCTTCTTTGGCCAACAGTAGTCCAATTTCCACCAGCACCCTGTAGGCTAACAGCACTGATGGCGGTCGTTGTTAACCCGGGCCTCGACCGATCCGGTATGGAATTCTGTATCGTTGTCCGCATATTGATTTGGCAAAGTTTTACACCGGATGCCCTTCCTGACGTAACCCTCCCCATTTACCCGGGCTTGGGACCGGCACAAAGAAATACACTGGCTTGTGCATCCCTAGTGGCTGGGTTGTTTGATAGCTTTATAATCATCTTAATATTGCATGAGGATCTGTTCTCTTTGCACAGAAACAGCCAGAAGAAAAGTCCATTAAAGAAGTACTTTTAATTTTATAATCACTTGGGAGGCAGTAATTTTTATTTTTAATTTAATATGTAATTTAATCAGTACTACTTTTGAGAATAGTTTTTACAAAAGTATCTGCACTTCTAATTTAGTAAATTAAGTAACTAAGTTTTTAAATTTTATAAATTTAGAAATTAATTTTAAGTAATAAAAAACTTAAGTAATTAAGTTTTTGGGAACATTTGATACCTCTGTTAAGGTCTACAATGAAAACCTACCTTGGCCGGAAAACTGTATTGATGAGTTTAGTGCAACATTAACCAAACTAAATTTAACTTCAGGTAAATTTTTTGTCTTACAATATGCGTAAATGTAATAAATAGCGAAAATGGTTAAAAACACTGTAAAGGTTTAGTGTTTGTTTTTTTTATGCATTTACTCACATACTGTCGAATTAAGGCCGCTCATCTTTGTAAAATGAAATGATAGACTATTTAAATTTGTTCTCCAAGAGGGAAATTGATAAACTGAAACAGATCAATGAGTCTATGTAATTGTCTATGCAATTATCACCTAAATAACTTGAAATTTTCTTCTTCTTCTTTATTTTCTTTCAGCTGCTCCCATTTAGGGGTTGCCACAGCAGATCAACTGTCTCCATTTCTTCCGGTCCTCTGCATCTTCCTGCTTCAAACCGACCATCTGCATGTCCTCTCTCACCACGTCCATAAACCTCCTCTTTGGTCTTCCTCTTCTCCTCTTTCCTGGCAGCTCCATCTTCAACATCCTCCTTCCAATATAATCCTCGTCTCTCCTCTGCACATGTCCAAACCAATGCAACCTTGCTTCTCTAACCTTGTCTCCAAGACGTCTAAACTGAACTGTCCCTCTAATATACTCATTTCTAATCCTGTCCGTCCTCGTCACACCTAACGAAAATCTCAGCATCTTTAATTCTGACACCTCCACCATCTCCAACCCATACAACATAGCTGGTCTCACTACTGTCCTGTAAACCTTCCCTTTTACTCTAGCTGGTACGCATCTGTCAAAAATCACTACAGCCACTGTTCTCCACCCATTCCAACCTGCCTGCACTCTCTTCTTCACCTCTCTTCCACACTTGCTGTTACACTGAACTGTTGATCCTAAATATTTAAACTCCTCCACCTTTGTTACCTCCACTCCCTGCATCCAAACCACTACACTATCCTCCCTTTCATTCACACTCATGTATTCTGTCTTTGCTCTACTCACTTTCATTCCTCTCCTCTCAAGATCTCCATCTCTGCAGGTTCTCCTCAAGCTGCTCCCTACTCTCACTACAGATCACAATATCATCAGCAAACATCATCGTCCATGGAGACTCTTGTCTAACCTCATCCGTCAACCTGTCCATTACTACTGCAAACAAGAATGGGCTCAGTGCTGATCCTTGATGTAATCCAACCTTTACCTTAAATGTATCTGTCATTCCCACTGCAGATCTCACCACTGTTACACTGCCATCATAAATATCCTGAACTACTCTCACATACTTCTCCGTAATACCAGACTTCCTCATACAGAACCACAACTCCTCTCTAGGCACCCTGTCATATGCTTTCTCCAAGTCCACAAAGGCACAATGCAGCTCCTTCTGACCTTCTCTGTACCATCAACACCCTATGAGCAAACATTGCATCTGTAGTGCTCTTTCTCACTAATCCTCACCTATTTTCTTAACCTAGCTTCCATGACTCTTTCCCATAACTTCATGGTGTGGCTGATCAACTTTATCCCCCTATAGTTACTACAGCTCTGTAGTAACAGCTCTGTAGTAACTACTGTAGTAACACCAGTATTCTTGAAGATCGGTACCAGTACACCACTCCTCAGGCATCTTCTCACTTTCCAAGATTGTGTTAAACAATCTTGCCAGAAACTCAACTGTTATCTCCCCTAAACACCTCCATGCTTCCACTGGTATGTCATCTGGTCCAACAGCCTTTCCATTCTTCATCCTCTTCATCGCTGCCTTACTTCCATCTTGTTTATTAGCTGCACTTCCTGGTTCACTCTTCTCACATCATCCAATCTTCTCCCTCTCTCATTTTCTTCATTCATCAGCCCCTCAAAGTATTCCTTCCATCTGCTGAACACGCTCTTTTCACCTGTGAGTACGTTTCCACTTCTATCTTTAATTGCCCTGACCTGCTGCACATCTTTCCCAGATCTGTCTCTCTGTCTAGCCAATCAGTAAAGGTCCTTTTCTCCCTCTTTACTGTCCAACCTCTCATACAATTCACCAAACACCTTATCTTTGGCCTTCACCACTGCTTCATCTCCTTGTACGCCAGTCTACTTTCTTTATCTCTCTGACTGTGCCATGTCTTCTTTGCCTCCCTCTTCTTTTGAATACACTCCTGGACTTCTTGGTTCCACCACCAGGTTTCCTTATCCTCCTTCTTCCTTCCAGATGTCACTCCAAGTACATTTCTAGCCATCTGCCTTATCACTTCTGCAGTAGTTTCCCAGCAATCCGGTAGCTGTTCAACACCTCCCAGTGCCCGTGTTAACTCCTGTCTGAATTTTACTTTGCAGTCCTCCTCCTTCAGCTTCCACCACTTGATCCTCTTCTTGACCTCCTAGGTCATCCTACAGACTACAATCCTATGCTGTTTAGCTACACTCTCCCCTGTCACTACTTTGCAGTCTCCAATCTCTTTCAGACTGAACCTCCTGCAAAGAATATAATCCACCTGTGAACATCTTCCTCCACTCTTATACATCACCCTGTGCTCCTCCCTCTTCTTAAATTAAATATTAACTACAGCCATTTCCATCCTTTTTGCTAAATCTACAACGATCTGACCTTCAACATTCCTCTCCTTGACACCATGCCTACCCATCACCTCCTCATCACCTCTGTTCCCTTCACCAACATGACCATTAAAATCTGCGCCAATCACCACTCTCTCTCCCCTGGGTACACTCTCTATCACTTCATCTAACTCACTCCAGAATTTTTCCTTCTCTTCCATCTCAAAACCAACTTGTGGAGCATTAGCACTAACAACATTCATTATCACACCTTCAGCTTCCAGCTTCAAACTCATCACCCTCCCTGACACCCTCTTCACCTCCAAAACACTCTTCACATACTCTTCCTTCAGGATAACACCTACTCCATTTCTCCTTCTATCCACACCATGTTAGAACAGTTTAAACCCTCCTCCACTATACCTGGGCTTACTACCCTTCCATCTAGTCTCTTGCACACACAAAATGTCATAATATCAGCTAATTCTCTACCTTTACCAGTCAGGCTGCCAACATTCAAAGTCCCTATCCTCACTTCCACTCTCCGCCCCTGCTTTCTCTCCTCCTCCCTCTGGACATGCCTTCCTCCTCTTCTTCTTCTTCTTCTTCTTCTTCTTCTTCTTCTTCTTCTTCTTCTTCTTCTTCTTCTTCTCCTTTGGCCAACAGTAGTCCAATTTCCATCAGCACCCTGTAGGCTAACAGCACTGGAGGCGGTCGTTGTTAACCCTGGCCTCGACCGATCCGGTATGGAATTCTGTATCATTGTCCGCATATTGATTTGGCCAAATTTTACACCGGATGCCCTTCCTGACGAAACCCTCCCCATTTACCCGGGCTTGGGACCAGCATGAAGAAATACACTGACTTGTGCATCTCTAGTGGCTGGGTTAATAACTTGTTGAAATATAAATGGATAAAGTGGCAGATTATGAGATTATCAGTGAACTGCTCAGCCATACTCATTGAAAGAATTTAACTCTCAGTGAAAACTTCCTGCTATCAGGACTTCAGAAGTCTGTGCTCATCACACACCCCTGCAGTGTCCACCATCCCACTGGAGTCTCTGTCACAGTTATTAGCACTGAGGAGCTCAGGGGAGCCTGGATCAGACACTGAAGCTGAGATGATTCTCCTATGCCTCAGGCACCACACATCCTATTCCACTTGAATTTAGATGGAGTGTATAGATTGAGTCATGGAGATCAAGGAGATCAGTCATTGTCTCATTAAAACCACACCTCCAAGAACTCTGACATACTGCTTCAGCTTTTATTTTCCTATGCACTGTGATACACACCTTAGATATTTATACTGGAGATAGTAAAGCACAATAAATAGCTTTTGAGAAATAGGAAGGTTGGGACATATCAGATCCAGCATCTGTTATCTATTTTGGAAAGTTCCCCTCCTCTGATCCTAAAGGGACTCTGTTTAATGTGTATTAAATAATACACACCTATTATTTATACTTTATCTGGTAACTTGTGGCTTGGGCCTTGCAACACAGCATTGATGTAATCACCCTATAAACAAATCATGGCACATGTCATAAGCTGTCATGAGTTATGATTTAGAATTATGTATATAAATATAAAAGTACCAGGACACCCTCTCGAGTAACTGTCATGACTGAAAATAGCAGAAAATGGCATGGTTTAAATATAGGTCGTCTCCTTTGTTTTCTTCTTCTACTTTTGACTTTTTGTTGTCTTCATCATCACCTTTTTCTCCTGTCATCTTCATCCTCTTTTTAATCTACTAGTTTTCTTCTCTTCTTCCTTTGTTTACTTCAACATTTTGAAAGTGAAAGTGACAACCCGCGTCATTGTGAAATACACAGCACAACACAACGATCTTAGAGTTTCACCCATACACACACGTGCAGCAGGGGGCAGCTATTGAAAGCAGCCAGGGAGCAGTGTTGGGGACAGCACCTTGCTCAAGGGTACCTCAGGGCAACCTACAGGTGAGGGAATTGAATCTTCCACAATCTTCCAATCCAGGGCCAACACCCTAACCACTAGGCCACTGCTGCCCCAGAAATTTGATCTCTGCATTTGATCCATTCACAAACACACACCGTGCAGCAGTGGGTATGAAAGCAGGTATGAAAGCACCCAGAGAGCAGTGATGGGGAAGGTACCTTGCTCAAGGGTAGCTCAGGGCAACTTACTGGTAAGGGGTTTGAACCCACAGTCTTCTGATTCTGTTGCCAACTCCCTATCCACTAGGCCACCGCTGCCCCTTTTTCTTCTCTTTCATTTTTTTCATTTTTTTATTTATTCTATTTTTCTTTCTTTTTATTTATTAATTATTTATTCAACTATCAAGTCTTAGTTTTTCTTCTTCATTTTCATCTTTTTGTTACCTCTAACTGGTTCTTCTTTGTCTTTTTATATTTTGTCTAAGATATTACATTTATTTTCATACTTTTTTTGTCATCTTCTCGTGTGCATTTCTCCTTGATTTTCTTCATCTTGCTCATCATCTTCTTTCTTCATATACTTATTTTATCTAATCTTCCATCTTTTTTTCTTATTCTTTTATCTTCTTTCTCTTTCTTTGCCTTCCACATATTCTTATTCTTCTACTATTTTGTCTTCTTTATTACTGTCTTCTTTGCTGTCCTGTTTACCTTTCTCTTCCTTTTTCTTCTTTCTTTTAGTTTTTGGGTCACAGTAAAAGCAAGGTATGAGTCTAGAATCACCCAAGGGAGCTATCTAAATACATTGTTACCATTACATTTTGAAATGTACTGAACATTGCATTTTCAAGGTCTACATCAGCTTTTTTTAGTTGAGGCTGACTTGTTCCCCATATGAACAGATTTATTTGATTTGTCAAGCATACTGACAGTTATGACAGACTTACATGCAGTGTGCACTGCATGTAGTTGGGTGTATTTGGTTTTATCTTAACACTTCATATTTTAAGATATCTCCTGTAACAGTATTTCTCCTTGGATGAGAATGAAAGAATCCAGCCTCTTTTTTAAAGGCTGAATTAAACAGCTTATAAACAAAAGCATACCTTTGAAGTTATGAAGGTATCATGGCCCAGTGTGGTGAACTCTTTATTATTTTCTCCTCTTGTGAATAGAATTTTGATCAAAAGGTCTTTTTCTCTGACATATCACATTTTGTTTTCTCTATAAATATTGTCAGGAAATTGGACATTTTTTTCTTCTGCAGCTACCAAGAAGAGTCAGTGTAGAAGTATATTACCATTAAGTGCATTCTCTAGTGCGTGTGTGTGTGTGTGTGTGTGTGTGTGTGCGCATGTGTGTGTGTGTGTGTGTGTGTGTGTGTGTGTGTGTGTGTGTGTGTGTGTGTGTGTGGTGTGTGGTGTGTGTGTGTGTGTGTGTGGGCATGTGTAGGCATGTGTAGGTGTGTGTGTATTTCCTATTGTTATTCCTAGAGGGTAGAAATGTGGATGTAACAAGGGATAGTTTAGCAAAACGTATTCCTGAAAATGAAAGGCAAACTATATGCAACAAAATACTTTCACGACACAGAGAAAGTCGATACCTAATTCATGATAATTTTAACTTTTTTTTTTCCATCTGAAATACATTTCTAAATCACTTTCTTTTTCACATTTGGATCATGTAATTTGGAATGAGAATGCAGTTTATTTTGTGTTTGCTCTGTAAGGAAGACTTTTGGGTTTGAGGTTTAAAGATGAATAAGAGATGACCAGATTTAGGGGAAACATGAAGCTGAGTAAAGAGGGAAACTATTCCAAGAAGAAAAAATATTGAGGCAATATCACCAGATGCAAACAATCATCACAACTAAGAGAGTAAACCCATTTGGAAATTGCCAAATTGTACAGAGATGAGCCACAAATTTTCTGGAACACAGTTTTAATTATCCAAAATTATAGAAATGCAGAGACAGAAAGAATGCGCTCATGATCCAGAACATATGAGCTCATCTGCAAAGCACAGTGGAAGTATTGTGAAGGCTTGGCTTAACAAGCTCAACGATCTTTTTTTTTTATGATGTAACTCAAATTGGAAGCAGCAGAATGAATTCTAAAGTCTACATTAACAATTTTCAGAGAAAAGCATCAAACTAATTGGAAGAAACTTTTTTGTGCAGCAAGATAACAATCCAAAACACACTGCCAAGTTAACAAAGGACTTCATCAGAGAGAAAAAGAAAAAGAGAAAGTTTGGGACTGGCTAAGTCAATCACTGGGTCTTAAACCAAGTGAACATTTCATCATCTGAAAAGTGACTGAAGATAGAAACCCTAGAAGGAAAAAAAAACCAAACTTAAAGATGCAGTAGTAAAAGCCTGGAAAACCAAAACTAAAGAAAATAACAGTCTGATACAGCTATTGCATGCAAGAAATATGCAACCAAATATTATATCTTCTATTGTCATGCCATAAGTGTAATTTACTTTACTTTTAAACCATTTGTTCCAATGATTTTGCTCACTGAAGGAACTGGATTGTCAGATACACATGGTGCAATGTTCTATATAAGTTAAAATATCTAGAGGTAAAGGCCAGGGAATCAAATCTCTCATCTCAGGTTCTTCTTTTGATCTCAAACCCAAAGATCTTTGGTGCATAGCAAAAACAAATGAATTGGCCTTGCTGTTCCAGAGTTTTGGAGGAACATTTTTGGAGCACACTTACACTCTCACTTTCTATTAAGTTCTCCAGTTATCCTTTCTTCATTCCGCCCCCAGTCTTCATAATGTCTCAAAGCTAGTAATTAATAGAGATCTCAACGGGCACTTAAGGGAGATATTAACATGCATAATGCATTTGCATAGAGGAGACTGGACTTCATATTTCTTCTCTTTTATTACATCATTTCATAAAGTAGCATTTAAAGATACATTAACCTATCAGTTCATGCTCCACTTCACAGTGGTACTCCATGCTGGTGTTTAACACTGATGTCCTGGTCATGACGCTAACATTTACTATGAGTGTGCTGAGACCTGAAAATGAATGGTAATAAGTGTATATGCTGGACACTGAAAATATGTAGTAATAGCATTTAAATGAGCTAAGCATTGCTCTCTTAGTGCCACAGCATCAAACTTTAGTCAAATCAATAAAGGTGCATATCAGGATGAACATGCTAAACTTAGGACTTAAGCACGCACTCTTGTGTCTTAAAGAAGCTCCCATTTACTAATCCAAAGCTAAACCTTGTTAAATTTAGTTTAGCTGAAGAAGCAGTTGCTAATGTTTTGCTGTAAATGTACAAGATCACCTGTTTTTTTTTTCTCAAAGATTGTCTGAAATGCTAAATGTCATGTGTCATTTAAGTCCATGGAAGAAGCACATTTCTGAGAAATGTTTTCCTTAAAAATATTTTTCTCACATGAGTCACGTTGCACCTCAATCCTCAAGTGCACTGTAAAAGTTATTAATCCCCCAGGCAGACCTTCCCCCCATACTTTGTACTGAGACCTCTGAGAGGGTGACCCCTCCGTGTCCTCCGCCTATGTGTTTGATATGATTAAGCTGTCATCTTACTGTGAGGTTTAGCAGCGCATGACAATGTTGGCTTGACAGGACTAGTGGCTCCGGACATGAAGCTGCAGTACAAAGTGTCAGCAAAGAAAGAAGCCATCCAGTCTGTCCTCTCCCTCACCCCACCACAATGCAGCAGTGCACAGGCATATGCTCCCCATTAAAATCCACTTTGTTACAATTTAAAAATGGAAAGGCTTTTCTTTCAGTCATGTCCAACTTTGGACCCTCAAAAAACCAAGCAGCCCTTCCTCCTTCAGACCAGAGAAAGGAAAACATGAACGATAAAGTGTCCTTCATTCTACCCTGCTTGCCTGCTTAGTGCATGTGTGGTCAGAATGTCGATTTAAGAGCCTGAGCTCCCAGCATTCACAGAAAGGCCTTTGGATCCCTGGATATCACCTGTCACAACAAATCATGCATCACTGAAGTGAGTCAAGCATTGTACATTTTATTTTAGGTTTATCCACTGTGCATTGGTCTAGTCATCATGAAAAGTTCAAATCATGTTAATGGCAGCTGGTGTTTTCAAATGGTGTAAAAAAAATGTACTTTCATTAAAAAAATTGGAAAGCAGAGATAAACGTCAGCATGAATAAAGTCAACAGATAAATGAGAACAGTTTGAGCGTCCAGGAATGGCTTTAAAAGATCTGCAACATGATGCAGGGGGTTTAGAGTGCTTTTTATTCAGTGTTATAGACAGCTGTCTACCGCAGAACTTTACTCCTGTCTACAGAGCGATCTAACAGAAAAGCTCAATACACTAAGGGCAAAACTGAAGAGTGAATGTATTGATGTTCTGACTAAAGCTGTACAGTGTCCTGGAAAGGCCATTTTATTTGAATCCTTTCCTGAAGTTCACAAAAACTTGTTTTCAACAGTGAAGCCTAGTGTTTTAACTATGAGTTCTATAACTAATATGAAATTATTGGCTGAATACGATATATATATATAAATTTTTTTCTCTTATTAAAGGTGGAGGTGTGTTGTTTTATGACTGTTTACTTTTGTCATTTGACACTAAGGCTAGTGCATGCTCTAGAATTAATTATAACTCCCAGCATCTTTATTTAGTCTTCCGGAGTGGAGTGGTGGACTGTAATGGACTGGCCACTATTCCAGGGTGTTTCTCCATTGTCTCACAAAAGAATACTTCTCAAGTTTTTTTGAGCTTGGAAACAAGTCACCTATATTATGCACTTTGATCATAATCACATGACAACAGGAAACACATCGATCATTTTGGACCTCTTCAAATTACTTAAAATAAATGTTTACAAAGTGTAATTCTAACAGCGTGGAAACAGTGGTTCCAGTATTTTATGGAATGGAAGGTTTTCATGAATATGGTGCAACACTGCTAAAACTGCCAAAAAATGGCCAAAACTGGAATCCTATTTATTGATGTCCTATTGCCCAGTGCTAGTAGAAAGAAATGCAGATGGTGGGTATATTTATTTTACTAATATTAACGCTTTCCTGCAGGGGTAAATGCATTATGGTAGCGGTTCTGCTTCATTAAAATTGTCAAATCAATCGGAAGGTAAACAACCTTCCATCCATCTTCCCTCCAGTTCCCCTGAAATGCCTCCCACCCCTGTAGTCCTGCTGTTCACTCTTGCCAGCTTTGAGATGGGCCAGCCTTATCGCTCCTCTCCTCCGTGCTGCTCTGGTGTCATGGAGAGCTCTGGACATAAAAGTTTGATTTATTTCTGTAATATTCCCCAGGTCAGTGGAACCTTAGGAAGGTCGACACATATAAACTTGCTAGATCTTTTATACAGTCTTCAGCCACAAAGGAGGCTGGAACCCTACTTTAAAATATATTCACATTTTGTCTTGTTCACTATGTAATTCATATTCAGCCAATTGTTTCTCTTGTCAGAGCTGGGTATGAGACTGGTCTTTCCCTCCTGTAGTGTTTCAGAAAAAAGGGGTGAACTGGGCAATATCACATGGGAACTGAACAATGTGATGGTCTAAATGTTTTAGTGAAAGGGAAAGTAACTGTTGTCATTGTGAGCACACTGCCCTTAAATGCACACATCAGGCAAGAAATTTAAATAATGTGATTAAAATATATATGCTAATCATATGTTTTCTTAAGTGATCTGAAAAATCATCTTCAAAATCCAGATCTGTTCAGTTGGTTCATTTTTCCTTCACTTTTAAAGGACAATGCAGTTTTCTAACATAGGGCTGAGCTGTTTTATGACATATTAATGCAGGCTGTAAATTTATTTCCTAAAATGTGTTTTGGCCTTCTATCATTGCGTTTGTGTAGAATTTAAATTACTGTGTCTTTAAGAAGTAGTGTAGCACTACATGTATTACAACTTTCATAGCAAAAGAGATTCATTCTTCTGTTTTTACCCAAAAAGCAAAATGAAAAATGAAAACCACAGATAAAAATGACACTCCAGAGCTCTTCTTGTATGTTTTCTGAAGTAATTTTGAGTATCGTAGAGATCTGTGATTTGAGATCTGTTTGCTTAAATGAATGTTAATGGCCTTTAATGTTCAAATTGTAGATAGTTAATATTTCAAACTCTTCTGTTTAAGCACAGTTTGGCTTTGCCTGGGGCTTTGCCAGGACCATGTAACAGGTCTGATCATTCTCTCAGTGTAAAATTGCTGAGAAAGTGGTTTTTTTTCTCTATTTCACTTTAATTGGGGGGCTTACATACTGGAATTTTTTGTGTTTCTTTTAAAGTGCTAGGCATTTTCAAAAGCAGCGGCACAGTTAAAATCAAATAAGCCTTAAAAATCACTAAACTTGTTATATAACAAGAATTAAATCTATTATATAATTGAACAATTATCTGTTTTAAGTGTTTCCATTATTGATTTTCATTTTTGTCCTTACAACATAATCTCACAGCTGAATGGAGCTTCAAAAGTAACATTAAAATTACTCTCATAGAAGCATTTGAGTACATTTTTTCCCCGTCATGGTAGTAAGGTTACATTTTTCTGGGTTTTTAATCCTTATGTGAACATACTCAATGTAGATATTCTATTGTAATAACTGTTACATAGTTCCAATAGTTATAGTAGTGTATAATAATAGTGGAAATATTAGATAATAATGGTGATATTAAAATATAATTTCCAGTATATGAACAGTTATTCCTAACACTAATTAAATTAATGTCTCATTAATGAACTATGAACTATGAACTATGCTCATGACAGTTTCTAATTTCATAGACATGGATACTCTTCATTGACTTGAAGGCATGATAAGATTGACTGAAAACTCATGCTGTCTAGTTTAATAGGCTTAGTTGGTATGCATCTTTTTTCAGTGCCAAATATTAGGCACCTGCCACCTCCATTTATATTCCAAACCATTTATTTCTGTTTCAAGTGCTTGTTAACTGGCTAATTTAACCAATGTCGCCTAGTGTTCATGGTAGTGTAAGGGAAGCTGATAAATTATGCATCTTGTTAAACAGTGTACCTTCTATTACATGACAGAAAATTAAAACAATGGCTTTAATGTTCTTAATACAAAACTCTCACCAAAGCCTAAATAAGAATACTTGAGTAATTTTCTTTCACTTGTATTAAAGTGACTTGGTGACCTGTACAGGGTTTCTTTGCTTTTCAACTTAAGAATTATGGCCTAGGCCCTGGCACCAGCAGCAAGCCTGTTTATGATAATCAGCTCAACAAATGTGTGCGTGTGCAATTCAGTAAATTATTACTACAGTAGCAGAACCTATGTCCAGTACCCCACCCCAGAGCTTCTATACGATTTTCTATTCAATAGGTATACACAGAGTTCCCCTGCATTTACTTACCATGTTCCATCAGAGCGACAGATGCAATTTTGTCTAAAACAAAAACAACCCCCCCGACTACCTCCCCCCAAACAACGTACTCATACAGTATGCACTTCTGTGTGTCACAAACTCAGGGAAGTGGAATGTTTTAGCACAGACAGGTCACTCCTCTCCTTTTCATTGCCTGGCACTCGCAGAAACAGAGAGATGAGATTGTAGAGATGAAATAAATCACTACCTTTCTGCTTCTTGGCAGGTGGTCCTTTCTAAAATGTATATAATTAAAGTGCAAGGCACAAACAGCCATTATTTAGTTGTCAGAGCATCATTCCCAAGAGTGTGTTAAGGGAGGGAGAGAGTGAGGGACCATAAGAGCAAGCGCTGGAGCTGAGTTTTAGATCAATGCTTTTTATTTACTCTTTTCACATACACAGCCATGTGACAGAGTCAGGCAGCATGTCAGGAGTGGCCTCTGATTAAAGTAATACTGTATGAATAAGTGAAGTTCAACCTTGCCACATCTTTAAATCACAAGGGCTAGTTAACATGAAACAGCAGCAGTGCAACAGACAATAGAATATAATGCAGATCTGCTTTATAATACATTTAAAAAAAAGTCATGCAGATAAATAGTAAGAAACAAACAATAACATGATGGAGGCAAATGAACAATCCTATGCAGCTTTTTCTGCAAAGTTTTTTGCAGAACTTTACAAACCATAAACCTGCTCCAGGCAGCACTTAACACTCTTAGAGTGCAGACAAAACTGTTTCCAACTAAAGCTGTGCAAAAAGCTCTTACTGACATCATGACCTTTGAAAATACACCAATGTCCACACAATTAACTCAAATGCATGCCTTAAAATGAGACATATCTGAGGGGATTCGATAGAAAACCCATATGCATAAGAGATGGAACGTCAAAAGAGTTAAAAAATTATTAAAAAATAGAGAGGAAACGGGATTCCTAACAAGGCCTCCAAAACAAGACCATCAGATAAACAGCACTTAAAGCTTTCACCTCAGAGAGGGTGGAGAAATCAAGTTCCACTCTTTCTGCAGACGGGAAAAAAAAAGGCACAGGTGTTTGTCTATCCTTCCACTGTGAAAAGACATCTCAGCACTGATGGTCTGAAAGGATGTGTTGCAATTTCAGCAGCCATTACTGAGAAAAGAAAATATAAGAAAAGAAAAGACATAGTGCAATAAGCACTAAAACTACACAATGGAGAAAGGTTGTTCCAAGCCTAGGCTTAGTCTGGGGGTCTGAGGGTCATAAAGATGAGGTCTGTGTGGAAAAAGGGTGATTAGATACATAAGACTTTTTTCCCCATGAATAGCCACATGTATTATAAACATTACATAAAATAGACAGCTAATAGCAGCAAGCGGTACATAAGGGTGCTTTAGGCTTGGAGCAAGCAGCAGAGAAAATGTCCAGTGAGGGTACAAAAGAAAAACTAAGCATAAGCAAATTTCTACTCTTTACCTAAAAAAAAAAAACAAAACAAAAAAAAACATCAGACTGATAGAAAAAAAACAACAACAAAAAAAAAACCCCTAATTTTATATGCAGTGCTTGTTTCTTTACCCAGGTGTTTATCAGCAGGTTTCCCACATCATGTTGTGGGTTTAAGCAGATCAGAAATATAGTAATTCAATAAGGTCTTTACATAAAAAGAACAATAACAGTGCCCTCAATGGCACAATATGCAAATGTATCCAGGCAAGAGGCTGCAGCATGTCATGGCAACATCTAATACATATCACCTCCTCTCCTTCCTCCAGATAGATCACCCCAAGAACAGTGATGGCACCAATGTTGATAGAAGCTGCAGAAGACAGCTGGAAACAGAAAAACACAGCAAAATTGCACACCAAGACACTGTACGTGCCCAGGCACATAACAAATGTTTTTTGGACTGATGTGTCTAAATTTATGATTGAGAATTCTTGAGAAACAGAAATTCAGTCAGCCTGTAAGAATGAGGGGGTGAAAAAATATCCCTGCAGATTTCCTCCGAAAAAAGGAAACAATTGTCCTGAAAAGAATACACGCTGTGATGAAGGGTGGGTATACTATAACACTGAAAACTGGTTATTATTTTTACCTGCTTCTCTCTCAGTTACAGATGAAGATATAATAGCACAGTTGGTGGCACTGTATCCTCAGAGTGAAAAAGGTGATGGGTTCAGTTGCATGTTATTCACCCTGTCTGCATGGGTTTCCTCCCAGTGCTTGGGTTTCCTTTTACTGATAAAGACATGTACATGTACATTCAGGTGGACAGCATGCACTAAACTGTGCACTGGGTGTGACTGTGCCTGTGCATGTGTGTTTGTTCGTGTGTGCGTGTGTCTTCATGATCTTTGTCCATGTCCTGTAATGGTATCTGCACGACCTAAAGACTAGTTTGTAGAATATTAATATCTAGTATCTAGTAGTATCTAAACCATTTATAGTGCCTCTGTCTGCAGCTTTGCATTAGTCTGACCATTCTCGTTTGCTTTTGGTAAACCCTGCTGCATATTGGTAGTGGGAGATGCAGATGGAATGCAGCGTTTGTGTGTTTCTTTGTCAGTGTCTCTCGCGGTTACAGAAGCCTGCTCCCCCAGGCACAATCGCCAACATGCATGTGGATATGCACAGACGGAGGAGCGATAATAACCACCCAAGCTTTACAATCCTTTTATGCAGTCTCTGGTTATTTATCCAGGTTTGTACAAACAGGGAACACTCTGTGAAGAATTAAAAAGTTCACAAGCACTTAAGCAATAAAAAGCTCTAATGATGCACAAGTGGAAAAAAAAACGTAATCTTGTCTTAGAAAAACCAAGGCCTTGTGCACTAATATGCAATAAATGAAGTAAATTAAGTTGTCTTCAGTAGTTGTGTGTGGAACATCGCTGTGAGTGAAGATAAAATTTAAAGAAATACACATGATTATCTTGCTGGAAAAGTACATTTGTCACAATGGCGACTAGTCACAGACGTTTAAAAGTTTGATTGTCTCAACATCAAAAGTCACATGTTTGATGCAGTGCAAAAATCCATGATGAGCAGATGATAATGCTTGTTTTAAACAATCGTAAAAATGAAAACATCACAAACATAAAATCATCTAATATGTTTGCTTCTCTGAATTTGCTTTTAATTTGCTTTATTTTCATTGACCAGCCATGATATAAAAACCTGCGTGCCTAATATTATTAAACTCCCTTCTTGTACTGCAAAAATTGTTCTGACTCATCAAGCATGGATTCCATAATACATCTGATGGCGTGCTCTGGTATCCAGCAACAAAATGAAGCAGCATAGTCTTTAAGTGCTTTAAGTTGTGATGTCACTGCTGTTAGAGAATTCTGTGAAAAGGTATGCTGGGTATTCAACGATGTCTAGGCAGATGGCAAATGTAAAAGAACATCCACATGAATGCCAGCGCCCAAGGTGTTCAGCAGAACTTCACCCAGAGCTGCTAGTTTGTTGCATTTCCATAGTATAATCAAGGCCTATCTTTTTAAACATACACAAATTATTAAGCAGTGGTGGCCTAGTGGGCAGTGGTGGCCTAGTGGTTAGGGCGTTGGCCACATGATCGTAGGATCGGGGGTTTGAACCCCTTCCCAATGGGTTGCCCTGAGGTACCGTTGAGCAAGGTGCCGTTCCCGTCCTGCTCCTCCCTGCGATGGGCTGGCGACCTGTTCAGGGTGCGTCCCCCGTCCTCGCCCTGTGTGCGCTGGGTTGGACGCCAGCACGACCCTGTTTGGGACAAGCGGCAGATAATGGAAATTATAAAGCTATTACAATCTGACCCTTGCCAAACATTCTTCCATCTACAGTTCTTTTTCATATTTTGCATGTTTTTTTTAAGAAACACTTTACAGAGTATTAAAATACCATGATGAAAATGCAAACATAAATCCTCTAAAATTAACTGAATTCAAAATAAAAATGGGTCTTTGAATTCAAAATAAAAAAGTGAGATTTTGGTACGCATGAAAAACATGGGAAAAGGGTATGTTTCTGCCCATGAATGCTAAACCTTTCCTTGTTATTTTACAGCATTGCATGAACTGCATATAACTCTAAAAACCACAACATGTGGCATCATCTCAACCTCCTAGGTCAAAAAACAGGTGAGCAGCTGCTTGCTGAGGCAGAAGATATGTGATAAATTTTTAAAGTGTGGAGGAGCCAAGGGTCAGAGGGCCAGTTGAGTGTTACTGTTTAAATATGATGGGCAGTCATAGCTTGTTGCGGAAAACACACTCACTTTGACAGCAGCCACAATACAGAACTAATAATTAAGAAATTACTGCAGTTACATTATCAATAAGTATTTTTAATGAAAAAAATTATTAATGAAAGAAACTCTTCTTGTATTGAACCACCTGGTTTTTATCATGGCACATGTTCTAATAAACCAATCCATAAAGAATAGCAGCCAATAGTAATGAAAGGAGGAAGTGCTATAGTCTATTTATTCACTTCTTCACCAAAAGTTTTTTTATAAATTCCACCATGAATTCATTTCCCATTATTGTCTTACTCAGATATAAGAAATCCATACTCTTGGAAGTTCTCAAAAGCATTATTTGAACTACAAACTGTGTCTAAAGTGAGAGTCTGGGGTAATACACATGAATTGATGCTGAGATGAATCTATTAGAGTGCCAGTGCATGGAAAGGCAATATTTTTCAGCAAGCTCTTTATTCACTCTGCTTTAAGCAGAGCTCAGAAACAGCCCCTCGCTGATTACAGCATGAAGTCACAGATGTGAATAATTCTGCAGAAGTTATGTCTTTAAGAGAGAGGAGGTATTTTTTGGTAGTTCTTTTCTTTATGCCCAACTAGGTCTCAAAATACTAACATGACAAATTTACTATTATTTAGACACAAAGGAGTGGTGGCACATATATATAGTTTGACCACAATGCCCAGAGATTAGAGGCAGAGAGAAAATAACTATTTATTGAGGCTTGAAAAAAATTAAGTACTAAATTTATTTATGGTATCAAAAATAATAATGCTATATTTTTAAAACATGAACAATGTCTATGTTTCAGAAAGCAATGGAATGGAATTACCAATATAATTAATAAAATAATAAAACATTACTTCCAGCTTTTTGGAAACCTTAAATACTTAAGGTATCTCTCTCTCTCTCTCTCTCTCTCTCTCTCTCTCTCTCTCTCTCTCTCTCTCTCTGTCTGAACCACATGTCCTCATTTTAATGAGTTGGTTGTGTGACAGTAAGACAGTGGTGCAGGATGGGGGCTGGGGGTTGCTGAGTATTTGACATGAGACAGTGGAAGTGTCCCGTTAGCACCATTAGCATTGTTTTAGACATGGCAAGAGCTGCATGCTTAAAGAGAAGTGTCTCCAGCGTACACTTGACCATGGCTGGAAGGGATGATCGATCATTTTGAACGCCCGCTGCCTAGAGCTACAACAAAAGTATCTTCCCTGCCTGTCAATGAAGAATTTAAAATCCTGCATAAGCTTGATCATGTAAACACAATTCACCCTTATGTAAATCTTGGCAATTTCACAGGTGTCTGCCTTGCAATGGATTGCCGACCTGTCCAGAGTGTTTCTCTACCTTCCGCCCTGTGAGAGCTGGGATAGACTCCATGACTCTAATCAGGACAAGCAGATAATAAAATGAGTAAGTGAGAGTGGATATATACCAACTACCTAAGCATTGCTGAAGGTACAATTAAGTCCATATATATTTGGACACTGACACAAGTTTTGAGGGGCTGTGGTGGCCTAGTGGTTAGGGCATTGGCCACATGATCAGAGGAGCGGGGGGTTCGAACCCCTTCCCAATGGGTTGCTCTGAGGTACCCTTGAGCAAGGTACCGTCCCAGCCTCGCTCCTCCCTGCGATGGGCTGGCGACCTGTCCAGGGAGCGTCCCCCGTCCTCGCCCTGTGTACGCTGGGTTGGACACCAGCGCGACCCCGTTTGGGACAAGCGGCGGATGACTGACTGACACAAGTTTTGTTGTTGTACCTGTTTACTGAAACATATTCCAATTATAGTTATATATTGGACATGGACATAATGTGTAGACTCTAAGCTATCATTTGAGGGTATCCACATTCAGATTGGATGAAGGGCCTAGGAGTTCCAGCTCCTTAACATGTGCCACCCTTTTTATAAAGGGACTAAAAGTAACTGGACAACTGACTCAAAGGCTATTTCATGGGCAGGTGTGGGTAATTCCTTTGTTATGTCATCATCAATTAAGCAGATAAAAGGCCTGGAGTTGATTTGAGTGGTGCTTGCATGTGGAAGATTTTGCTGTGAACAGACAACACAGCAGCTCTCCATGCAAATGAAACAAGCCATCCTTAAGCTGTGAAAACAGAAAAAATCCATCTGAGAAATTGCTACAATATTAGGAGGGGCAAAATCTACAGTTTGGTACATCCTGAAAAAGAATGAAAGTACTGGTGAACTCAGCAATGCAAAAAGACCTGGACGTCCACAGAAGACAACAGTGGTGGATGAATGCAGAATCATTTCCATGGTGAAGAGAAACCCCTTCACAACAGCCAATCAAGTGAACAACACTCTCCAGGAGGTCAGCATATCTATATCCAAGTCTACCATTAATAGAAGACTGCATGAAAGTAAATACAGAGGGTGCACTGCAAGGTACAAACCACTCATAAGCCTCAAGAATAGAAAGGCTAGATTGGACTTTGCTAAAAAACATCTAAAAAAGCCAGCACAGTTCTGGAAAAACATTCTTTGGACAGATGAAACCAAGATCAACCTCTACCAGAATGATGGCAAGAAAAAAGAATGGAGAAGGTGTGAAACAGCACACGATCCAAAGCATACCATACCATCTGTAAAACGGCGGAGGCAGTGTGATGGCTTGGGCGTGCATGGCTGCCAGTGGCACTGGGACACTAGTGTTCATCAATGATGTGACAGTAACTAAAAGCCACTGCAGTAAAGGCCTGGCAGTGCATAAAAAAAGAGGAAACCCAGCATCTGAGTTCAAGACTTCTGACTGTCATTGTCATCAAAGGGTTTTCAACCAAGTATTAGAAATGAACATTTTATTTTCAGTTATTTAATTTGTCCAATTACTTTTGAGCCCCTGAAATGAAGGGATTGTGTTAAAAAAATGCATTAGTTCCTCCCATTTTTAAGCAATCTTTTTGTTCAACCAACTGAATTAAAGCTTAAAGTCTGCACTTCAACTGCATCTGAGTTGTTTCATTTAAAATTCATTATGGTAATGTACAGAACCAAAATTAGAAGAAAGTTTTCTCTGTCTACTTTCAACAGAGCCCTGCAACATTGCAATGACATTTTCAGAGGAGGTATATAAAGAACCTTTACATTTACAGCATTTAGCAGTCGCTCTTATCCAGAGCAACTTCCATGTACTAATTACAGGGACAGCCCCCTGTAGCAATTCAGGGTTAAGGGTCTTGCTCAGGGACCCAGTGTAGGTAGTGCCAGAGATGGGATTTGAACCTTGGCCCATAGGTACATAGGTCCATAGGCAAGTACCCTACCACTACACCACCACCAGCGCCGCCCATAACAGGACAAAGAGTTCCAATCTCAGACCAAACTGGAATTGTCTGTAGAAGCTGTGCCACACAACTAATCTGGATTTGCTACTAGTATTTTGGTACCAGATACCACAAGAAAACTCAGAGGTCTTGCCAGTCCATGACTCAACAGGTCACAGCTGTTTGGCAGCTGTCTTCCACACAGCCTGAACTCTTTTGGGTAAGCTTTCCTTTAATTTCTTTAGGTAGTCTTCAGGAAGTTTTCTAGACTGTCATGATGGACATTCCAAAGCTCTCCCTTGGACATTTGGCTACCTTGTGTTCCGATTTCTGTCAAGATGATCCCACACTGCTTCAAGAATGTTGAGATCCAGTCAGGTACTTGGAACTTGACTGAAAATGAATGTAAAAAAAAAACTGAAAGTCCTTCAGGAAGCCTAGGGGAAAAAATTAAGTAATGAGAAATGAAGTGTGGCTCAAAATATTTGCACATTACTGTATGTAGCATGCAAACACACACACACACACACACACACACACACACACACACACACACACACACACACACACACAACCCCACACACACCCACACACACTCACACACACACACACACACTCCATACAGCTGTCTCCATTAAAAAATCTATAACCACTTGGTGAAATTGGAGGTCATAATGGATCCAATTATCACATCTACTAAGGCATTTTCTTTAGCGTGTCTAACACACCATCCTCCCTCTCTAACCCCCACCAACACACCCCCACGCTTCCAAAAATGGATTCAAATATGAGCCATGCAGACTTAAGATTCCATTCCATACTATTTTGTCTTCCCTGTGTGACTGTGCTCAAAAGTCACTTTTTTTCCATTTGGGAGCCACTTTGAACACAGCTATGCTACAGATTATTTGCTTTTCTTTTCCATCAGCTTCAACACTCCTCACTGATAAGTGTGCTTGAGCTGAAATGTTATTAGGAAAGAGGTAAGATACCGAGAAGTACTATTATCATGGTATTTGATTCTAAAACGAGACCATAATTAGAAGAATTTTATCAGTGTCCAAACTTCCTCTTGGGTCTGTTGTTAGCGATGAATAGAGGAGGTAATTACAAAATATTGAGAGAAATTGAAAGAAGATAAGTACTGAGCACTTCTTGTCTTCTATTCCTCTCTCTAATGTGGCTAAAAGTGATAGCTGCCTAGTCTGTTAGTAAGACGTATATTCAGCTCCTAAATACTCCTCAAAAAGAACTTTATTATTTTACTATAGTTTCATGGTTTCTTTATTCTCCTGCATCTCCTTGTTCTTCATGATCAGTCATCTTTGAAGATTTATGGTCGACATCATTACAATCTTCCTCATCTTTTTTATTCTTCTTTTTAATCATCATTGTCATCATGTTTTTTCTCATCATCCTCATCAACATCATCATCATCTTTTCCTTCTTCCTCTTCTTCTTCTTCTTCTTCGTAATATATGTTGTCAACATCATCATCATCATCATCTTTGTTATTATAATCATTGCCATCATCATTTTCATTTTCTACTTAATCTTCTCATTACCATCATCATCAACGTCTTCTTTTTCTTCTTCACAACCCAGATCATAATATTTTGTCATCTTCTTTTTTTTCTTCTTCTACTTCTTCTAAAGTAACAGATATCTACACCCCTTGGCTACATTAAATATCCCATGCTTCAGAAAAGGATGTTCACCAAGTACATTTTGTTAAGTTGTGACCGTGATGAATGTATTATTGATTTCTGCCTCACTTGTTCAATATCCACTTTGGCTAAAAAAAGAGAGTTTCTTTTGTGTAGACATAACTTAACAGCACAGATACTCAGTCACATGCTGCTGAATATAAAGAAAGGGACTTCATGAACATTTCAACATGAAATTTTTCAGTAGCAACACTATAGACATGTTTTCTAATAATACAATTGAGGAAAATAATGCATGTAGAATAAAATGGACTGGAATATTGATAAGGTTAAGGTAATATTTCTCAATAAAAAAATCTGGCAACAACATAACATTACATCCTTGACAAAAAAGGGTCCTTTTGGTGGATCTTCAAAAACTTGGAATTAGTGATGTAATAAAGGACTTAAAGGATTAAGTGTGGCTCTTCTGAGGTAACGTTCCAAATAACTCTTTTTGCCACCTTTAATTAAAAAACTATGATAAGGTGAAAAGATATTAAATGTAAAAAATGTAATCAAACTAAAAGGTATTATCTACATAACTAAGCATCTTTTGCTATCACGCTCTGACTATATTCTACCTGACATCAGTTGGGAAAAATGCTGAGAGTGTTTGAAGGGAGACTGTGGATATGTCTCAGGCCCTCATACTGAGGTAGTTGTGTTTCCTGCTGAGGCAGGAAGACTGTAAGGGGGACTGAGAAAATAATAATTCTCCAGTATCACCCGTTTTTGCCCTTTGTGACCAATGTATGGCATAAATAATAGCACCTTATATCTGGTATGTCAAAACACGAGAGCATGTCGCGAAGAGATTGATGACTGTCATAAATCAATGTCTAGAAGTGCACAAGTTCAAATCTGTAGGGACTAAACTATCGCTTAAGCACACATCAACCCTTTCCCCTTTCCACATTGCATGCTGGCTGGCACAAGTATGCCAGGCTGGATTGTCTAAAATGATGTTTCTGCTCCTTAATGTCAATTTTTAGACAGACGGCCTTTGTTGGAAATTTCATTAATTGAATTCTGCTCTTGGCAGCCCAAACCAGCTTCTCTTTCATGAACTTTGAAAGAATGCTAAGTGTTGGCTTCCTCATTTATCCTTGTTCTTCCTTCATGGCTAAAACAATGAACGTCCATGAGTGTTAAGTGTAAGTGGGTGTCACAGAATGAGAATTTATATGAAATATGGCAGAAAATTCTCCATATATTTCCGTTGCCCATTAATCTACCTCCTCTGCCACTTTACTCACAGTCTCTCTGACTGCCTTTTGATTTGTGATATGAGTGACTGCCCTAAACTTCCAAACATAGAAGAAACAAACGTTATCAGCCTGTATGCAGGAAAGAAGATAAGCACTCTTTGTGAATACAGCAGAGCAGACGAAAGGTCATCCTTGCTAGAATTTCGGTACAGAATTCACAGAGACGAAGGTCAGCCAAATTGAAGGTCTGATTCTTTTCAGAGGAAGATATCTGAACTGTCTCTTTAATTTACCAGATTCAATCTTGCCCTGTCTCCATCGATGAAGAGCATCTCTTTGGAGACAAATTCTAAAGGAGCTAAAATAAAGATGATACGCAAAGGTGCTTGATGCAGAAGGTTTTCTATATGAGAGTCAACGACAGCACAGTATACATGCAGGCTTTTAAATATTTATGTTTTTTTCTGCACACTCAATGGAAATTAGCCATGGCCTTGGCTGTTATATCTCATTTCCACAGTCATTCCACCATGCATACTTTTCTCTTTTCAGTTTCTCACACATTCAGAGCTTTCTCATGCCACCCCATTCACCAGTGTCTCTTCTTTCATCAGCAGGTTCTTCTCCACTCTTCATATCAGAGCTCCTTTCCTCAAGTCCTTCATCTCTGCCCTAACCTCCTGTCCTTTCCACTTCTCCTCATTCCTCTGTCCTCTCCCCCTTGGGCCATTAGTCTCTTTCACTCTTTAGCTCATGAGCCTGCAGAAGAGGCACCCATCAATCAGAGCTGAGCAGGCCTCATCATTTCCAAGCATCAAGGGTAATAAACAATTAATTGTGAAAGGTGAAGATGTGAGGCTTCAGGGGCACAGCAAAAGCACTGGAGCTGAGGAACTGCCTGCACTCTCACATTACTTTGGTGGACCGCTTGCCCTTTTCTCCAGTGCTGGAGTCTGGCCATAACCCAGCCATTCTTGTTCTCGTCCTTTATTTTCACTTACTTGAAACTGAGGCTACCTGAATTTCAGAGAATGAACTTTTATAATATTATTATGTTTATTATATTTTCATATACAAGAATTTTAAATTATTTTCATACTATTTTTTAAAAACAAATCTAGTCAACAGGTTAATTCCATATGGATCTATAACCATGTCTAACAGTGTAAGATTGCACAGTAGATTGCACTCTGCTGTGACTGATCACACCTCGGCTCATGAGGGCACAGGTGTGCTTCATTTGGGGCTGGCTATTTAAGCCCCAATGAGTCAGAGCAGAGCATCAGTCACTATCATGTGCTTGTTTTCATGCTTTGTTTTGTTCAGTTAATAAAAGTCAAGAGTCCTGGCTCTGCGATTATGTCCTACCCTTCACTCCAACATTACAGTAGGAATCAAGTACAAGTACAACAGCTGTAGGATTTTCCTACACACATTTTAATGGTGGTGGAAACACCCAAGAGACTTTAGGATGTTAAAGAGACCCAGTAGCTTTTTTAGACCAGTTCTTTTTGAGTTCAGGTGTCTTTCGTGGCACCTTGGCTGGAGTTCTGCAGAAATCAGAGGATGCAGATCTGTGTCTTACTGAAGATGCATGACAGATGGTCTACCATCTTGCATTTTTAAAGCCCATTCCAACCACATGTATCATAAAAAAGCAAAAGTCTATAATTCATTTTGGAATAAATATACATCTATTACTTCTCTTGTTTAGGTTGTTGATAGAATATTATGAATATTATTAATTTTATTTATATATATATTATAAACTCTTTCCATAATATAGATTCATAATATAGATTGTTCTGCAGATAATTTGGCTAATTAAAATAAGCAGAGTTATATACCAAAAAGTTAAATTAAATATTAATAATAATAATATTTTTTATTTATATAGTGCATTTCTCAAAACCAAGGTCACTTCAGACAGCAGAAGATATAAATTAAAAACAATGTAAATTAAAACAGTTAACACAAAACACAAAGACAGTGACAAGCAAACAGCAGAATTAGGAAATCAAGAATGGGGAGAAGTGGAACAGTACAGACTGAACAGATATGTTTTCAACTGAGTTTTGAAGAGAGACAGAGAGGACATTAGGCGCAGGTTTGAGGGAGGGAATTCCAGAGTTTAGGGGCAGCAACACTAAATGATCTACCACCCATGGTAGCTAACTTGAATTTAGGAACTGTGAGTAAACTGTGAGCGCAGTGAGTGGGAGTGCATGAATGGAGTAATTCAGTGAGGTATGGAGGAGCAGATCCATGAAGGGCTTTAAACATGATGAGAAGCAGCTTGTACTGAATGTGATATGATCTGGGCAGCCAGTGAAGTTTGTGGAGAATGGGGGTGGTATGTTCAGATTTTTTGGCGAATGTGAGAACACGAGCTGCAGAGTTCTGTAAGTACTGGAGCCTGGCTAATGTTCTAGTCGGGAGACCAACAAGTAAAGCGTTACAGTAATTGAGACGGGACATTATAAAAGCATGGACAAGTATTTCTGCATCCTTCAATGAAAGTGATGAGCGAAGATGTGAGCTATTTCTGAGGTGAAAGAAAGCATTTTTCACAACTGTGTTTATGTGAGAGTCAAATGATAGAGCAGGATCAAATATAACACCTAAATTATGGACAGTGGATGAGGGCATAACAAGAGCATTGTCAATGGATAAACTGAAATTTTGAAATTTAGTGATGAGAAATTTGGAGCCAATTAATAAAAGTTCTGTCTTGTCTGTGTTGAGCTTTAGAAAGTTTGAACAATTTATTAGTTGGGAGATATGGCAGAGGCAGAGATGGCAGACAAACAGCATTTAAGAAGAGAAGTAGGTGCTGGATATAGGCTAGAGGTTACTGATTTAGAGGAAGAACTGATTTTCCTAATTAATTCAGCAACAGAGTTCAAGCTTGTAAGAGAGAACTCGGTGAAGGGTTGTACCGGAGTTTCTAGGAAAGAGTTACACAAGATGGTGGAGGGGTACCAGTGAACAGTTTATATATCAGATCAATTTTGTTTTGAAAAAAGTGAAGAAAGGACTCACATGAGTGAGAACCTGAGAGAGAAGGTGCTGGGGCCTTAAGAAGTTTACTCACACTAGTGAACAGGGCCTTGGGCTTACAGCTGCTGCTGTTGATGATGGAGGAAAGGTAACGAGAGCGAGCAGTATTAAGGGCGGATCGATATTTTAGCATGTGATCAACATATAACTGAGAGTGCACCGCGAGACTTGATTTTTTATACAGCATAATTAAATAGACTCAAGAAAAAGAAATTGATGATTGAATGATTCAATTTATATATGAACTAAATAAAAGTATCTAATTATTATGACAGTCATCTGTCAAAGTGTTTTTATTGATTTGCATAGAAATAAAAATAAATAATAATTAAAAAAACAGTAAAACAATACAAATCATTATCATAAAACAATAAAAATCGCAAATAAAAATACACAAATAAAAGCACACGCACATATAAATAAACATATAAATGTTAAAGAATAATAAATTAGAAGGATTCTTAAAACAACAACAACAATATTAATACTTAGACAAAGTAGAAGAAGAGAAGAGGAGAAGAACATATTACCAGTTGTAGAAAGCCCATGCAAAGCACATATCCTGCCCCCAGAAACCTTACAAGAACAGGTCTGTCTAGTGCTGACTGTAAGCATGTATGCAAAGGGCTCATCAAACTATTTTTATAAAACTATTATTTAAAAAGCATGGGGACCAAACTGATTCTCCATTGATTGGTTGAATCATGATTTTTGTATAGTGGAGAAGTTTAAAAAATCTCATAATAATGCATTTCATTTTTATAGTGGACTTTGCACTGCATAATAACCATTTCTTATTTGCAAGACAAAATTATTTTGTACAAATTGGCTTCAGAGTTAATGACCAATGTAGTAATTAGCATAAATTCATCACAAATCATTGCCCTCATCTCATTTCATCAGCCTAGTCAGATCAGTGATTATCACCCTCATGTATTATTGTTGAAGATTAGGGTCTTTGTTTAAAAATGAGCTGAAGGTTGATAACAAATGGAATATTTTTTCATTGGTTGTAGTTATAGGATATATTGACAGGATTTGGTTTCTAGCAGTAGCATCTAAAAAGAAAGACATAATAATTTCAGATATTCATTGGTCAAACATGGTAGAGATTTTAAATTGTATTTTAAAAATGTGAAATTTTATTACATGGTAGACTACTGTTCCTTAATCTAGACCCTTTCAGCAAAGTCTCACAGTATGCAGAGATTAGCATCTCATCTTTCTGAAAGCTTTACTGCACAGATATCTGATGGGCAGACTGTATGATGGAGTCTGGCACAAGCCACAGAATAATCACAGCTTTTCTCCATAAACCTATCACATAACTCTTGGAAAGTTTCTTGTATTACATTTTTCCCACTTTTTTCATAGCTTTTGTCTTCATATGTACCCAAACTGTTATCCCATTTTTGATAACATCAACCATTTCAGTTCTCTGGGTTTGAGATCAAAATAGCACTAAAAGATGACTAAAAGTTTAAATTTAAATTAAGTTTAAATTTATTTTTTGATATTCACACCTAGATATTATACATTAAATAAAACATAGTCTCAGAGTGTATCTGATCTAGTTTCTGAAGTGAACAAAAGTATTGGAACATGAGAGAATGACAGGTGTTTGTTGCTACACTGGTGTTTCCTGTTAGAATTATTGTTAAAACTGCAAATAGTCCTTGATAACCACTCTCAGTTGAACCTTTGAATTTCAACTGTGCAGCATGAAAGTCAAAGTGAGTTTTTGCCATTATGAACACACAGCACAGTCCACAATGAACCACAATAAAACGCATCCTCTACATATAATCCATTGTTCAAAGATGCCTCAGGGCAACTTACTGGTCTGGGATTTGGACTCACAACCTTCTGATTCTGGGGTCTAGTCCATAATGACTAGGCCAACACTGCCCCAGAAATCTGCCCCATGAATAAATATAGGAATTAAAATGCCCCATGAAGACTAGAAAGCTGTCTATGGAGAATAAGTATGTAATTTTGAAGTTGAGAAAAAAGGGAAAACACATTAGAAGATGTGTGATTTCTTCGGAATGTCCTGAAAAGAAAGAAACCACTGATTTCTTGAACAGCACACACTGAGCTGATCGTTAAAGGAAAACAAATGATGACAAAATTTGACAGCTATAAAGAAAACAATCATCAACATCATGAACAAGCTCGAGCAGGAGACCATGCCACTATTTGTAAACAACTCAATAGCAGTAATATTTGGAAAAACAAACAAAAAAGTACAGTGATAACCTTGAACAGACTTTCTATGGAGTGATGAGACAAAGATTAATCTCTGCCTGATATGATGCAGCAGCAGAATAAATTCTGAAGTCTACAAAAACAATTTAGAGAGCAATGCATCCAAACTAACCAGGAGGAACTTTATCATGCAGCAAGGCAAAGAATGAAAAAAACACACTGCCAAGTTAACAGACTCCATCTGGGGGAAAGTGTGAAAAGTTTTGGACAAGTCAGTCACCAGATCTCTGAACTCATTTGCAGAGGGAAGACCTCAAAAACCAACCAAAGGAGAAACCAGAAAGTTTGTGCAGTCAGCAGGTCACAAGCTTGATGCAGTTATTGCAAGCAAGGGATATGTATCTTAATATTAAGTTTAATTTACTTTGATATACTTTAAAACTTTCAATTCCTATTAACTGACTTTAAACTAGATGCTATCTTCTATGAAATTTCATATATCTAGATGTAAATACTAAGAAACTAAAGCTGAAAATCATATTTTCATCTCATATTTTCATCTTTTGATATCAAAACTTTTGGAGGGGACCATAAGTAAATGAGGTCTTCTCTAATAAACTGCCCTGATTCAAAAAGCAATTTAGGCAAAAATAGTCTGCTACCCTTCAGGTTGATTGGGTGTAATTGCTGTAGGTTGCATAGGCAAATGTAAACGTACAGGTTGTCATGACATTAGAACAAGTTCAAAATAGATCCTTGTAGCTTTGTTTGCATATATATATTATACTGACTGTGGAGTAAAGGGTGTATTTTGAAACTTTTATTTCAAGCTAAAGTTACAAAATTGGTTTTCCATGATATGGTCCTTTAAGCATTAAAAAGACTTTGACCATCCCCTTAAAATGATTCTAAATCAGCTTGTCCAGGGATATAAAGTAGCCTGACCAAGGGTCAATTATCAAACTGCAGTCATCCATGAATCTGGCATTCACAGCATGTGAAACACTTATAGCTCTTCTGCATGGCCTCACTCCATAGGATTCATGTCTGAGCTTCCATTTGGACACACTGCTAATTGCTGAGGTTTTAGAGCATCGTCCCCTTGCTGAGACCCACGGGACCTTTGGCCTTTTACACTGTCTGTGAATGGCATTGAGAGATGTGTTTGGGCAGAAATTAAGAGCATTAGCAGCAGTAGACCAGGCTAGGCTGTGACCTCCCAACACAGAAACACAGAGGGAGACATTTTTAGCCTCATCACACCATGCAGAGGAATTAGACTATGCCTCTGGAAGCATCTCACTGACAACCCTAATTTAGCAAATCCGCCTTAAGTACATTAAAGCCATGTATTAAAGAAGGCAACATCTGCTCCAGTGTTAATTGCACATCAGGGGGATCAAACATTGCGATGGGTGATGAACAATAAAGCTGAGACTGACAGGTTCAAGTTATCTAGGAATTTAATGCAAGTAGGAGAAAACAACTAAATGAACCATTTAACTAAATTAACCAAAGTTACTACAGCAATCGAGAATACATATGAAGCAGTCATTTAAAACCTCCTAATAACATAATTTCCCATCTTCGTATCACATTAAATCTTAACTGTTGAGATAATTAAGTTTATTAGAGATGGAAAAGTCATGTCACATTTGAAAGATTGGAAATAAAGAGATATGGCCACAGCAATGCATACATAATCAGGAACCGTCTGGATTCATCTTTATTCACCCAGGTTGAAATAATGAATCATCTCTGGTTTATTTCTAAAATAGTTTACTTGAATCATATGAGATACACCTGGCCATATGTATCCTTATATAAGCAGCTTTCCTATTTGACTTTTCTTAATGCTGTGAGAGAAGCAAAAAAAGAAAATGTCAAAGACTTCAATGACTAAAATAGCTTGTAAAGGCAGTGGTTTCTTATTTAGATGAGATTTTAATTGCAGAACCGTCCTCTGCAGTGACATTTAAAATGAATAAACAGTTTGTCCTACTTTGGGCAAGTAGTGCTAAACAACAAATTCTTTTAATCTGTCTGCAGTGGTGGAAGTGTCTAATTGTATGCTTGGCCTTTCAAACCAAAAGAAAAGGTGAAACTAAATCTCACTGTTGCTCTGAATTAAAACATCTTATGACCTTGAAGGATGCTCTTGTGGATGGATGACCAGATGTAGACTCTCAAGATTTCTAAACTATCAACATTACACCACAAAACATTCTGATTAATCATCCAATCCATCCATCCATCTGACTCACTCGCACTCTCATACACCAAAGGCAGAGAAACAAACTGGACAGGTTGCCAGTCCATTGTAGGGCTAACCCACACACAGTTACATCTAGGGAATTAACCTGATAAACATGTATGCATAGACACCCCTGTGCAGATATGAGGGGTAGGATAAAATCAGCGATGTATACAGAATGTAAGAAAATACACTGTATGTGTCTTTCTTCTCAAGGCCAAAGTTGGTGTGTTTGGCAAAGGGAAGATGCCTTGCTTCAGCAAATCAGTGAAAGCCATACAATTATAAATGCCTCACTGACTTGACAATAAGTTTAGATGGACCTCAGTCTCCACTCTTAACCATTTGTTTTAAATTGGTTGGTAACTCATCCATCTTAGTTTAAAATGAGAACACAATATATTTTCTCATGCAGTGTTCACTGCCTCACTGAGTGTTTTTAACCACAATTTAAAAAGTACTGAAGTTGCTTATCTAGCAGCATCAGATGCTGAAAGCCAGTGCCTGTAGTTCCTTTTTTTCTTCTAAATGTCATTCTGTGGCTCAACATGAGCAACATCTAAACAAAGAGTAGCTTTTGCAACCCTGACTTCAAATACATGAAAAAGAGTTAGCCTTCACAAGAGTCCAAAATCAACCTTTGAGAAAAGGGAAGCTGTGTGTGTGTGTGTGTTTGTGTGTGGGTGTGGGTGTGTGTGTGTGTGTGTGTGTGTGTGTGCAGGTGTGCGTGTGTGTGTGAGTGTATGAAATGTGTTGCAATAAACATTAAACAGTATCCAAATCTGCTTTGTAGATATAGATATGCTAACATTCTAAGATGAAAGGTGCCAACTGAATAAGCTCTCTCAGTCTAATCATACTCTCTGAGGTATCAACCACAGTAAACCTTATAGCATTATAAACCCTAAAGCATTAAAATGGTACAAATTCACTGATGCCTTTAAAGTCTGTATTCCAAAAATCTTGATGTTGACTGTTGCTTGTAGATTCCTAAACTAATGTCCATGTAAATGATCCCCTTGAGTTGCTTTAAACAGAAAGGTAGAAGACCAGGATATCAAAATGATAATGGCTAAAATAAATGTTGACATCTTCTGTTGGTTTATGAAAAGAAGGCAGAGTGTAAATCAAATAGCCAATTCCATCTCTCTCATTTAATTCCTTATACAATTTCTTACCCCATGCAAAACTGGTCATAAACATTACAGACATATTATAGTCCAAATGTATTACACCAGCACTCCTAAAAAAAGGAATACTGTTCAAGGACCCCTTAAGTCTAAATTAATGGAAAGGGAAAAGCAAATGTGAAAGGGACAGAGTAGTGATGTCAATTCTTCAATGTATAAAGATTAAACCAATTTCAAATGCAAAAGCGGAGAGTATTTGTATCACTAATATCACTTAATAATAATTTGTCTTATTGGACAGACGTACTTTAAAATAAGGAGACTGAGCTGTATTTAGCTAACATATTGACTCATTTCAAAAAAGCTTCTGCTTATTCACAATAGTGTGGGACGGTGACCAGAGTGAGATATTGAAAGCTTTCCTCTTAGGTGTTATGTGCAGAGCCCATAGATGCATTAGACACATCAAGTAAAATTAGATTGCAATATGTTAAATTAGATTGCAGTAAAGCCCAATGGGTAATTGAAAGTGTAATATAATGGACAAATAAATAAATAAACAAATACATATGTAAATAAATAAATAAATGCGTTTAGCAAGGCATCTCTGGTAACAAACTGAATATAAATAAAAATTGCTGAACTTTTTCTCTTTCATTTCTCAGATCTCCTACAGCTTTGGGACCCAGATAATAATGCAGATAGAATGAAAAAAGTAAAAAAAAGAACTGCTGATAGACAGATAAGACGTGGTGCACACAACAAGAGTGACTGATGAAAAAATGACCCTCTATCTTTGCAGTTCTATGAAAGGTACAAGGAGGAGCATAATAATTAAATATAATCTCTGTGTTAGAAAATGTCATCGTAATTGGTCTGTGAGATCGCCAACATTTTCCTTTTTATTTGCTCATCATAGCTATTTGACTGTAATTATACTCAGTACAATGAAACTTTTCAGTGATACTTTTAATGTAGATGTGTCCCCTTTTGTAAGAAGAGAACATCAGAAAGAAATCTTCATCTTTTCTTTGACAAGTATTCAGTGAAATAAAGGTATCACTGCATGCATTAAAACACAGGCACGTCATGCTCCGGGCCTTTGTAAAATTTTTTACATACCTTAGCAATGCCACTGATAAGGTTTACTTATAATTAGCTAATTTTATACTACAGTGGAAGGGGGAGTTTGAATACTTTGAATTCTGGTGAACATGCAACCGGTTCTATTCAAGTTTTTTCTATTTCTGTTCGGGAATGAAAGATCTTGCAATTTCTTCCACAATTCTTGACCTTTATTAATGACATTCAGTGGAAATTATGAGATAGGAGGACTTAGATGTCTGCTTAAAACCTTCCCAAGCTTTCTAGGTATCAATTATCTCAATTTTCAGATTGCCAGTCTGCTGCTTAAAAAACCCATGATTGCTGAGTGTTAGAGTCAAAAGAGTTAGGGAATTTTTATGCTCTCGAGCTTTCATCAGCTGATGATTCCTAATAACAGTTCTTGACCTACCTAACCAGGGAATTATTAGCCAATTATGTCCTGATGCTTTACCACTGTAAAGATTTTGTAAATGGCACAATTACTATTTAATATTGCAATTTCGTTTCTAAGATGATCAAAAATAACACGATGAATTAAACTGTAAATTAAAAATTATAGCAACACCCGCATGGGGGAAAATTTAATTTACATTTACATTCAGGAAGATTTTTTTAGCCCTTGAGCTTATATTCCAAAATGTCAGTGCAAGGTTCTGGCACAAACAAGACAATGATTATACTTGACAGTGGCTGTCTCAGATTTCTGGCTGAGAATCTCCAGGCTGAGCTGAAGTGAGGACCAAAGACTAAGAGGGATTTTAGTGGATTTTGAATGGGGAATAGTGCCAGATCCCTCTATCCTTTATGTGTGCCTTCTCTTCCCTCATCCACCAGAGTTATCAGAAAAAGATTTTGTATTAACACGACAAAAGAAAGAATATGAAATAATTAACCCACACATTTGTCATCAGAACAAAACAAAACTTTCCTTTTCATTGTAATTATTATTTTAAGTTTTGCTATTACATTGCAGGGGGAAGAAAAACATTTTTTCTTACTTGTCCTGTTGTGATGACTTTTTTTTTTTTCCAGATGCGACGGCTCTTGAGAGAGCACAGTGAAAACAATTCTCTACATAAGTCATCTTGTAATGATTTATGCAATATGAATTTGTCTTAAGTAAGGATGCATCATCACAAGGTAAGGAACACATAAATACACATCTCATTTACACCCTTTAGGATTTCATTTGTGAGTGCAACTTTCAGAATGGTTGAAAATGCACATTTTGTTCCCTTTTAGCACACACTCAAAGATAAATTGAAATTACAATGACTCACTGTATTCAGTTCTCCATCTGCACTTTAATATTTCCATCAACCCACAATGACCATTAGCCCATGCTCATAAGAACATATCCCACTGTGGGATCCAGCTCACTGTGAGCTTAGTCCTTCACTGATGGTGTCACTGACGAGGTAGTCGCGTCTCTGCATGGTTAACATTGAATAGGCAGTGACTGAAGCTATAGGAAGGGGCGTTCTGAGGCCCAGTGCGGGGCCGCTAATGGCTTATTGACGAATGTGTCTTCCCTTCGGTTTCAGCTCACTGGCTCGGTTTGAGTGAGTGGAGCTCTGTAGGACACCAGGCGTACCGAACAGCTGACAGCTGATGAATGCTTTTAGCGTCTGACTGAAGTCCCAGTCCAAAGAGGGAGGGGAATAAAGAGAGCTAGTTAAGTAAATACCTCACAGTATTGGTGATTTAAGTTCCTAGATGCAGATTTTGGTTAGCAGATTTAGAGATGAGAGCTTGATATTCTCCCAGCTGATTTCTGGGAGATTCTGACATGGCCTTTTTCTTCTTGAGCATGCTGTCAGCAGCAGGAAAAAAACATGTGCTACAAGCCACTGGTGTTAGAAAAAAAAAGGCCCTTCAAGGCAAGACAGAGTCAAGACAAAGACTTGGAAAAATCAAGAAAAGATGCAATCAAGTCGCAAGAGTCAATTACTAAGAACAAGTTTTATTATTTTGTCTTTTTTTTTTCTTCCAGAAAACAGCTAGAAAGGAGAACTTTTACTTAACTTTATATCCACTTTTATTGATATAATATTAATTATAGATATAAATGCTCCTAGATATTATTATAACCCAGTTTTAGTCTTAATGTATATTCTTAGCAAGCCAATGATAACGAGATTGAATGTATTGCAAGCACTGATAAATTGTCTTGCACCGATCATGTCTGAGCCCTTGTTATCCAGAGACCAATAAAAGACAGGTCTAAAATATGAATCTGAGCATAAAAAGCCTGAGAACAGTGTATTAAGACTGAGGCCAATTTCAAGTACAGCAATATACTCTTAAATAAGACTTCCAGCTTTAACCATTATTGAAATCCTTATACAGTTCTTTGCCATTCAGATGTGGTTCTTTGTTAAATGCTGGGTGTTCCAATAATTTTTATTATATAAACCCATATAGAACACTTCTTAGAGTGGAACAGTAGCCATAAAAATTTGATTAATATTTTGTTAAAACCTTTGGCAATTCATGAATTATATTTACATCAAAAAAACAAAACAAAACATGAGTTCTACTCTCAGATGCTGTATTAATTAAAAAATACATTGCTAAGATTTCTTATGATAGAAATCTTTTGTAATATAATTTGTAATATTTTTATAAAACGTTTTATTTCTTTAAAGATTTTAATTTCTTCACCTCAGCTTCATGTCAGTATTTTAGGCTTATCTTTAAAGGAACTAGACTTTACATAAAATGAAATGTTTTCGACCTCAGGGTTTTGAGTCTTGTTTGGCCTGGTGTTTAGAAAGGTATGATGGCCTACATTTCGTTTCAAGCTCCTCTGCTCCAGGTTCGTTTGTACCCAGAAGATACTCTGAGGCAGGCTGTGAAATGGAAAAAAAGCCTTAATCACCAGCCCTCTCTCCCTCTCTCAGAGTCATTAATCTAACATCCACTTCTGCGTGTGTGAGCCTCGTCTTTAAAGCCTTTTTATGTGACTTGTATGCTGAGCACTTGTCTGTGACCAAGTATTCATCATTCTTATATTCATTAATGATACTATCTGAAGACTTACAAAGTATTGTGGGAGACAGAGGCATAGGGGCTTGAAACCTGTGTGCTTTTTTTCGCCTGTGGATCTTTGCCTAGTTTAAAAATTGGTGGTGAAAGATTGAAAAGTGGCTTATTTTTATTAACTAATGTTACATATCACATATGAAATGAGAACTGGTATCTTGGTTTAAGAAAGGGGCATTTTTGGGGACTTTGACCTTCCTAAGAACTGTAATTTCAGAGAAGCTTTGCTATCAATATCACACATTCATGCACTTTGTCGAATGTCTCAGAAGATAACCGCTGTGAGGATGCAGACCAGAGCAAAAATCTGGGGATTGGAATGTCCTGATGCATGAAGGTGCAATTTGAAAAGTCTTTCCTTTTCAATGTTTGTCAAACTTGTGATAAGCCAACATGGATAAAACTGTTGCCAAAGGCTGTAATCCAAAATGCATTCAAGCAAATACTGCACACGTTCCCCTACCACATTTAAGATATTAACTTACCATAGTGCAACTTCAAACTGCACGAGAAGAGCATTCCATTAATCTTCCACATTATAAACCTTAAAGATCTTAAACCCTTAGTTTTCTGCTAAGCTTTCCACCACTGTATGACAAGACCCCTCACTTTGGTTTCTATCTCCTTGATGTTCAAGATTTTCTTCTTTTTTTTTCACTTGAAGTGTGACATGCCCTTTAAAAAAAAAGCAAACAGCACAAAGCTCCCATAAATCCCTTTGTCAATAAAACAAGACCACACCTATCTCTTGGCCAAACAAATACTAAGCCTCCAGTCACCTGCTCTCTTCCTCTTACTAGAGAGCAATTGTTGGGATATATAGGTTCAGCATTGGTGCACAGGGCATCGAGGGATAGGTGAGAAGTAATACCATCTGCACTAATTTGTTTGGCACCAAAGTTTTCTGCATGAGTCATTGCATAATGCAAACAAGGTTGAAGCTCGTGAGAAAAATCGTCCCCTATAGAATCTCAAGGAAAAACAGTATTTTAGAGAACCTTCATCATATACAATATTCTATTGCACTTTATTGGTAATTTCTTCACCCTTTGCCTTGTGTGAATGCTCTATGAAAAGAACATTTTTGTTCATCCATTCAACCATAAAGAATTTTTTAAGAACCTTAGCATATCATAGCATAAAAGCTTCACTACAATGAAAATAACAGTACCTAAAGTCTTTGCATTACAGTTTGCATTGAGATTCTTTATATGTTTTACTTTTGAATATTATATTTATGAGAAAGAAAAAAGAAAAGAACCATTCATTTTTAGCAAAGCAAAAATGGTTCTAAAGGCATGGTGAAATGAGCCCTGAAAGTTCTTCTTCTGCCCATGACTCCTACTTACTTTCCTAAACCCTATAAACCTTATGTTTTACTTCTTAACAACTCTCTCCGTTGTCTTTAGAAACTCTCATTGGATCTCAGCATCTAAGTCTTGTTCCCCCTTTCCCCCAATTTTTGGGGCAGAGGTTCATGAGTGCACTTTGAGTTAATAGTTCTGCTGGAGGGGGTCTTCGGGGAGGGTTAAGTTACAGTTCCATACTGAATGCTCACAACCCTTTGCCCCTAGAAATTGAAGTTAAACAACTTAATGGGCACGGGAAATGGCTCAGTGACCAAAGCTTTAAAAAAAAAATGATTCTAATCACTGAGCTCCTTTTGCGTGAAATCCGAGACTATCCAAGAGTGCTCCAGAAAGTGGTTACAACTCATTCTCTGGCCATAAACATACATAAATGCATGAGAGGCCTTTTTATGGCCCCACAGTTTTATGCCATATAAACAGTTTACTTCTGCTATGACATTTACCTGCATATTTTCATAACCATAAGCATGTGAAAGCAGTTATATTGCGAGTGATTTACTCATGCCATGTCACAGCCACACACAAAATAATAACTAAATAAATATAACCAAGGGGGTTGTTTGACAAACTGAAAAATA
>CM029369.1:19764426-19776858 GCA_017165825.1 Hepsetus odoe
CTGACTGCCTTACTGGCTGCTGAAGTGAAAGTGAGTATTTTCTCACCACGGCAGCGTGAAATCCTTCCTTCTGCATCCCATTCACTAAGTGGAGCAGGGGGCATCCAGTGTCGGCGGACGCTGCTGATCTGGGACTCGAACCAACAACCGTTGGATCATGGGGTCAGGTTAAGCCCTGCAGGCTGCTAGGGTGACTTTTCTAAGTCCATGGTGAGCTTCCTCCTGCCAGGTGGTCTCCTAACATGGGCTGCTACTGGAGTACTCTTCATGTGCCCCTCTTTTATAAGAGGGCTGTTGTGGGGGCTGAAGTTGAGCTGCTTTGCTCTGGTCGTTTCTCTGTCCAGCTGCTTCTTCAGGCAGAACGGCAGGTGGAGGTAGAGCTGTGTACTCTCTGCACAACAGAGTGGCGGATGGACTGCTAAACACTCAAGTGAACACACACACGCACACACGCACACACACACACACACACACAGAACTCTCCATGGTAGCTTGTGCCTGGACCACTGCCATAATACGATGGCAGAATGAAGTGGTGGCCAAACGGAGAGGTTGTGGCCCCCATAGTGTATTAATGAAGGACAGGGCAGAGATACAGAGTGGCTTGTGAAGGGACCATGCTGGATGTTTAGTGCTCCACAGCTGAGCTGTATCACTTTGTTTGCATGACATGACACTTATCTGGTGGACTAGTCAAAGCAAACCCTGCACGGAACCCCAGTTTGAGGTGGACATTTATTGGACTCTCTCTATCGCTGTATCTCCCGCCCTGTCCTTCCCTCACACCACACCTCTCTCTCCCTCTGTCTGCATCCATCCCTTCTTCTCACTCTCTCACTACATCCCTCAATCCAGACCTGTCGCTCACACTGTCACTCTCTCTCCCTGTCTCGCTTTCACTCTTTGCTTTTTAGCTGATATCTTTCTGTCTCTCATTCTCTGCCTTCCATCGTCTACTTCTGTATTACCCTTTGAATCTGTCTGTTTCCTTTTGTGTTTCTCTCTAGTTGTATCTCTCACCTCTTCTCCTTGTCATCATCATCTCTCTCTCTCTCTCTCTCTCTCTCCCTTTCATTTGTACTGCTTCTCCCGCAATCCCTATCCCTCACTTTGTATTTCTATTGCTGTTAAATTCTCTTTCTCAGAATTTCTCTCCTTCCCTTTCCTGTTATTTGCTTGCTTTCTGTTTAATTTTAATCCCATTTCCTCCCCTTTTCTCTCTCTCTCTCTCTGGCTGTCTCTCTTTTTCTCTTTTTGTGGTAGTTCTCAGCTTGTTGTAAAGCATGAAAAAGACCAACATCTGTCTCAGCGTTTGCAGGCCCAGATCCGTACTGTTGGCATTATGATTACTTTAAAAGAGACGTGGTAGCGTTTGGCTCTCAGGTCATTGTAAATGAATGTTGGCTTGGAGCCATGTGTGTTTAGTTTTACTGAAGCTCACTGTGATGAATTATGCGCTGTGCCATTCTCAGTGGAGCTGGTCCTCTGAGGTGTTAAGTACCATAATGAAGGGAATCCTCTGAATCTCATTCTCAAATGTCAGCAGCTGGAGCCATAATAGATTTATGCCCTTAAGCAGTGTTCTAGAGAGGGTGTATGTGTGTGTGTGGGTGTGTGTGTGTGTGTGTGTATGCGTGTGTGTGTGTGTATGTGTGTGTGTGTGTGTGTGTGTGTGTGTGACTGACTGAGTGAGTGAGTGAGAGGAAATATGTTACCATCCTCCCTGGAACTGTCCTTGGTGCCTAATAGGTGTATAAAAATTGTGTGTGTGTTAAGGACCCTTGCTCTAAGTGTGTCACTGTCAAAGCTTCACTTAAAGAGGATGCAAGTAAAAGGTGCATTTTTATTATTTTCAAAAAGCAAATCAGCTTAAATCCAAAATACTGGCTCGCTGGCTGTCACTGTAATAACGGCCTGCACATCATGTACTTATTGGTCATGAATCATCTGAGGATTTTTGCTATTAAACATATGCATCCTAATTTGTGCTGGTTGGAGGCCAATGTTTTTAATGTAGGCCTTTCATTTAACTTACATTTTAACATCAGCGATCCCAACTAGCTAATTGTCTTTTGTTCAGCAAGCTGCATTTATTTTTGTAACGCACTGCATGATGGCTCGCTCCATGCGGTATTAAGCGGAGTGATCTCCTGAATATTTAATGTCAAACCCACAATACTTGCAAAATTAAAAAGTTGTTTAATAAGGGCACAGAAAATGGATCTTCATTCTTTAATAGACTGTTTCAAATCAAGAGAATTATTCATGTACTCCAATGTTCCAGCCAAAGTTGTTATCAGTGTATAGTCTAAAAGTATCAACTTTCACCAGATAAAGTAACAATTTGAGCTTTGGGACCAAACAGTTCTAGGGACTCAGTGAGAGGAACTACCCTCTGGGGAGCTTGCCTTGAGAACTACAGGCATTCAAGAGGTTTTTTTTTTTTTCCAAACTTTCTCTCTCTTCAGTTTGCATTTGCATCGCCAGTAGCAATCTAGGCTGGCCAAAGTGATTTCTGCTGGTTGGTGATTGGTATGGAAACAACATACAACAACAAGAAGTAAGTGTTTGTGGTGGTGCATAATACAGAAATGAAGCTGTAATGCAGTTTGCACAACGTTGTATTGTGCAAAACTGTAGAAACAGGGTGTGATGTCTGAAGAAAAACCTTAGGCTTGCCTTAACAGATGCTAGAATACTGGTGAAATGTCTAAGCTCCTGTGTCTCATACTGAAAGTGACTTTTTTGTCATTGCGAAGCACGGCACAGCACACAGTGAGCCACAATTAAATTCAACCTCTGCTGGGAAGGTACCTTGCTCAAGGGTAACTCAGGGCAACTTACTGGCCTGGAATTTGATCCCATGACCTTCTGATCTTGGGGCCAACTTCTTAACCACTAGGCCACCGCTGCATCATGTCATAGTTTTGGAATAAAGGTAGTTCTTTATATGTTGCTAACATGAAGTACGCAAGAAGTCCTTAATCTGTTGCAGATGCTTCCTACTGTTGCAGCTTCCTATGATCGACACCAAAATCCAGGCTGCAAAATTCTTCGCAGCTGTATATGTGGCCAAGTGTACTGTTTGGCATGGCATATCACTTGCTATTTTTATTAGAACTGCTTTACTTGTTTTTTAGTTGCTTGGTCTTTTTATTATTTTTTTTATTTCTATTCCAGCCTCTCAAGTTTCTCTCTGCAATACTTGCCTGTGAAAGTGAAAGTGACTATCCATGTCATTGTGAAACGCAGCACAGCACAGCACAATGAAACTCAGCCTCTGCGTTTCTCCCATGCAAACACGTGCAGCAGGGGGCAGCTATTGAAAGCTGGTGAGGGAATCGAACCCACAATCTTCCGACGCGGGGCCGACTCCATAACCACTGGGCCACCGTTGCCCTGTGTAGTGGTGGATGCCTAATATAGCAGTTTAAAATAGAATTTTGTTATGAACTAGGTCTGGGCCATGAATAACATATGCTTGCTGTGCTTTCAGTTCAGTAGTTCAGTGTGGAAGTGTGTGAATTTCTTTTTATCAGATGGACATATCAGCTGTCATTGTAGCTCTGCACAACAGTAGTAAGTTAGCTTTTGTTGGGCTTAAAGGAAAATGTGAAAATGAATAGTTGTAAAATATTTCAGAGCTTGTGTGTCAAACCTGCTGCCACTGCTTGGACAGCTGCGTCTCTAGCACCTGTGAAACATGTTGCTGCCAACAGCTCTAGCAGCTTAGGTTGGCACATGGAAGAAGATAATACAGCTTAGACACACATTTATTTATGCAAGCCAGAGCACTGCCAGTACACAAGTGAAGCATGGATGCTCAAAAGCGTTCACAGAGGGGTGGGCTTTGGTCCATCAGGGGGGGACTGCTGTAATCAAATGATTGAAGTTTTCTCTCCCATGCCCTTCAGCTCACTCCTTCCTCACTATTTTCTTACAACAGCCTACTCCCAGCAGTTGTAAGAAGAAAGCATTCAGAATTTTTTTTTTTTTACTGTTGCAGCCAATTATCCCTCCTTGCTCTTTGTAAAATTATAACAATAATAATAATAATAATAGTAATAATGAAAAGACAATGACAAATAAACTTGTGCTTTACAGCATGGAGACCTCCAAGCAGTATGAAACTCTAGTACAGTTCTGCCTCCATACATACGAGATATTGAAAACCTTTTCTGCTTTACATATTCTGCTTTATTTATTTATTTTTTTTAACATTATTTAATATATGGTGTGCTATAAAAGACATGCTGCCTTGTCCACATGGGAAATTGCTGGTGTACAGCTTGTTTCTGGGCAGAAATCGACCGTATTACGTGATTAATTGAGTGAATAGAGTGCCACACAACCTCATATAGAAACGGAATTACCCCCTGCAGGACTTCTATATGAAAATCAATTTAAGGAGTCTACATGGCCCTGCCTTGTAATTTCAATAGTATAGAAATGATGCTTCTTTTAATGAGGCCTCTTTTTATTGATGCCCACTAGCATTCCATTGCAGAGATGTTCCAACAAACAGCTGTGCCTGCTTTTTTATGGTCCATCTAAGACACCTTACAGAAAACACATTTTAGTAATATTTTTTCCCAACCTTGCTTTCTGAAAGCCCCTGCCTGCACATTTTAGTGTTTTTCTTCTCCAACATGCTCAGGAAGGGCTTCATAACCCATTATTAGTTGAATCAGGTCAGTGTTAGCACTCATATACACAGTTCAAAAGGACCTTCAGCCCAAGACTGGAGACATTTGAGCCTCATTGGCAATATATGGAATTATCTATCATTTATAACATGTTCATGACCTTTTCTGTCAGAGGTTTGTTCTTAGTGCTTGAGAGATAGTCGATGTGATTGAACTCAATAGGAAAATCGTCAAGTATAACATCTTCTGACTTTTCACTGCTGAAAGTTTATCCTGAATGTCTTGGGTTTTAACTGGGCATGCCTGAATGTATTCATAATGGAGCTCACCATCATGTTTCTTGTGCCATAGCTTGTTTATATGTTCCAGCTATATGATTTATGAGAGTTCAAAATGATTTATAGGTGTATGTCAGGAACCAGTGTTCTACAAGAATGCTCCATTCAGCTGCAGCAGCTTTGTTCAGTTCTAAGTGCATGGCTTGGAATTGTCAGAGAGGACAGCAGAAGATAGGAGCCGAAACTGTCAGTATCCTGAAAGACGAGAATGCACTTTGTGGAGAGCAATAAACAAGAATTTTTGATCAGCCAAATTCTCTCCAAGGCGCTGTGCTTGCAGAATCACCCTATATCTTCCACAGCACATCAGTACAGCCAGACAAACAGTGACCAAGGTATTGGAGGAAATAAGGCACAGAACAATAAAAGAGGCAACTGGGTAACTTTACAGAGAAAGGATGGTCAGTGGAGGGAGACATGGCTGAGTAGAGGCTGTGCTGAGAAAAGGCAGAGTGGAAGTTTGAAGTTACATGGTTTCAGCAGTGACTTGCATATTCTTTAAAAAGATAAATGGCCTTACATAACAGGGACAGGAGGGACCTTCACTACTAAAGTGATCCATCAGCTAAGGGAGAATGTGCTTGATGTTGTGCTACTTTTTTGTGTCATTGCATGTTTTCTTTCTCATTGTCTGTCTCATCAAAGATGCCAAATCCAAAAGGGAGTCTTTGTGATTTGAGGCTTTTATTTACTTTTTCTACCTTGAAAATCCTTTCCATTATGAAACAAACTCCCTTTTTTTTTGTACACGCACAGTTCAGAGACAGTTGGTTTTCCTGCTGTGTAATGGCAGAGCAATCAAAACCAGTGCATGTACTTTGCATCAACCCTCCAACTCCAACAGGCTTTGTGAATTGGTGACCTGATCTATGATTAAAAGCATTTTGCTCTGCTGGCCTCGACTAGAGCAACAGAAAAATCTAGCTACTACCTTATATTTGTCAGGTGCAATGTTAATTATATGTTTAGAGTAGTGTTTAGCCAATTAGCCACTAGCAGTGGTTCATCAGGTGAAAAGTTCAAGCAGGCTGCTTGTGCAGATTGCGCTTTAGAGTCAGTGCCTTCATTACCTTACACTTTAAAAATTCTCTCCAACACCTTAAACTCAAAGCTTAGAGATTAGGATGCACATTGGCTGCTTATTTGATGATGCATTCACAGTTCTTTAGTTGAGCATTTAGACTTATATAACAATCCATTTTGTTTATTTTATTAATGTTATTTGTTTTTAGAATGCAAATTCAAGTGGATTTATTTCATATTTCGGATGTAATAAATTTTTATGTCAGTACTGCCTAAATAATTGTATATTACCATTGTTGCATTGCCATTGATATTGTCACTATACACAGGAAATCACGTATCTTTATTTTCTGCTGGTATTTTAAGTGAAAGGAGCAGTTGCCATTTACACTGCATGAAACATCATAATTAACTAACCATGAATTCACCATGAATTGAATGGTATTTGTAATGGACTAGATCAATGGCTGATTAATAAAATACTTAATTATGGTCTTGAGATGTATTCACCTATGCCCTCTTGACCACCACCTACACTAGTATAGACATATAACATTTGCACTCAGGTGTCAAGTTACTTGTTCAAAAAACCCAGACATATTTACAAAAGTAGACAGATATAATCATGCAGGCTATGCGTATGTGTTCAATAGCATTCTTTAGGATAAGTGAAAGCGAGCTTGAACCTCCGGTGCTCCCTGTAGTCTCTGTGTAATTATAGCCAGAGTAAGATCTGTCTGCTGCATCCACGGTAATACTGTTTGTCATTGGGAAGTGACCCCTAAACTTATATCTATCCTCGCAGCGGGGAGCCACAGCAATGACATTTGAGACAAACATCAATTCTGCTTTAATGCAGTAAATATGATATGTATCAGCAGAAAGCAATAAATGTACGATAAAAGGCAGAGTGTGGTCCAGATCGCATGGTAAATTTGAGAGCATTTCATCACCGTGATGAAAGCTTTAATGCCTGCATTCTTTCTCTCTGTAGTGGAATCTGGTCTGTGCTGTGTGTGGAAATTATTATTTAAAGCAGAGATAAGTCATTTCATGTGACACTTGGTGGTTGCTTGATTAAAGCAGCAGTGATTTTCCATCTGTATATGGACTGGACATGGTCTGGGTTTTTAGAACCTGTGTGTGTGTGTGTGTGTGTGTGTGTGCACAGTCTGCTTTTCTGCTTTCATCTCTTTCAGCTGGCTGAGGTTCTCCAGAGTGTTGACTCACGCTGCTGATGTATAATCCCAATGTAAGCAGAGCAGCTAGTGGAGCACAGGATAGCTTCTGCTCTCAAGCCCCACTGCTTTCACCACTTCCACCATCCATGCAGCACAATTCCAATCCCACATCCTACTTCCACTCTGAACTGCTCTGCCAAACAATATATTCTCGCTATAACATTAGTACTTAGTGATACTGATAGTTTAAGCACCCAGTCATACTGTTATTAAACAGTTCATGATACATTAAGAAATAATAATAAAACGTGCTTAAAGTAATTGACGAGGGAAAAAAAAAAAAAAACAAAGCAGGGGTTTTTGTGTAGGAGAGCTGGAAGTGTGAAAGGCCATTAACGTAATTAATGCACCTGATGTCTTTGATGATATATTTTTCCTAAATTTGTCAGGTATTACTCAGCAAAACTCTACACTATTATCCTATTTCAGCTAATATTGCAACATGGACTAATATTTAGCTGGCATATTAGTAGAGGGTGGACTTGCCACTTTCCAAGAACGTCCTTACTAATCAAATTGTCTGGGGTAAACATAGTGATGTGTCTCCTCTGGCCATCAATGTAAGGGTATAATGATGTTGATTTTAGGCTAATAGGCATAGAGGTCCTTGTGCATGATCTGTTTGTCTATCAGTGTAGTCTTTAGGAGTGTGTGTGTGTGTGTGTGTGTGTGTGTATATGTGTCTCTTTGTAAAATGAGCTGAGTGGTAGGGACTGGAGAAGAGACTTCTCCTCATTAACTCTGGACCTGGGCTAGATCAGCACATTACACAGAGCAAGAAAGGAGAACAGGCTACCTGATGGTTATGTTCTCTTTCCTTCCCACTGTTACTCTTTCCCAACACTCCCATTAGTGTGGCATCAACTAAACTGCAATTATAAGACAAAATGGTAGTGTTACTAAATGCCCACCTTAATTTCTCACTAAAGTTAGATTAAAAAAGAAATGTATACTAAAAGGTAATGAGCATTCAACTGTCTTAGGCTATGCAGGGTTTGATCGTTACTTTTTTTTTTTTTGGCAGAATTTAAGGATATTTGTGAGACATTCAAACCAAAAGTAAAATTACAAAGCCGAAGTAAGCCTGGTAGTTTCGATTTTCTGTTCCACTTTAAATGGGGCAGAAGTTATGCTTGTGTGCAGACTCTAGAATATCACAGCTGCACAATTTATGGTGTTTGCATTTGAAGTTAACTAAGCCTCACCTTAAGTGAGTTAAAACCAGACATAATGAGATTTTTAATTGAAAAGGTTTATGTGAGTCATCTGTGTGAAAGCAAGAGAAAGTGATGATGAAATGTTGAAGCATGTTGCTGCATCTCATCCTGTCCATGCCAGCCTTGGCAACCAGCTGCAATGCCTTAGCCTAGAACACCCCTAACGGTGGCTAGTAGATCACAAATTTTCAATAATAACATTCACTGAGTTCACAAAAAATGATGGTGATGAACTGAGTAAGGGCAAGGGTTATTAAGTAAAAACAGATTAGGAAATGAAATTAAAGTCTACAATTATTCAGTATGCTTTTTGGCTGATCCTTCATTAGTGGTCACTTAAGATTAACCAAAGAGATTGGACTAGATTTGGGGCAGGGCTGTGGCAAATGCCAGCTGACAAAGATATGCCCTAATTCTGACTGGAGAAGAAAAAATTCTGTCACCTTCATACACAGACTAACCCAAATCCAAGAGAGGAAACTACAAAGACAAGAATCTCTCAATTGCAAAGACTAACATTGCTCTTTATTGGATTGTCACCTGCAATTTCATGCAAAACCAAACAGATTGCTTTTACCAGACAGTTACCAAAAAAAAACAAAAAACAAAACAAACAAAAAAAAAAGATTAAGTAAAAAAGTCCACAGCCTTTATCCTTTTAGCTGGGAGACGAATGATAAGCAGTAACGGGTCAGCTTTGACCTTTTTGACCACACACAAACCAGTGCAGCACTGTAAGTTAATAGCATGGAAACATTGGTATAATTGGCATAAGGAAGGTCTTGTCTTTAAAGCTCAGATGCTGGGTGAATTATCTCCATGTGGAGCGTGGGCTCAAGTGTGTAGCTATGACAGATACCATGCTGTGTGGAAGTCTAGTGTTGCTGTCACATGGCCGAGCCTGATGGCTCAATTCAAAGTCAGCAGCGGCAAATGATTTATGGCTTGGCTTTAATCAGGCTGCTGAAAATGCAATTAGACAGGGCTCCTGCAGTGTGCAAATGAGCCGTCCCAAAGCCACTTGGGGATGCACACTGTTAATTAGTCGGGTAGGGCACCTGTTAGTGAGCTGCAGCGGCCACTGCAGCGTGAGAGAAAGAGGTCATGCAGCCATGGGGAGTGAAGAAAGAGTAGGCATGGGGAGTGAGGGTGAAGCTGTTGTCAGGCAGGAGGGAAAGGGTTAATGCCAGAGCTTCTCTGAACAGGCCTGGCTGTTTTCTGAAAGGTTTGGTCAGGTTTGGACATCATTTCACAAATTAGCTGGGCTCAAATGTGTGCTAAGAAAAACCTATAAAAAATGTAAAATAATTTTAATACCTTATTGTTTGACTACTTTTATCATGTTCTGTTTCTGGGAAATATCTGTTTTTAGGTCAATATAATAATGAATAAGGAGCAATGCGGTTTTGTGAAATCAAAGAAAAAAAAAGAAAAACATCTGCACATCTGTCTATTCGACCTACAGAAGTGTACCCAACCTTTCAAGGGAAGATTTAAAGTCCGTAGTGTTTCATACAGGACTGCTTTTTAAGCAAAAGGAAACTAGAACAGATATGTCTTAAAGGTACCATCACAGTTCATAAACTGACTACAGGCAAACAAAAAAAATATTATTATATTAATATTATGTAAAGAAAAATGTAGGTTATTGGCCCTTTAAGCAGTTTCTGCTACTTGGGCACTCCCAGGTAAAGGCTTAACAAATAGATGTGGTGTGTGTAGGGCGAAACAGAGTGAAACATTGAAAAAGCTTTTTTTTTTTTTTTTCAGTTATGATGCACTGTTCATGAAAGCAATACTGACTGTGCTGTGCCACAGTGGGAAGGAAATGAAAATGAGTTGCTATTGTTCACCGAAACACATCAAACGGTGCAGACATTTTGGGCAATTCAGGCCTGAAATACAAAGATGATACACTGTTATGGATATTCCAGTACGAGGATATGTGGCCAGCATTTCGGTAATGAGTACTATGAATATGATGTGCAGTTGAAACAATCAGAAATAACCTGCCAATCCACCTGTGTTTTGAAAAAAATCTCCCCATCTGCATCTCAAGCACGCTTGAAATAATAACATCCCTGAGTGTTAGGTGGGTGTCTTAGCTTGCTTCCGCTTAAAGCTGGTTAATTTTATCAGCGGTAAAACTGAATTTCCATGTTAATTATGTGCATTTTTCAGTGAGGGAAACTTATTTAGAGCTAACTAAATTCTGTATGGTAACGTTAAAGTTATTGTTTCTCCCTTACTGTTGAATTAAAATGGTGTTTGGAGGAGGGAAAATTCTGATTTCATGTATTTTGGCCATGGTAGCTATTGCGCTATATTTGTTTAGAATAATAGTTTGGACAGGTTTGTAATCACTCTATACCTTTCCACGTGTATCTCACTTCACACTTCCTCCTATTCCATCTTCCTCCTCTCTCTGCTCCTCTCTACCATCCCTCTCTACTCCTCTTACAGTGAAAGTGAAACCCAACACGACTATTCTCGTCATTGTGAAACACAGCACAGCAAACAGTGAGCCACAATGAAATTCAACCTCTGTATTTTACCCATACAGACACGTGCAGCAGGGGGCAGCTATTGAAATCATCCAGGGAGCAGTGATGGGGATGGTACCTTGCTCAAGGGTACCTCAGGGCAACCTACTGGTCTGGGATTTGAACCCATGACCTTCTAATCCCCTGCTCACAGGGATTAAAAATGAAAGAAAAGATGTCTTCTGTCTGAATTTTTTCAGGTTATGTTTACACTTTTGGCATTTTCACGTTCTGTCAAGTCGACTTTATTGTCATTTCAACCACACACATACACAGTATACAGTGAAATGAAACAACGTTCATCCTGGACCAAGGTGCTGCACATGAGAATATAGAACATGACTAAACAGGTGCAGACAGAACAATATACAGTGCAATAACAATCTACACAACAAAGTACTTGCATCTGATTTAGAGCAGTGATGTAGATGAACACAGTGGAGAATGCCGGGTGTAAATGTGTAAAATTAAAAATGTAGCAGAATATATTCATACAGATGTGCTCCCCTTCACTTGGTAGTATGATTCTTAAGCCTAAAGCCTGGTGGAATGCCTTGTGGATTTTTTTATCATTGAGAAAATCCATCTGTTTATTCTTTTTATTGTTTATTAAAATTTCTGACTCTATCCAGGACAATAAAATTCAAGGCCAAATAGTTAATCAAGTTAATGATCTATGTAATGGTTGATGCCTTTGCCATGCTTTATCAACACTGGAGTTTTGCGGTGGAGTTACAGAATATTTAAAGGGCTCATTTATATTCCATTTCAGTTAGAAAACAGGAGGTATGGGATGGCTGGATAATCACTCAAGGAGGACAGGTTGAGAAGGGCACTCTTTAGTGAGCCAGGTGAAGTGGTGCAGAAAGTCCAGAGGAGGGATGGGGTGATAGAGGCACCTAGGGTGGAAAGTGTAAAAAGAGGTGAAAGGAGGTTAGATAGCTGGCTTGGCATGAAATGAGGTTAGCAGGTCCGGACTGTGTGAGAGAAGCAGCAGGAAATTGAGAGGTTGTCACTGCGAGGAGAAGAGAGATAAAGAGGCCAGAATGTGATGAGTATTGGCGTTGAACAGTGGCAGGGAGCATGTACCATGATAGGAAAGGGTTGAGGGAAGAAGATTAGGACAGGAAAGACTGGAAAGACTATTACTGGACATGTGTGTTTGGAGTGTGTGAGACTGCACCAATAAATTGGTAAGTTCTCATTTTCCATGGCACCATGTCAAATACAGTCCAGTACTGGACTTTTTAATGCTATAAGTTGTATATTGTCACTGTTGGGGGAAAAAAAAAGAAAAACTCAAAAAGGCAACTTAAGAGGTGTATATATATATATAAGGAAGCATATTAGTCACCACTCTCTGGGTGGGTAGAAATGCTATGCAAAAATAGTATTGCTTCCAATACTATATATATATATATATA